>JAGFMF010011409.1:220038-233069 GCA_019455555.1 Galemys pyrenaicus | reverse complement strand
GTGTGGGGGGGGGGGGGGTGAGAGGATTCACCACAGACAGAGAGGGGAACAGAATAGGCAGATCAACTGAAGTACACTGCTGAGGGGAGCAGTGGGCACAGCAGGAGAGGTCTGCTGCGCCATGTGGGTCCCCTCTCTGGCCGGCAGCAGGGATTGAACTCGTGCTGCAGTGGCTGCAGTTTGCTTCATAGTGCGGTACTTAACCCACTGCGCCACCAGGGAGGCCCTCATGGCTGTTTTTTAAGAATTCACGTAGAAATTTGAGTTACTTTCACAATATATTCATCACTGAAAGGTGCAACAGTAAATGAATCTTTATATTATGCCTGTGATTATCCTTAAATAAAAATTGCTATTTTATAGTATAGATATTTTGAAAGTACCATATTAGTTTTTTTTTAAGATTTATTTTTATTTATTTATGCACACAAGAACTGAGGTGTAGGCCAGAGGTAGGAGGGGGTGTGAGAGGATTCATCAGAGAAAGTGGGGAGCAGAACAGGTGGATCTACTGAAACACACTGCTGAGGGGAGCAGCAGGTGGGCCAGAAGAGGTCTGCTGCTCCATGTGGGTCAGCTCCCTAGCTGGGGATCAAACTCAGACCTCAGTGGCTGGTGATAGCTTGATGATGCTGAGACTTTAACCCCTGTGCCACCAGGGAGGCTCCCATGTTAGTTTTTAAAAAATGGTCTGTCATTGTGATAATATGTAATACTTTTGAGTTGTATTCCTTCTTTCTATTATGGGAGAACATAGGAGGAACAGCTGAGGAAAGATGTGGAAAAGCAACTGACATTCTTTAAGTGTTGTGCCGAAAAGTCAACTAGGTAATTTTCTCAGTTTAAGTTCTTATATGGACCCAATTAAGCATGTGCGGTGCTGTTTTCACTTTACCGGTGAAGAAACTAGGATATAGAGACTGATTTCAAAGTGGCTGTTTTCCTACTACACGGTATTCCCTCGACAGTGAAATTGATTTGTCAGAAACAGAACTGGCACCTCTTATTTTCACTGCTGGTGAAGTTCCAGCATGAAGTTACTTTTCACACTTACACTCTCTGCAGGGTCAGAGCCAGGAGCCTTGGTTTTCAGGGCTAACTGGAAAAGCCTGGGGTTTGGCGGCGCCAACAACCATGGGTTATGGTTGTTAAAACTTGCAAGTTGGATGTTAAAGTATTCCTGCTGTTCAAGCTATTGCCATGAGGATAATACTTAGTTTATAAGTTAACTTTGTTATGTGGCCACATTATTCACACAGGGACAAATAAAATTTGACCAGAATTGAGAAACAGTCAGATATGTTAAGAATTGATTAATAAACCTGTATCTTGCACAGATAACCTGTTTACATCATCTGAAGTTACCTGGCGCTAAGACTGTTTTATAATTGTTCTTCAGTTTCAATTATAAAGTGAGAGAGATTGCTAGATTTTGGAAAGTGAGAACTTAAGAGTCCTTCTTACATCAGAAATCCTAAAACAGTACATTCAGGTGCTTGGTGGTGATGGGGGGGTGTGTGCTTGTTTAAATAAAGTCTAAGTCTTTCAGCTGGAGAGGACATGTCACTTTGTGTCTCTGGTGTGAAGTCCCATTTGTTCTTCTTTGGCCCTTACAAGACAGAAAATATCATCCTTTCTTTAGGGGCAGAAGAAGAACACAGCATCCAGAATGGAAAGATAGAGGGTTTTCTCCTTCATGTCTCCTTTAAAAAATTATACCATTTCCTTCCAAAACATTCTTTGTTCTCTGTTTCTTACACTCCTTATTTTCTTCTATTTTTGTGGAGTACTGAGGTCAGAAAGAAAGGTTAAGTACATAGTCTCCTACGTGGATTGCTCATTTTCTTCTGGTAATTGAATGTTAACTTGCATTGTAAGTGTACATGGTAATGTTTTCTGTCTCTGGAATGTTTTTAGTGGTCCAAAATATTCACAACTTCCACTTAAACTGTTTTTAAAAGTAGTGTTTAAATATTATTTATGTAATTTTCGGGTATATTTCACACATTAAAAAAAGCCTAAAAAGGTATTCAGTTGAGAGTCATCTTCCTTTGTTCCACATCTGCCTAATTATCTAATGATGGTAGGTCATTTTAGTTGCTTGATTATTCTTTCAAAGATTAAACTATAAATCCCAATATAAAATGATCCATATAAAAAATATGTTCTCATTTTTCCTACTTTCCATTTACACATCTATTTCTTAATTATTTAACAAAATGTAATTTGGGGATCTTTCTAGATCAGTATGTGAAGTGTGTGTGTGTGTGTGTGTGTGTAGCCATTGCAAACTACTCACACTGCTGCAATGAATATCAATTACGTATGATCAGGTAAATTTTTGCTGGGCCAATGTGTGCTTGCATTTCCAATTTTGATAGTTACTGTCATTTCAGTTTGCCCTGCTACTAGCATTGTGTTAGATATATATTTTCCATATCAAGTAATTAAGTTGGATGCAACTTTTCAAGTCAGATAAAATTTACATATAATAAAATTTAACCTTTTGCTATGTAAAATTCTTTGAGTTTTAACATGGGCATAGTTCTGTAACCACAACCACAATACAGAAGAAGACATTTTCATCACCCTGCAGAGTTCCCTTGTCCCTGTTTGTAATCTTTGACCCCTCTCTAGCCCTGCTTACCGTTGGCGGTCATCAAGCCAATTTCAAATATTTGCCTTCCTTTTGAACTTTTTATGATGAAATAACTTTTATCAACAAAAGTTACCAAAATAGTAGAACATTTCCATAAATCTGTTTCTCAGGTTCGCCTATTGCTAACCCCTTATAGTGCCATGATGTATTTGTAAAAATAAGAAATTAATACCTTTTGAAAAATTAGATGTTTTTCCTTGAGTTGTATCTTTATATACTCCAGATGCAAGTACTTTATCAGACTGAATGCCACTTTGTAGTTTTGCAGAGTTCTACAGAATATTTATTTGTAACACAATCATTATTCATCCAGTGTTTTGCCTAAATGCAAATATGTACTTTAAAAAATGCTGATTAAATTTACATAGTGTTAGAGGTATAATTTCCACACTTACATAACAAATGGATGTGTTCCAAAAATTGTGAAAAATTGTATTTTTCCCACCATGGGTTTTAAGATATGTTTTTAGAAAAATATTCTTTTATTGATGAAATAATCCTAGGGTGATGTGAGTAATTTTGCTGGCAAACCTAGGGAGCGACCTACTGCAAAAATGAGGCTAAAGCTTCATAGAAAACCTCCAAGGGTTTGGGATGTTGGCCTGGGATCTTTTGCATTGAATCAGATATTTAAAAAATAATTTTAATTAGGAGCCTCCCTGGTAGCGCAGTGGGTTAAGTAATGCACTATGAAGCTTCTATCCATGCTGCTGGCCAGGGAGGGGACCCACATGGTGCAGCAGACCTCTCCTGCCTTGCCCTCTGCTCCCCTAAGCAGTGTGCTTCAGTCAGTCTGCCTGTTCTGCTCCCCACTGTGTCTCTGGTGGATCCTCTCACGGCTCACACCTCTGACCTGTACCCCAGTGCTTGTATGCATAAATAAATAAATCCTTTAAAAAATAACTATTTTACAGTAAATCTAGCTGTAGAAATAGTCATACCTTAGCATTTTTAGAACAAATAGAGCTTGGAATGCCTATTTGTGATTCAAAGAGGAGGTATGAAATAAGTATATAGCTTGGTGTTCACTGGGTCACTGATTTAAGGTGTGTGTATATGTGTGTGTGTTTTAAACTCACACCTGATACTGTTACAGGGCAGGGAGAGGAGCACCCTAGAACTCCCAAGCCTGCCCTCTCTGAATGGGTTTTGCCATTTGCCGCATTAAGACAAACATATAAAACTTTTAATGGAAAGGAACTCTAATACAATTAGGGTACAATACAGAAAGGACAAAGAACATAGTTACTAAGTTAAGCATTTAAAGTTACTCATTTTTCCGAGGGCAAAAGTTTAGCCAAATAGGATTGGCCTAAAGTAAGGCCCAAATGCCTGCCACACGTTTAAAGGACCTTTTAGAAGAGACCCATAGAAAAGGGTTAGAAAGAGTTAGACAATTTTGGGAGGAAAAGAGCAAAATTAAAGTTAAGATGAAAGCTGCCATTGTTAACCTCCCCACGGGTTTTTCACCCACATTTGTTTTGACCAGTTTAAGACTAAAAAGTAAGCACAGTTTCTTCACATGTGGCTCTGCTCCATGTGCCTCCTCCAGGTCTCCTTGCTGCTCTCCATCCTGCTTCCTTCTTCCTCCCTTGCTTCTGTCCTCTCTTTTTTCCCTGCTCAGCTTCACCCACTTAGGGCAGAACCAGGATTCTGGAACTTCCCCCTTTCCTAGGGACAACCCTGTTACAATACCTCTTCATTACTTGAAGATTTAAGGATTTTTTGAAAAGATTTATTTATGCATACAAGAACTGGGGTATAGGCCAGAGATGGGAGGAGGTGTGAGAGGATTCACCAGAGACAGAGTGGGAGGCAGAACAGGCAGATCTACTGAAATACACTGACAAGGGGAGCAGCAGGTGAGACAGGAGAGGTCAGCTGCGCCATGTGGGTCACCTCCCTGGCTGGGGATTGAACTCAGGTCTCAGAGGCTGGTGATGGCTTGACAATGCTGAGACTTTAATCCCTGTACTGTCAGGGAGGCCTTATCATTGCAAGTCTTATTCTCTAAGAAACATAAGTGCCTAGCTCAGTGCAAACATGTGGGAATTATTTAATAAATATTTGTTGAATAGACTGGAAGTGTAAATCTCAACAGTTTTCTGTAAGGATAGATTTTAATCTAATAGCTTCTGTTACTTAAAGTGTAAAGTACTTTTCTTTCAAACAAACTTTCACTTTATAAAAGGTGACTTTAACAAGTCGTGACAAAGTTTGATAACCCTTCTAAGCAATAATTTCTGCTTGCACCTGAGCTGGAGCTATTCACAGTGTCCCATCTAATCTCTATTTCTGACCACCACATAATGAGCTCTTGTCCTTATCCTCGGCTTCTTGATCCTAATGGCCATTGCTTTCTAATATTTAGACTGTATAAGAAGTTAAGTTGACATGCAGCATAGGTGATTAGTAACCAGAAATGGGGGTTTTGGTAGTAACTGTATGTTGACTGTTCACTGGACTGGCAATCTGTTTGAATATATTACCTAATCTGCTTTTGAAATTTACTTTGGCTTAACTTTACCAGGCATAAGACTTCCCATGGTGGTCTGCTTAGGTTTCCGGAACAGAATAATGCAGATTGAAGATTGAATGTCCTGAACAATAGGAATTTATTTTTTTGCAGTTCTGGGAGCTTGGAAGTTCAAGATCGAGGGCTGATTGATTGCGTTTCTGGTGAGGAATCTAGTTCTCTCTTCCTGGCTCGCTAGCAGCTGCCTTCTCACTGTGTCCTCTGATAACTGCCCTCCGAGAACATGCAGAGCAAGCTCTGGTGTTTCTCACTCACTAAAAGGACACTGATCCCTTTGGCCTTACTCTTATGACCTAACCTTGATACATTCCTTCAAGTGCCGTCACAGTGGGGATTTAGGGCTTCCCTATGAATTTTAGGGGGGACACAGCTTATTTCATAACACAATGGCAGCATCTTTTCTTTCAATGAGGTTATTTTGGATTTTCCTTTGTGTAGGAAAAAAACATCTTTTTGAGTTATTTATACCTGAGGCATCATTTTAGGAAATGAGAGTGAGTTGTGAAAAATAATGCAAAGAGTTTAATTTACTGGGAAGAAAAATTTAAATATCTGAACTGCTTACATTGTTGAATATTTGAATATATGAAACTCATTACCTATAATACAAAGAATAACAGTAATGCTTAAATGTTTCTTTATCCTGATAGAATTGATTTAGTGAATTAAGAAATTGTTCATTTGTAATTAGCATTCAACTAATGTGCTAAGGTTCTTAAATTCTTTTCTTAAGTAGGGTAAATGTGCCCACATACAGGTTTAATTGCATTATTAATTTGCGTAGCATTTTCTTGGTATAATCGACTTTTGCACAGACTGAATTACTAATTAGTGGAACCTTAATGAATATGGTTTAATTTTACTATGTAATGTGGTCTGAAACATCAACCACAAGCTTTCTCTAGGGAGGTATTGGAATAAGCGGTGTCTCCATAGAGATTTTATATTGGTATCTATTTCATCCCACCCTTGATACTGCTTGAAAGGACCTGTGAGCTGCAAGAGATAGAGACATCCCCACTCCCCAGCCCAATGCATCTATATATGCACAAAATATCTAAAAGCATTAGTAGTTCTTTTTGATAGAAACTAGAAAAGTATAGGGTTTATATTTTGACATTTCTGTTATTGAACTAATCAGTTCAAAGACGATACAAATAGTTTGTTAATAGTTTTCATTGCCATGTTGAATAAAAGATGATCTCTTCAGATTTTGAAATTAAGGTGGGTATGAGGTAAAACAACAGTGATGTACCTTAGGATGTAGGCAGACCTTGTCAAAATTCTACTCTATTCAAATCTCACTGAGTTTAACACATGGACTCTGAGCACCCGTCAAAGCAATATGACTCCCCTTGTGGTGAAGATAGTTAAAATAAAGGAATAGGAGGAATAAAACTAAAAGCCCCCTCTCAGCTTTATTTTCTTAAATGATAAGGATGAGAATTTTGAATTTACATTTTGTGTTTGGTTGGTTGTTTGAAAAGTTTTTATTGCAGTGGGTAATCTTACATTTTTATCTGTTTGGACTCTCCTGCCTGGAGCATAAAAGTGATCTCTGAGACCACTGACCCCAAACAACAGAACCAGGATACTGTAAGTCACAGTTAGTTCAAATGCGTTGAAAGGCTACCCAGCATACCTACCACTTGAATTTCCAGACAATAATGACTTGAAATAGGCATGGCAGAAATATAATAATATTTTATATTATAATATAATAAATTTTCATGAAATAAATATAATAAAATTTTCATGAAATAGTCTCATAGTCTCAGGCAATTTGGGGGCATCCAAGTAGCATTTTCTTTTTAAAGATTTATTTATTTATGCATATAAGAGCTGGGGTACAGGCCAGAGTCCAGGGAGGTAAGAGGATTCACCAGGCAGAGTGGGGAGCAGAACAGACAGACTGACTGAAACACACTGCTGAGGGGAGCAGCAGGGCGAGGCAGGAGAGGTCTGCTGTGCCATGTGGGTCCCCTCCCTGGCTGGCAGCAGGGATCGAACTCATGCTGCAGTGGCTGCTGTTTGCTTCATAGTGTGTTACTTAACCCACTGCGCCACCAGGGAGGCCCCCAAGTAGCATTTTTGATGAAGAAGTCCAAGTGGCAGAAATCACAGTGGTGTGAAGTTCTAGGAGGGCCACACCTGCACACCTGAGGCACTTTGTCACCTGCTTAGTGTCAGGGAGCACCTCTGCTGCGCGTGATGCTGACTGCTTGGTGTTTGGGGGATGCATAGACAAGTGAGACAGCTCAGGGAACTCACAGTCTAGTGAGGGCAGTTCTCAGGGGAGAATTCATGCAATGTGGTGGAGGTGCAATGATGGGGTGGTGTGCAAGAGCAGGAAAGGAACTTGCACATGCATTTCAGATTATAATTCTGTAATACTGGGGTTCTAATGAAGGGAGATTCCTACATGCTATAAAAACACCCGTATTGAGTGGTGCAAGAGTCTAAGCCTTTTGAGCAGTGTTTTCTGTGCTGTCAATTTTTACACAGAATATCCAGAGCTCTTTTTAACTTTTTCCTTAAAAGGTATATTGGTAATTTTAAGTCCTGAAATATAATTATTGGTGAGATACTATGCTCTGACTTGCACCAGTATGTCTTTCTGTTAAGGCAGATTTGTTAGAAGATTTTCCTTTGTTCAGTATTAGCAAGTAGACAGTGAACAAAGCTGGCAGATTTTTGTCAGGCATAAACAACCTTGCATCCTGTTGATCAAACAGAAAATACCTAAGTAAACATCTGTGTTAAAAAATAGATTCCTTCAGGTTCTTGGTTTGTCACACCAGGGGTGGAGTCATTAAACAGGAAGAATGAAATCCAGTAAACAGGAATCTCATGCTGAAAGACAGAGTTTTGAAAGGGAAACAGGCCTAGGCTGAGAATTTCAATGGCTGTATCACTATTTTAAGTACCTTAAGAATGTCGGGTTTAACAGAGCGCTAGTGGTCTTCTCTTTCATCTCTCCTACTAGGACAAGTGATCTCTGTGATCTTCCGCATGCTGCAGATTAAAGGTCTAAGAGTTAATTCAGTTGTATGTTCATAGCTTAATCCATCATAGTGTTTAGCCTCAGTGTTTTAAATGCTTTTATACTGGAAGGAGAATTTTTTTCATTTTAGGTAGCTATAGATTTAGTATAATTTAGAACAGCTAGTATAGTTTATTATAGTTTAACATAGCCACATGATTTTACCTATCTATTCAAGAAAGTTGGGAAGATGCCAGTTAAAATATTTCAAAAGAATACCCCCTCCTGAAAATCCAGCAGTTAAACAGCTTGCAAACCTGAACCTACTTTTCTCCTTTAAAATGGTTTTTTGTTTTGAAGGTGTAGGTATATTATTTCCATTGAAATTGTTTCTTAACATATTTTTGTGTGTTTCTTTTATAATTGCGATGTTAGGTTGTATTATAAACCTCAGGGAACTCAGGATCTTCTGTCTGCTGGGAAAATGAGAACAGGAAACCATCATAATGCTTGTGGAAGACTTTTAATTATGAGGAAAGGGTTGCAGTAATAATCCTCTGTAGACAAAGAAGTAGAAGCAAAATAAAAAAACCGGCGCGTTGTTAGCAGATGGGAGCTGAGGAGCGAATTTAACAGTGATAATGCCAATTTAATGTCGAAGGATTGATTTTATAAGCTGTGATGTTGAATATACATAACATCATGTGTTATGTTGCAATACATAATTTATTATTGAAAAATACACTATAGTACCTAACCTAAAACGATGTAGGTAAAAGTAAGTGTTTCTTCTTTATGCCACCAACCCAGAGTCTCTAATATGTTTTTATATGCTTGGAGAATCCTACCAACATAGTTTCAAAAATTAACTTCATCATGTAGGGTCATTTATAGTCACATTTCTTGCATTTTCTTTTAAGTACTATTTCTGTGAGATGTCCAGAGGCTAGCTTACTGTGTTCAGAGGATGGACAGTAGTATTCTCATGCCAGAGTCATCATTTTACCTCAGTCATTCCTGAAGGATGGACACGGAGGGTGTTTCTCGCTTCCATGTCCTCTTCAACATAGTGCCTTGGTTGATATCATTATATATGTGATTTCTGATGCTTTTTGTGAACAGGTATCTAGATTAGATTCCTGATAGTGGAATTACCAAACTGAGTATATACATGTGTAGCATTTTGATAAGTATTGCCAAATGGCTACGAGCAGTGTGTAAAAATTCATTCCAGCGATAAATCTTCATTAAACACTTCCAACTTAGTCAATCTGAGAAGTGAAAATATCACCATGCTTAGTAACATTTCTTTGGATTCTGAGCGAAGCTGAACATATTTCCGTATGTTTACTGGTTAGAATTGAAGATTATTTTAGCTTTTTTTTAAAGATTTATTTATTTACGCATAGAAGAATTGGCGTGTAGGCCAGAGGTGCGGGGGCCGAGAGGATCACCAGAGACAGGGTGGGGAGCAAAACAGGCGAATCTACTGAAATACACTCCTGAGGGGAGCAGTGGGCGAGACAGGAGAGGTCTGCTGTGCCATGTGGGTCAGCTCCCTGCCTGGGATCGAACTCGTGCTGCAGTTAACTTGAGAGCACTATCTTCAACCTCTGCGTTACCACAGAGGCCCCTGAAGGTAGTTTTACCTTGTTACCTGGATGTCAATAAGAAATTTACTATTAAGTGTAGACAAGTTTCACAGTAAGACCTTGAATGCCTCATCTCTGCCATCAGGGAAGTGCTCTCTCAGAGTGTCAGCTGTGTGTGGGGCCTGTACACAGCACAGAAACCTAGAAACAGCCCTGTCTCTTGAGTGTATGCCCCAAAAGCCTTCCTCTACCTCGCGTACATCCAAGATTACAGGGATAGCAATTTCATTCTTTATGGCAAGAATGTTATCTAGAACAGTTGAAAAAAAAGTGACTTAATTTAGATATTTATTTTTCTTTTTCAACTTGGGAAGTAAAAAAGAAGAGATTTATAGCTTTGTCAATGAGGGACGTTTTTCTTATTTATGGTATATCTTGGTTGATTTCTGACAAAACCAATAAGCAATTTATATTTGCGGTATTTGAAAATAAATTATAGGATGGAAGAATCCTACCATACATTGGCAAGCGGAGGGTGCCAGATGATCAAATGTTTCATTTCGGTGTCTACATTTCATGAGCCAGTTTCACACGACAGCTGCTGTGGAGGAAGGATTGATTTACCAGAATACTTCATGGCTTATAGGAAAAAACATAGAAAAATAATGCGAAAGGCATTTGAGCATGAAAGTGTAAACCGAACAAGTTTATTGCTAATAAAAATATGACTTAAAAAGAGAGTTCTAAAAAGAGTTGTTTTTGATCCTTAGTGTCTCAGTGTCTTAAATTTCAGAAAGCAATGATTAATTTTCAAAGTCCTCTTTTTTTCTAAGTAGTAATGATAATAGCAAATGTATTAAATATGCTGTGTAAAACATTTCACCTACCTTATGTAAAGAACATATTTCTCAGTTTTCAGAAGTCTGTAGTGACTTGTTAGGGCTGATGTAAATAGTAAGTGCTGATGTTGTAGAGGTGGTGTTGGAATCCAGGGATCTTGGTTCTAGAACTTAGGCTCTTCGGCACTGTGTTAGATTGGAGTCAAGCAGTCAAGAGGAACAAATGTAGTTTGTGTCCAGGGGCAATTATTATTACGCTAGTAACTTTTTTCCTTGAGTAATTTTCAAGGATTAAAAAGAAATCTGTTCTTTGTACAATAAACACCCATTTCTCTAATTTTTTTGATGAAAAATACTGTTTTTTTTTCTGCCATTCTAGGTTCAGATCTTAATATTCTCTTTTTGGGCCCCCAGTATAATGTGAGGCTCCACACGTGAATGTTCATAAAAGGACAGGCACATGAGAATATTTGTTTGGAATGTCTTATTCTCTATCTTATGACATGCTCATCAGAATACATTTTCTAGCACAAAATATTCCATTGGATCTGCAACTAGTTGATGAATAAAAAGAGGATTTGTAAGAACTGTGATATAGTTTATCTTCACTGAAGGCTTTGGTCAAATTTTATGAATTTTTTATGGATGCAATCTCATTTAATGCTACATATAATGCTCTCAGTAAGAGCTTGATAAAATGTTATGTCATTGCTTTAAAGTCGATATTTTCTGGGGAGTGAGTCATGAAGTAGATGTTTCTGGCTTTTTTGGCATGGGGAATGGACCTGGTACATTGGAGCAAAGTGTTTACTTGACTGAACAAATACCACCCTTTTGACACTTTATTTTTGCCATGGAGACCTTAGCGTCTATAAATGCAGCCTCCAGTAGTAATAGAAGGAAAAGAATATGGCATTGAGTTGTGTGCAGGGAATGTTGAGACCAGACAGTCCAGATGTGTGTAGCCTGTTTAAGGATGTTATTATTATTTTTTTAAGATTTATTTTTTATTTATGCATACAAGAGCTGGGGCATAGGCCAGAGATGTTTGGGGTGGGGTTAGGGCAGATTGACTGAAATACACTGCTGAGGGGAGCAATGGGCAAGACAGGAGCGGTCTGCTGAGCCATGTGGGTTAGCTCCCTGGCTGGGGATCAGCTGGTGCTTCAGCGCCTGCTGATAGCTTGATAGTGCTGAGAATTAACCCCTTGCACCACCAGGGAGGCTTTTAGGGTGTTTTTTTTATATAGGAATCAGAAGGTTATTGGCCTTTATGCATCTCCTGTTTTCCGTGTGTGTGTGTGTGTGTGAGAGAGAGAGAGAGAGAGAGAGAGAGAGAGAGAGAGAGAGAGAGAGAGAGAGAGAGAATGGTGAACCAGTGAACCAGTATAAAGACCCTTTTTCCTTTCTTATTCCTTCCTCTCAGAAGGGGGATCAGTCACTGTTGAGAATTTGGTAGATGTTCTTGCAATCCACATTTTTGTTCTTTTACTGCGAATGTGTCTCCATGAACCATAGTTTTGTGTTTTTAAAGTTCATCTAACTGCTGTCATGCTTTATATATTATTCTGCAACTTGCCTTTTCACCAGCCATATCCTTTGAGGCCTTTCCATGTTGACATGTATCTGTTTAATTTATTTTAGTTGGTGTATAGTATCCTATTACATCATATATCATAGTTGACTTAGTCTGTTAGTGAAGGATGCTTTAGTGTGTTTTCCTGTGTCATTTGTAAGTTGTTAAGTGAGGGACTCAGTAAATACTTGATTTAATTTTGGTTTGCCTACACTTATCTTAAGCTACTATTTTTTTTTTTAAATTTTGTATTCATATGTACTTTTTAATTTTGATCTATATACAAAATATCTTATATCTAATAACATTCAAGATATAGAGTAGATACAAAAATTCCTTTGTACCCCATCAACAAATTCCCATACTTTGTATCTCAATCAACTATTGAGGATATAATTTCTATCTTTAAGTTAAATTTGTGATTTCTAGAAATTCAAATAAATGAAACAGAATAGTCATTCTTTTATGGCTGACTTCTTGTGGTTTCTTCTTTGATATGTAAATTACTTAGGATGTAATAATTTCTCAATATTAGATTTTCTAGATAATTGTGTTTTTATATTCCTAATTCAATTTTATCATCTTCAGAAAATAAATTCCGTACAACTGTGATTTCAATTCCTTCAATTATTTTAAACTGGTAAACTATCTTTTTTTATTAAAAAAAAAGCTTTCAATTTCATTGACCTTTTCTATCTTTTTAGTTTCCATTTCATTTTCCACTCTAATCTTCATTCTATTAACTTCAGCTTTATTTTTTTTTATTAAAATATTTTAAAATTTACATATACTTGCCATTAATTGTAATCCCCATGTATTCCCCATCACCATCTCACCAGTGCACCA
>JAGFMF010011409.1:191706-219344 GCA_019455555.1 Galemys pyrenaicus | reverse complement strand
GTTTCTGTTTAGTCTGGTTAGTTCTTTGTGGATCTGTGTGATAAGTCCTTTGTCAGTAATGTTGTGTGTAAAGATTTTCTCCCAGTTGGTGGGTTGTCGATCTTAAGCTACTATGAAGAGTGCATACTCCCATTGTATGTATGTGTATATGTATGTGTGCTCCCATTCTTCCCAGTAATCTCATTTCATTTTAATAATTAAGAAAAAAAGTAGATCTCCTCCAGTCATTCCCTTTCTCATTCAACCCAGTGGAGTTCAGCTGTGATCCATATTGCTCAGCTACTTGCCTAACTGCCTGTTTTTGTCATCTTCTCAAGTTACGCATTTCTAGACATTTATGAGCAACAGCTTTGCTACTGTAAGAAGCATTGCCACTGCTTTCTACATCTTGGTGGGTGTAATATTTATAGAGAAAGCAAAGCTAAACCCTTTTAGATGCCTTTGATGAAGTTCTGCTGATGGATTTACTTATAAAACAACTTTCTGACTCCTGATTTCTTTATTATCATAATAGTATCAGAAAGTACTGATGAGGACTTAGTGTTTCCTCAATACAGCTTTCAAAATACAGGCAATGTAGAGATTAGTGCTGATAGAAATAGGTAACAAACCACAGGTTATTTTACAATTTCCAGTCACCATATTAAAAAAAAGTAAAATGAAACAGGTGTAAAAATTTTATTTACTGTAGCCAAAAATAAAAATCATTTCGACTCGTAAACTACTTAAAAATGTTTTGAGATACTTTACAACCTTTTCATACCCAATCTTTGAAATCCAGTGTGTATTTTACACTCACAATATTTATGGTCTATGTCATAAAGTACAACCAATTATAGAGAATAGAAAGCACAATATAGATCTTTAACCTGCCAGACAATCTTGGGTCCTTTCATACTGTGATCTTTGGTCCTTTAGTGTGAGGTGGTTATTGCCTATCTAGAAAGCAAGAAAAACAGGATGTGATCATGTAACAATGTCTGAGTAATGAGTAGAACCAGGACTTGGCTATAGAAATAGTGCTTTAATTTTACCCAAGATTGTCTGGCAGGTTAGAGATCTATCTATATTGTGCTTCCCTATTCTCTATAGCTGGGGTACTTTATGATGAGATCATGATATTGGTTTCAAAGGTAGCTCGTTGTATAGCAACACAAATCTGATTATACAGGTTGTACTTCTTTAAAGTACTTTCAGTTCTGTCATCTTTTCCTGTGTGAGCTCATAGTTGTTGTCAAAGATAATGGCTTATCTAAGGAGCCAGTTCAGGCTGGTGCTGGTCATCTGAATTGGTATGAAATTGAAAGATGATTTATGTGCAGTTAAATGACCAGTTTTAGACAGAGCTTATTAACTGATTTTTTAAGGCCATTTGTGGGGGAGGGGGCATTCAAATTGATTTTATATGGAAGCCCAACTTTTAGAAAATTAAAAACATACTAAGCACCTGTTATGCATAAAGTCCTGTGACGGATGTGGAGAATGAATCTGAATAAATAAGACCTGCTGTTCCCTGTCTTTTAAGAGTTAATAATCTGAGAAAAACAAACAAAACAAACAAAAGTGTTGGTGGACATTTGGAAATCAGTTGTTTTATGCTAGAGAATAATATGCTTGGGGAAGGCATTTTGAGAAGTAGGTAGAAAGGTCAGTATTAGTAATTGTGTGTATGGTATTGGGGAGGGGAGTTAGGATGTCTGTGTTTAAAATAGGGTGTCTCAAAAGTGTGTATCTTTAGCTTCAGAACTTCAGCTTCAGAAATATAACAGTTGGAAGAGATTGATAGAGTGGGCAAAGGCTGATGATAGGGAGATGAATTACTGCCACTATAGAAAGGGAGGACTTAAATATCTATAGATGCTTGACAGTGTGCTTGACAGTGGCAGTGGAAAGGAGATGTTGAGCAGAAGAAATAGTCATCTTGATCACTGGATATGGTTAAGAAGAAAGGAGTAAGTGGTTCACGTTTTTAGGACTTGAAGTGATGACTGTTTCTTCTCTCTGGTCTATAAATCATTCCCAAACGTCAGTAAAAATTCTGGACTTTCTATGTAATGTGCTGTAGTGGCAGGAAGTGGCACAGAGTAAGTTCTTGATTCCAAGCAGACAGGTCAAGGAGGAGTTCTGGAACCCTCGGTGGCTTTTTCAGTCTTTTATTGCACCATTAGAGGTGACCAGGTACACTGCAGGCAGGGGTGCAGGGGTGGTGGGGTGGGGGGGCAGGAGGCTGGCAGGCCTCTGGGCTCTCTAGCCTCTCTCTTTCTCTCTCCTCTCTCTCCTTGTCTTCTTCCTCTTCTCTTGTTCTCTGCTGCTCGGGTTCTGTTACTGGCGTGCTTGTGACGCCCGTGTCTAAGCCCAGGTGCACCCACTTGCGCATGCCCCCTTAGGCACGCATGCAGAACCGCAGGTGTCCATCATTACACCGATGGCGGAAAAGCCTGATAACTTTTCTCTGATCCTACATGTGCCCGTGGCCTGAACCTAGGAGCTTCTTTTGTATTGTTACATTTTTTTAGCTGTGATGTAAACTATTTTTTAGAGGTATTGAATAGATGTTCTATGACTTTTCTAACTTTTTTTTTTATTTTATAACCATAAATATATGATAGTATAGTTGCAAGTAAATGATAGTTAAGAGACTGGTGATCTAGAGTTAGTTTGAACTAGAAAATTAAGTGGGATTTACACATTGGTGAAATGGCAAGAAAACCTGCTAGGTAGATAGGATTTGGAAAGGGCAATAAAGAGGTGTATTCTCTCCCAACACAGCATTTGAATATTACTAAGAAGTAAAGGAGGCACATTATGTCAGTGGCTCTTATTGTCTTATATGTTTCCATTTTTTAAAAAACTTTTTACTCATAACATTGTCTTTAGACTTTGGAGAATGAATGCCCCTAGTATCTTTGAATTCAGATTACAATTATGTTCTTATGTAATCTTTTCACTTTCTTTATTGTTTCTAGTTCAGATCAAGTGATTAGTGATTGATGTATGGTTATGTTAATGTCCTTGATGAATTTGTATAGAAAATTGTTTCTAGAGATAGGTAGGAAATTGAGTTAGCGGTTGCCTAAGGAGGTTTTAGAATTTAGAGACCATTGATTTAATGTTTTCTAAGAACACATTTGGAATCAAAGACCCAAAGGGAATCAGTGACTTTCTCAGGAGACTCTCAACCAGGATTTGATTACAGATTCCTCTCCATGTGACCGTACTGCTTTGTAGGAATTCTACATTAGATGGGTGGAGGTACAGCTTCTGTTTTGAGAGTAAATGGTTTGAGGATAATCGATGTGCTATAAGTACAATTCTATTTGCCTATATGAGATTGCATTTGTACAATCTATTATGAAATGCCGTACATACCACTTTTCAGTAGCTTAAATATTTAAAGCAATTCTTTTCAGGGATAAAATGCTCCACATCATTTAAAAAATTGATGTTTGTGAAACTGGAATCCCACAGCACTTGAGCTGCAGGGCAGGACTGGCTCTTTCCCATCACTGGTTAAGCGATGGCAGCTGTTGGAAAAGTGGTGGTGGTATTTCTGCCCGCACCAGAGTTGCTGTCTATGAGCAGTACCCATCCCACCCCCACCCCCGTACCTGGTCTCAGAGGCTGCTTGCTAGCGGCAGTGGGTGACAGGCATTTAATGCCCTTTACCAGTGGCCACACTGGGTTCAGGCTGCAGGCAGAGGTCAGCAATGATGGTGAACAGCAGTGGTTCCCCTACTATGTGCTCCTCCCCCCCATTGCAGGCAGCCCCTGGTTCAGGACTGCAGGGAGAAGCGTGGGTGCTACTGGGCCAGCGTGAGTGCTATGGCTCCTCCAGCTGCGGGCAGTAGAGAGGCCTGTGGATTTGGTGCCTGGATGGCTAAGTGGCCCGATCAGGTGCGAGCTGTGAGCTGACTGTGGTCCAATCAGCCACAGGATTGAAAACGGCCCAATCAGACTTGTAGGTGGGGGACCCTAGAGGTATAAGGAGCCAGCCTGGAGATTCTGTTTCGCCTCCAAAGAAAGAAGACTGTTCCTGACTTCCAAAGAAGGAAGAAGCAGCCTCCAGCACCTGACCTCTGAAGAAAGAAGAAAAGCTGGAGAGCATTGAAGAAGCCGGGGGCCACCGTGCCTGCCTGCAGCCCTGCCTCTGACATCACCTAAAAGGAGCACCAAAGACCCTGGGCTTGGTGTCTCAGAGAGCTACTATTGTTGGTGTGGGCCAGCAACTCACAGAGAGCTATAAAGAGCTGCCCAGCGTTTTTAATAGGTGCCTGGTGTCTGGGTCACCTCTGAGAGCTGTCTACTGCTCCTGACTGGCACTGCTTCCTGGTACTTCTGCCTCCCTTGCTGTGTGGTCTGGCATCTGGTGCTGCGGGTCTGGCCGTCACACTGCGGCTGAGGCTGCCGTGGTGACATCTCAGCGGCCCCGCTGTGAGCACCTCTTAGCTGCGGTGAGTTTGATCTGGGCCCACTGCTTGCCCTCGTACCACAAGCTCCAGGCCCTGGTTTGAGGAGACAGTGCTTTCTCGGGTGCTCAGCCTTTTGTTTGGTACTTCTGGACCCCATGGATATATCTGGTGTGAGACGGCCACTGTGGCCTTGGAAACTCTTTGCGTCTCCTGTTTGTTAAACATACCCCCATTGTTGTTCCCTGAACCTGAGTGTGTGGTGAGAACCCTCAGACGGTGACCTGCCCTCCACCTGCCACTGTCCGATGGGCCACTGCAGCCCTGTTTAATACCGTTTCATTTGGAACTCAAAACTCTTTGCAGGGTAAGTGAATTTATCAGGCTTTTTATGCCACTGACTTCTGTGGCTATCACCTGTGGCTTTGATCATGTTAATGCGGGTGTGTAGGCGTGGGGCACACGTGCCTGATTGTGGTCACCTGGAGCATGCGTGTGCACGTGCGCACCTGTGCCTAGGAGGGGGGATAAAAAAGGCGGTGTCACAAAGGGGACTCAAGTTGCTGGCCCCCTCCTCTCTCAGTTTTCCTGCTTACTAGCAACTATTAAAATCTGGAAAGAGAACGCGAAATTCTCTTAAACTGTTAGAACTGATGGTGAACCTAGCTGGCCTGGGATGGTTGCAACAACACCTTGTAAGTTCCCCAATAATAATAATAATTGTAGAAATTAACATGGGACTCATTTAGGTAGTGTGGCTATGATTCTGAGATTGGAGTAGGGAAAACCTTTAATTACAGTGTGGAGCAATGAGAGTTGTACATTTTCCAGAGTGTAAATAGGTGGGACAAACTTAGAAACTTAGTTTTTAGGACCTCCCTGGTGGCACAGTAGGTTGAGCTCTGCACTGTGAAGCATCTGCCGCACAGCAGAGCGCGAGTTTGGCCCCACATGGTGCAGCAGACCTCTCCTGCCTCTCCTGCTGCTCCCCTCAGCAGTGTGTTTCAGTCAGTCTGTCTGTTCTGCTCCTGGCTCTGTCTCTGGTGAATCCTCTCACCTCCCTTGCCTCTGGCCTGTACCCCAGTTCTTGTATGCATAAATAAATCTTAAAAATAAAAACTTAGCCCTTAAAGCCAATATGGAATTCCTTCTGAGCAGTTTTAAGTTTCCATTTTGACTGTCAACTTCTTGTGTATTTAAAAAAAAATTCCTCTTCCTTGTTTTGACAAGATCTAAGAAGATTAGAAAAAGTGAATGTTCAGGCATTGCTTCTTCCCTTTGGCCTTAAACAAAGGTGGGAATGTTCAATAATATAATTCTATCTTGAGAAGGAACATATTTAATGGAAAGGAGATAATAGACTTCTTTGTGAGACGTTTCCAGATAATGGAACATGTGTGATGTTATCTGTTTCTCTGGTAGCACCATTCCTGGTCATTAGTCTCTTGTTCTTTACTTGAATTGACTCTATTTAGAACAGGAGAAACTCCTGGAATTAGCTTGAATGATATTACAGAAGATGTGACAATTCTCAAGTGTGCTTTTTGATTCCTTTTCAAGGAGTGAAACAGTACTCTTTTGTCTTTGGGCATACCTGTGTCATTTAATTAGTAAACCTATCCTAATGCTTCAAGGTGGATTCATTCTTAAGTCAGAGCTATATGATCTTGAAAAGTAATGTTTATCACTGGAGATATGTATTGTTTTTTCAAAGTTGTTTTTATTTTTTATTCATTTTTTAAAAGATTTTATTTATGCATGTAAGAGCTGGGGTACAGGCCAGAGTCCAGGGAGGTGAGAGGATTCACCAGAGACAGAGTGGGGAGCAGAACAGGTAGACTGACTGAAATACACCGCTGAAGGGAGCAGCGGGAGAGCCAGGAGAGGTCAGCTATGCCATGTGGGGCTCCTCCCTGGCCGGAGGCAGGGATCGAACTCGTGCTGCGGTGACTGCGGCTTGTTTCATAGTGCGTTGCTTGACCCACTGCGCCACCAGGGAGGCCCTTGGAGATACGTATTGTTAAGAAGAGTGTATGAACTAAATAATTTCTCTGAAAGAAGTTATTTGCTACCTTCCTTGCTTCTGATACCTTTGAGAAAAGTCTCAACTAACATTTTTCAGGAAATCAAAAACTTATCAAATTGAATTTTTTTTTGTTTATAATTGCTCAACATTTCTACTCAGCTCTACCCAAGAATCTAATCTAAAATTAAGCCATCAATTCAATTACTAGATTTAAACTTGTGAAAACCACCTGTTGGGTATTGCTGCCTTCTGAAGTATTGTATAAACATGCAAAAGCAGAGAGTGTAATTGTGCCTGTTCTTAGAAGATCACTGCTCTCTGGGTGAAGTTAGTGGAGTACCGGTCCAACTGAAATGGTGATTGTACTTAATATAAATGTAAATTATAATTAATAATAAAGGATAGGTAACACAGGCAGAAATCATTCTAGGTTTGAAAACTGAGATAACATAGAATTAAACATAAAGTACATTGGCACCGGAGGTCCATAACAGATGGGGTGGACATGGTTTATAGACATTTCCATTTTATCTTCTATGGAAGGAATATCTGTAAACCTAATTGGAAGTATGAGGTCTGTTTATTTTCCTTGAACCACTCAGGAACATGAATTAGCAGAGTTTGGGAGGAAAAATGGCTAAAATTTATTCTGGGTGATTTATGTTGCAGAGATTGTTTTTCATAACAGTTAAGGTGCTAGATTTTGCGTTTTCAAACTAATTTTGGACAGATTACTTAATCTGTCCCAATTTCCTCATCTGTAAAATAGTTGAGATAATGAATAACCCTACCCTACAAGACTCCTGAGGATAAAAAATGATTCTTTTCTAGTAGGTTTCTATGTATATGACACTATTGAATCCAATATTGGATGGTGGCTACATTTCAGATTAGAAGGTTGCAAAGAGAAATTAACTAAAGTAGTAGTTGAGTAGTTAGAGTAGTTGAGTATAGTGTTAAATACATGCCAGTTATTTAGTTGTAGTGGTTAAAGCATCTAATTGTTATTACCCCTTTTGTAAATGAAACTTGAAGTTTGGTAATTTGCTTTTTGGTAGGGAAACTGAGGTTCAAATACAGGTTTTCAGATTCCCAAGTCAGGCTACTATTACTGTGCTCCAATATGCTATATACCTGTTTTCTTAAAAGTACTAACACATTAATTCCAGAAGTTTAAATAGGAGCTAACTGTAATCAGTAAGATGTCTTCAGTTTCATTTAACTGGTTTATGGCATCCATGATTAGTTATGTTGCCCTATTATTGCTACAAAGTAAACCATGCTTTCTGTACTTGACCTGGAAAATCAAAATTCTAGCATCACAGTGCCATCTAATTCCCTCACAGTAGCAAGTACAGTTGTGATGAGGTGCTTTTGGCAAGGAACCCAGTTGTACATGATGGGAAGCCAGTGATTCTTCACTTGTTCCCTGATTTTACTTTTCTCCCAAACTTACCTGATTATGATAATTGCTTCAGGGGGAGAAGAGTGTGGCATAGAGTTGACTTGTGAAAAATATCAATTCCTCATTCTCCAGGAGTAATAATGTAGGAAGCTGGACTAAAGTTCATTCACCCTGAGACTCCCATTTGCAGTTAACTTAGGATCCTCCCCACACTTGTACTATCCATTCCAGGTGTGGAAAAGATATTGTACCTTCTTCGCAGGAAACTTGGTGATATATAAATGTCAGTTAAAATATGCAGACTCTGGTAAACACGAGGTTAGGACTGTAGCTTTGCTCTTTGCAGAATCTCAGATTGCAGTTGGAGGAGCGTGAATGGAACTGTGATGCAATAGCAATAAAAATGCTGTCCTGGTGGATATGCCGGTTTAATGGAAGTTAAAAAATAAGTCAACAGAGTTGATATTAAGCACCTGGAGAGAGAGACGTACTGTTTTCAACCATCATTGCCAATTTCATTCATTACAGCTGATAATTGTGTCTGTCATGTTCATTATTGCTGATACTCATAAAATTTATCCCTGGACTATGTATATTTTGTGTTCTTTACAGTTTGAGAATTATCAGCCTTGACCTTTTAAAAAAAAAAAGTAGTTTCTAGGATTTCAGTGTCACACCTTTTCATTAACTTGATAATACCTGTTAGCCAAGAAGAATGAATGTCGTTTTAGTAGAACAGGTTTTTCAAGACTATAGATTTTGTTACACTTAGATAATCGATACTATTTATGAGAAAGAATTCTAGTCTGTTCTTTAGGATGGAGAGAAAACTTGAGAGATAACTAAGTTTTGTGTTGCACTGGCTTTTCATGTTCATCGGAATGTCAGCTTTCTCATTTGGAATTTAAAAAAAGACCCCCAATGCATACCAGTTGTTAGAGTAGTATTCTCTAAGAAAGGAAGTATCTGAAGCCATTTCACCTTTTCCCTTCCCTCTTGTATCAGCGACAGTGGCAAGAAGATCAAGGTAAGGAACCTGGGGTTTGGAAAAGGCAGTGTCAGCAGCAGCAAACATGATGAAATGTTTATAGTAGTTCTAGCAAATGGTCCCTGTGTTTGTACTGCTTAAAAGATGATTTGCCCAACTGGTGGTTTCTCCAGTTTGTGTTTTCAGTATTTCAGGGTTACACTAAAAATTGATCATATTTTCTTAATATGATCACATTTCATATTTTCTTAAACCAGAAGGCATCAGTTTTTATTCTTGAGTCTCTCTATTGCATTTTCACCAAAAGTGAGGAGAAAGTGCCTGTGCTATCCCCAAACTCCCAGGCACCCACCATTCACACTCCCCACCCCACCCAAGCATAAATTTTAGGAGCTCTAGTCTTTTATATTTTGTTGACATTACTTTGCTGTCAATATAGACACAGATATAGACTGAACAAAAGCAAAGGCAGGCATGGGACTGTCCATTGGTTCTATTCAGGCTTACTGAGAAGGAACCAGAGATTTTTCATTGGCCATCTTGCTGGAATCCCTTATTCAAGTTCAGCCTTACTTGCCCTTGTGGAGTATGGTCAATCCATTCCCCTTCTATCCCCACCTCACCCCTCCCAATTTTATATAATAGCTGCAGAGTAGCTGGTGTGTAAGTGCTTTCTATACCTCACCTTATTTGATCTTAGCAGCAGCACGGTAAAGAGTAGGTATTGTGAAATATGGTAAAATCTAAGTTTAGATATGTTAAGTGACTCCAGTATCTTACAACATTTAAATAGCAAATAATAAAAAAGTTGCCCAATTCTGATGCAAAACTACTTACTTTTGATTTTTCTCTCACCGCTGTCATTTGCAATGACAGTATCTCCTTAAAACTTTCTTCTGAATCATAGAACAGTTTATATTTTACATCATTCTTCCATTTTACAAACAAGAGTTCATAAATTTAATATCATGACAAAAGTGGCAGACTTCCATTAATATTCTCTTATGAAAACTTTTGTATGAATTGATATGGAGGAAATTCTTTTGATTTCAGTACTTGTAGTGAGGTCAACTGTGGTTATTTAAAAAAAAAAAAAAGCACAGTATTGTTCTTATTGTCCAAAAAAGAGTTCATTTAAAAAAATTAGTCCAAAATCAAGTTTGACTTATGAGAAATATTCACAAATTATGACAAATTAAGATCGAGGCATTATATCTTCCAGTCTTTAAACATTTTAGTGACCAGTTATTTGAACAGGACACACATTGGTTGGGCTTGGGGAACCATCCATTTATCAGCCTATTCCTCTCCTTCTGTGGTTTGTTCTTTTGTTAGATACTTTGTCATAGTGTACACAAATTTGCTCCTTTTAAAAAATTGGCATATAAAGTTTCTACAATTTGAACTTTTTGTTGGAATATGGAAGTGAATTTAATGGATGGTGTGAACAACCCTGGTGTTGTCAGCTTGTGTAGCAGCATCCTATTTATAGGTGGAAACAGCTGCTTCCTTTTTCTTAGGAGGAACGAGCACTATTGTTCTCAGATCATCAGGTGAATGCTCCTTCGGGAAAATGCAAGACACTTGTAACACAGGTATTATTGATCTCTCTCTAACCAGGCTTTTATTAACCTGTAAGGAAGGAGAATCCATTTTAACTTGAATACCTAAGTGTGGCGTTGGGATCTTGTTAATTGGACCCTTCATTATTTTTCACCTTAACAGGGTTTTTTTTTTTTCCCATAAAGAAACTTTGTTCAGCATCACATTAGTAGTCTAGTTTTGCAAATATTTTTAAGTTTCATTATATCAGGTATATCATAGGTGGACTAATGGCTGTCCTCACTTTAAACTGTTACCTTATGAAATGTGTCTTTACCAGTTGACTCTTTCCTTTTACTCCCTGTCATTAATTAACAGTGATTTTTCTATATAAAATTTTAGCACTAGCTAATACTAGGGCATGATAATTCTCAAAGCTAACAAAAGCTACCTGTATCCTCTTTTTATAGCTGAGAGAATTGAGGTTCTGCTAATAAATGATAGAATTAAAACTCAGATTCCTCTCTTCCTGACTTTAAAACCCACTCAGCACAGAGATATCCTTTGAGTGTAGAGGTGTCTGTTTATTTCTCTAACACTCATGTGAAGAATTTTTACTTCAAATCAACTGCATTTTAGCCCGCAGAGTTTCAGCTGTTGTCAGGATGTATCCTTAATATACATAATTTTAACTTTTTCTGTATGTAACAAGCTATACAGGTGACCAGCTGTTACTTTATGCTTTAACCTAATATTTGTAACTTTGTGCTTTAAAGTAATGACTGATTTCAAAGGAAGTGGATTTAAGGGAATTTATAATGCATGCTTCATCTATATAAGTCTGTTAATCACAATGAAACTTCTTGAGGAGAAGGCAGGGATTCATATCCAAGTGGAGTTTACTTGTGGAGATTTCAAGGGTGAAAACCACTGCAACAATTTTCTATAATTTCCCTGTGCTACATTTTGAGCCTTCTGCTAAATCTTTGTGGCCATATTTTTTAAAAACAATTTTAAAAGGACAGGTTTATTAGGAAAAGGAGAAAAAGGCACCTGGGTAGTCACAGGTGGGCAGGAGAGGTGCTTTCACATGTTTGAAACTAATTAGAGATTAAAATTCTTTAAAGCTATAGGCTTTGAATACATCAATGCTTTTGATCAAAAATATTACGGGAACTTACATGGGAAAAAATCATGAAGTGAGGGAAAGAAATAGAAACTTGAAATGAGGACACTCCTTCACTTATGATTAAATAATCTTGTTTATAATAAACAGATTGCTATGTATTTTCTACACATTTTGAGATAGATGTCTTAGTTTTTAGGAATTGATTACTTAATATAGTTAAAGATTCTGTTAATAAAATTGAACTTCAATTTTTTTTTGTTCAAAAAATGAGTAGAATAGATCGCAACTGTATTTGGAAGTGGTTTTCTTTTCAAATAGTGACATTGTATTTTTAGGAGTTTGTATTATATATCATTTGTAGTTTCCATGTAGTTTTCCTCTCTGTGAAAGTGCTATTTGGATTAAAGAAATAATTTAGATTGTGATGGCAGTTGTGATAGGTTGTTCATCACAGATATACATTATTGCTTCTATTCAAACATTAAATTTGATGCTTTATGTGTGGTCAGACTTGATGAATAGATCAGGAATAGTGATACTTTCAGGAATCTAATGGGTTGCTTAATTGAAAGTTAAGACTTGTTTTTTTGAGAGCTGTAGTAATTTAGATTATCTGCCAGATATGTTCTATAATTTCTTAATCTTCTAAAGAATGCGTTATAAGATTCTCAAATGAAAAACCCTCAAAATGCAGCATGTGAACTGTAAACCTTCCATTCTCTTCATTTACATGCTATCTTTAACATATTTTTAAGTGTTTATTAAAAATCTGGCAATGTTTATATCAGAAAAATTAATCTACATAACTAATGATTATTAGAAAACAATGGTCAACCTCTAGGGATACATGCTCATAAATCTGTATACTTAACGTTTAAGTTTGCTGTATTTGTTAACGGTCCTGGGCTAGAGAGCCCATGTGAATCCCATCCACGTTTGCACCTCCTGCCTCCCAGCTAAGAGTTTTGCTTTTATTGGCTCCCCTTACCTCTCAGTTCTCACAACAACAACCTTATGGGTTGAACATTAGTTTTATCACCATTTTTTCAAATGGAACTGATTCTTGGGTTAAGTAACTTTGTCCATCATTGCAAAATCATGCAAGTGGCAGAGATTTGAACTCAGTCTGAGTCTGGCACAGAGCTCATTCTCATCACTGGGAGCCTGCAAAGCTTATTAGGATTCACTTCTTGGAGTCTCTTCTATTTCTTACATTTCTTCCCATCAGGTTACACAGGAGGAAAAAATAGGTGAGATGTCAGCGTGTAAGCAGTGGACTGTAACTATCATCTGTTTTGTTACCCTCTTACTCCCAAGTATGTCTTCAAATAGGAAGCATTTCTCATGACTTGGGCACTACTGAGTTGTGTAAATTGGTTATTTTTGTATTTTCATTTTTTATCACATTATTTGAGAAGAGTTAGTTTCTCTATTTAGCCCTACTAGAAGATGGGAATACTTGAAAGTAGATGGTTCCGTTATTTATAGTGAGTATGTCACTATAAATAGTGGAGAATGTTTTTTCCTACTCAATAAATTTTGTGCTTTGTCACTATATTTATTTTAAAGTGTTGTAATTGTGTGGAATTTTGTTCTCAAAGGATTATTTTAGTGGGGCCCTATTTGTCCTTTGATGACAGTTTACCCTGGAGACACTTGTACTGTGAGGTGCAAACATTAGGCGTTGATAAGAATTTTTGTCTTGATGGTGAGTGAGCTGTGGTTACTTGTGGGTGCTTTCTGATTTTGCTTTGGCTTTGAGGTATAATTGATATATAACACTATAAGGTCGTTAAAATGTATATTGTGATTTGATATACACTGTAAAAGTATCTCCTCACTGAGTAACACATCCATTACTTTGCATATTTTATCTTTTGTTGTTTAGAACATTTAAGTTTTATTCTTAACCTTGTCTTATACAACTGAAATTTGTTATCGATTGTAGTCACTGTTAAGAATTAGATCTTCAGATTTCATTTATCTAATAACTGAAAGTTTATGCTTTAAAAAAAAAAAAACTGCTTCCTTTCCCCCTCCATCCTTTGGCAACCACTTCTCTAGTCGCTGTTTCTGAGAATTTGACCTTTTTTTTTTTTTTTTTTAAAGATTTATTTATTTATGCACACAAGAGCTGGGGTACAGGTCAGAGTCCAGGGAGGTGAGAGGATTCACCAGAGACAGAGTGGGGAGCAGAACAGGCAGACTGACTGAAACACACTGCAGAGGACAGCAGTGGGCGAGGCAGGAGAGGTCTGCTATGCCATGTGGGTCCCCTCCCTGGCCGGCGGCAGGGATCAAACTCGTGCTGCAGTGGTTGCAGTGTGCTTCATAGTGTGTTGCTTAACCCGCTGTGCCACCAGGGAGGCCCTTGACTTTTTTTTTTTAAAGATTGCCTATATAAGTGTTCCTGTACTTTGTTTGCAGTATTTACCTTTGTGACAGACTTCTTGCATTTAGTATAATGTCCTCTGTTTATCCACAATGTCATAAATTATGGGGTTTCCTTTATTTAGGATTGACTGATACTCTGTTGCCTATCAATGGATCCATTGATCCATCTATCATCTATCAAATTTTCTTGACCCATTCATTGTTCATGGTCACTCAGGTTCCATACCTTGACTGTAAGGAATAATGCTGCATTAGTCCATATTTTTTACGGTATATAGCGCAGAAAATGAATTTTTTTTTCTATATAAAAATAAAATCTGATTAGGAATTTGTTTACTTTTAAAATCCAAAAGTTAGTCTGCTTAGAACTAAGGCAGTTCAGTAAGTTTGTTGAAATTCATCTATTCAAATAATTTATTGGACATAAAAATGAGAATTTTTTTAGTGCATTGGAAGAAAAAATTTTCATTACTTATTTTTTACTCCACATTTTAATTGAGGGCATGTTAATATGTTAGATTCTGTATAGTTGAAGATGATGTCAAGATTTAAAAAAAGCACAAGTAGATGTGTCCACAATAGTGGAAGTCACAGGAAGACTCTAGACGAGTGTGGAGAAGTAGTGTGCAGATGACCAGTGTTCGCAATCTACAGAGCCTAAAGAGTCTAAGTAGCTTTTAGTGTAGTTAGTATTGCTTTGGTTTATATCAAGGTATAGACTAGTTCATGAATGACGGTCTTTTTTAAATGATATGTTCTTACTACCTTTGTATTTCTAGATTGTTGCTACTGAGACTCGTTTAGTTTTAGCCTTCTGGAAAGGGAATTGTTGAAAGGTTATATTATAGATGAAGCAAGGAACCAGGAATTCAAAAGGTTTCATAAGGTATGCCTTCATTTTTAATTTTACTGGTTAATTCAAACAGTGATCACCACTGGTCTTCTCACTTTTTTATTAAAGGGAAGAGAAAGGGAGAGAAAATAATATGATGATTCCTTCATGAGAGTATGGAAATGAATTTGAATGAGAAGAATGAATATGAGAATTTGGGATTTGAAAATCAACTATAGCAAATATCTTGCTTACTATGGATTATGATTTGAGTGTGTGTGTATTGGGGAGTAGTTTTTAAGCTATCTTTGATTGTTTTCCTTTGTAATTATCCACATGTGGGATTGTTATGGAAATTGGAGATAATGGTTTTAGATAGAACATGCAGGACAAACCTGGCATATAATAGGTAGCTGTTACTATTTATAATTACGCTTGATAGAAGATGATACAATCCAGTAACATGGTTTAAACAATGTCTTAAAACACTGAGTTGGAAGCCAGTATTTTTGCTTGATAGTTTGTATTACTAAGCTGTTGAGAAATGGCATCTCTACAAAAAGAATAAATTCAGCCTGATAGCAAAAACAGTAAACTGAATGCCAAATCACAAAAATACAGATGTTCATTGTACTTTGTGACTTAGTTCAGTTTTCTATTTTTGTATTAATCTTAAGGAAAGCAAAAATCCAATGCTCTGAAATATTTCAAGCACAAGGACTACTTTGCTGAAAATCTTTAGTATTACTTTGCTAAAAATCTTTAATATTAGAATATATTTTGCTAATGTGTAAAAAATTTTTGAACACGTAGAACTTTCTCTGTTAAAGGATACTTTTTCCTGGGGCGGGGGCGAGGGAAAACAGTTTGTAGGATAAGTTTATTTAATATGGCATCAGTTGAATTAAACCAGCTGTGAGTAATTATATCTGATACTTGATTTCCAGCTGTTTGTTGAACTCTTATTGGCTTTCGATATTTGGATATTAATTTAATGATCACTTACTATAAGGGAGTCTTATTTGAAGTGATGTTGCCTCAAAGAGAATATTTAAAATGGGCCACCTGCTATTAAGTTTTAATTCTTCCTTGTGTAACTTAGCATATTTTTAACATAGAGGGAAACAGTTTCAACATGAGTTTGGCAATGATTTTCTATATATCATGTAGAGATACATAACAGAACTAAATGCTTCCTCTCTTTGTCTAAAGCTTTTAGAAGCCAAGTTATTAATTTAGAATTCCTATCAGATTAAGTATAAGATTTTTATTTTAGCATATTGAGCACTGAACAGTCAAGCAATGGATATTGTAGGGAATTTGAAAAATATCACAGGATAAAAGAAATGAAAACAAAAGAATTGAAGAAAAAGAAAGAAGAAAGTTGGAGTCAGGAACAGGTCAGTGTAAATTAGTGCTTGAAGGATTAAGGAAAAGGGCAGAGCTGTAAAACCAGTGAGATTCTGAGCCCTGGAAGTGAGGCTGGGTGGATGGCTGCTGCGTGGGAGGGGTGAGCACTGCCAGGAAAGGATGCATTTGCTTTGCAGATAATAAATCCTGAAGAGATGTGCATTCTCACTTCTGTGTGGCATCTTAGTGTGATCACTCTGGTCATCTGTCTGGGCCTCTGGACCAACCAAACCAGAGACCTAAGCATGACCACTTGCCACAGGGGCAGAATTCTGGAATTCAACTAGTCTGGACAATTTCTAGAGATTGTGGGGGAATAAAAGAAAGGTATAAGATGCTACTGTATTTCTCTGGGAACATACTGTCTTTATTGAGTATCACGAGTATAACTTGTGCTGCAGCTATTTCATATATTTGATAAGCAATACCAGGGATAAAAATGAGCTTGTGATAAGTTCATGATGAGTGGTGCATGGAAGAGTGGTCTCAGAAAGTGCGTGGAGGATGTCAGTTGAGATGTCCAGTGGGCTGGACTGGGCTGTGAATATGTACAAGGCAGGTGGAAGTGAGTGCCTCTCTGGGGTGCTGGTGGCAGACAAGCCATCTGAGATGACCCTGGAGCAGAGGAGCGAGGGAGGAGGTGGGCTGGACTCAGGTGCAGGGTGTAGAAAGCGACAAAGACTTTGGTGGCACATGAAATTTGAAGATCAATGGGAGTTTTCACTGATTGAGGGGGACAGCCTAACAGTGTGGGGTCTTTTATTTTTGTTTGTTATGCATGATGGAGGGGAGAAGGTTCTGAAACTGCCCATCCCACTGAAAAGCAACTGGGGGGAAAAGTATGGCAGAAGACTTAAAAGGATTTAGAAAACTAGCTTAATGTGTAAAAAGAGGAAAGAGCTGCCTTAAATAGGACCTATAAGTTGAAGATAACTCGGAGGGTTTTCTCTGGAATAGCCGAAGGAAGCATTTCTGCCAGTGGTAGAAGAAATCTGGAACTGTAGCTAGTAGCTTTGGGGGAATTCAGTGTGATGTAGTTCCATTTTGAACAGTGCTCCAGCATCAAATAGTAACTCATCAGGCAATGATGGTGGTTTTTAGGAAAAGTCAGAATCTAGGACTCGCTTGTGAAGATAGGCTGAGGGTAGATGCAGTTTGAGTGACAGAATCCTTATCAAGAAGAGTGAGGTTCGAATACCAGTCTCAGCGCCTCACCTTGGAGACACCTGGTGCCAAGGGTAACCAAGGGGGGTGGTTAGTGGTGGTCAGCAATAGCCACCTGTCCTGACTTTCCTTTGTTTTTGGGTTTTTTTTCTTGCTTATAATTAATATTTTTAATATTCCACATATTCACTCTCTTGTTCGCTATACTGTACTGGGTTGTAATATACATAAAGACCCAGGCTTTTTTGTGTATTACTGTATTCTTAAGCATCTACAATCATGCACAGGGGGAAAAGACTCTATTAGCTTGTTCTTTTAAAGAGAGAAGTGTTGGGAGCTCTGGTGGTGCAAGGGGTTAAGGTACAGCACTGTGAAGCATCCGGCCACTGCAGCACAAATGCAATCCTCAGCCAGGAGTTAACCCAGATGGCGCAGCAGACCTCTCCTGTCTCACCCGCTGCTCCACTCAGCAGTGCATTTCCGTCAATCTGCCTGTTCTGCTCCCCACTGCCTCTGGTGAATCCTCTGTCTCCCCCTACCACCACCACCTCTGGCCTGCTCCTCCAGCTCTTATATGCATAAATGAATGAATCTTAAAAATGAAGTGCTGATTTTGGTGAGAAAGTTTCAGTAAATTTAAGTGCAAATACCAGATTCCAAAAGGTTATAAAGTAGCCAGATAGTTGAGAAAATTGACAAAGGATGTATCTTTCATTCCAGGATCTCGGTCAAAAACAGAACTGTTGCTTTAGAGGGTTTAGGCAGGACCAAGTGAAGGTTTTCTGGGCCAAAAACCTGTGCATTTTAGGAAAGACTTGAAAGTAATACAAAAAGCACAATGTCAATAGTTTAAAAATCTGATTTGTGTTAAGTGTAATTCTCTATGCTTGAATGACTTAATTTCAAAAAGCATGAAAAGAAAAAAGATAACTACTCCTTTTCATATTTTAATTTATTTTATGCTCAGTTAATACTAAAGGCAGGGATCAACATGAGTGTTTTGAGAGGGGTTGTGAAGAATTCAGTGGTAAATCAGACTTTTTCCTGCATTTTAGGTCTTTGCACTCAATCTTCTATGTACAAGGTAATTGGTCTCCTTAGGCAATACCTGTGTATTTGATAGAATCCTCACTGGAATGATGAAGCAAGGGTTTGTGAATGTTACATGTGGGTCATCTCAGAGGCATCATGAATAATTACAATGGTTCCAGAAGAACAAGAGATATGACTTGTATTCATCTGCCACAGAGTTTAGGGTAAGGGAGGGTTAAATGACACATAGGTGCTGAACAAAATGTAGATTTAGTTCTCTAACTACTTGATGTTGATGTACTACTTTTCTATTAAAAATAACAATCAGGGCCCTCCCTGGTGGCACAGTGGGTTAACCAAAGCACTGTGGAGCAAACTGCAGCCACTGCAGCACAAGTTCGATCCCTGCTGCCAGCTGGGGAGGTGACTCACATGGTGCAGCCTCTCCTGCCTGGCCCGCTGCTCCCCTCAACAGTGTGTGTCAGTCAGTCTGCCTATTCTGCTCCCTGCTCTGTCTGGTGGATTCTCTCCCCTCCCGCACCTCTGGCCTGTACCCCAGTGCTTGTATGCATAAATAAATCTTTAAAAAAAAAAATCAGTTGTAATGAAATGAAATTTAAAATAAGGCTGGGCATATATATTGAAATCAGTATTATCCTTAAAACTCATCACATGCCAAGTAATAGTTTTATGAAAATCCTGTGCTTTTGCTGAAAATACTTTGTCTTGGTGTAGTGATCAGAATTGCTTAGTGAATCCCATGAGGAAGTTACTTCTTAACTTCGTATAATTGTCTTATTTTTGCACTCCCTTGAGCTTAAGTAGACTCAGTCCTGGGTGAATATTGGTAATTTAAAAAAAAAATGCATAAAAGAACTGCTGGGGTACAGGCCAGCGGTGAGGGGTAAGAGGATTCATCAGAAACAGAACAGGTAGATTGAGAAAAACATGCTGCTCAGGGGAGCTGTGGGTGAGGCAGGAGAGGTCTGCTGCGCCATGTGGGTCACCTCCCTGGTGCGGGGTGGGGGGTGGGGGTAGAACTCATGCTGCAGTGGCTGTGGAAGCCCCACAGTGTGGCACTGAAACCCTGAGCCACCACGGAGACCCAATATTGGCTATTTTCAAAAGCCACATCGCCTAGAATTACTACTATTAATATACAGAAGAATGTGCTTATGATACTCTTGAAGCACTGAAAACTATGTGTACATTCAGCAGCTAGAACATCACTCTGAATATAGGGGAGTGATCTGTGAATAGACGGGAAGTGATTTCATCCTTCGCTTTCCCTTTTCCTGATGTTGTCCTAGTTCATTGCATGACGGGCTTGGCTTTGGCAGCTACAGCTTGCAGGGCAGAGGCAAGTGTTGGCAATACGACTGCTTCCTTGAAGTTGGCTCTCACCCCCCAGGGCATGCCTATTTATTTGTGCTTTGTCAGTAGGCATTGCCGAGTATTTTACTTTGGAGCTGTCATAAAGGTAAAGAACTCAATAAAAGTACACTTTGGAAATGACACCTATTCTCTAATGGCAAAAGGCCTGGCTGAGAAATAGGCTCTAATCTAAAAATGTTTGCTTACTTGTAGTAGGTACTCAATAGCAATTTTTCAAGTGAGTGAGGGTATTGATATTTAATTTGCTTAAATGTAGTTTGAGCTTTAAGGGCTTGGAAGAATGTATGTGATAGAATCTAGAAGTTCTGATATTGACTGGTAGCGATGTGGAGTGGTAGGAAGCATTTGTTCAGTGTGGGGCTAAATGAAACTTGTCTTTTGACATCTGTGCCTGTGTCTCTTGCATCGTAGCCATTTGTGAGGATGTTTTATTTACCAGAACAGACTGAGGTCCTCTCTGTCTTGCCAAGGTGATGTCCTACTATGTGCTTTGCCAGAGCAAGTACTGGGTATCTCCCACTTACCTGTGATCTCTGAATGGGAAGAGATACTATCCTTCCCATTTAGAATCGTCCCTGTGCCCAATCTGTTGAAATTTGAACTAAATACAAGTATTTGTGTTATGAAAATAAGAACCGTGTTTGGGATTTCCTTTCAAGCTCATTCTTCTTAAGCTATCTACTGTTGTTAGTGTTGCGACATTATATTTTACTTTAAAACCAGACATGATCTAAATAAGGAACTAGAAATGAAAAACTAAAATGCTGCTTGAAGTACATTGAATGATGTGAGGTCTGTGAATTACTGATGTTTCTTTCACCCTGTAGTACTATTACTTAGAATTCCGTAACTGTCATTAAATGGTGAGTAATAATAGTAGCCAGTCCTGGAAAAGAAAAAGGCCTACTGTGTGCCAAGGCACTGTTCTAAGCACTTTGTGCATCTTAAGTTCTGTTACTGTCTACCTTTACAGGTGAGCAAACAACCACAGAGGGATTCAGAGGGACAGAGCTGAGTCAGGGTTTGAACTCCGTGTGGTCCAAATGAGTCATGCGCTTAACCCAGTGGCCTGGCAGGCAGGGAGCACATGGAGAAGTGCCTGATGGGGCTCACGCCTATTACCTACCCTGCCCAAAACATCTTGCCACATTTCCTGCAAAATTTCCATTCTGATCCAAGGTCCAGAATTCCACCAAAAGTATCTAATGTTAGAAATTCCTTTAATAAAAAAGCTATTGAAAAATCTCCTTGGGGGAGGTCAGAACACCTAGAATCGGGAATTTTTTGAAAATAAGAGCTGGACGTACAAAGTAATTTTGGAAGAATGCTGCTACAAATTAGTGGGGCTGGCTAAATGGTGTCAGGAACACCAGTGCCCCAAATTTGTGGATTTCATCAAGGAAGACCACAATCCAGAGTGCCAGAAGAATGTGAGTGATTACTGTTTTTTCCTTCATTTAATGATATTGCCTGATAGTAGTTGTTTTGTCTAATATCAATATTACTTTAAAGGATGACTATATAAAAACAACAGCAACAACAAAAAAAACCAAAACACCCTGACAACCCCCAAATAAAGTAGAGCCCTTTAAACTAGATACACTTAGCTCACCAGGCATCTCACTACATTGTCCTTGCATTCTCATTTTGCTACACTCCAGTGAATATTTTATTGTGGACCTGCAGCTGGAACACCTTCATCAGTCTTCTTTGAAATCTGTCCTTCACCAGGTAAAGGAAATGTCACAGCTTCCTTTTCCTTCTTATGTGGATCCTTCAGTTCTCCAGCACAGTAATGACATACAGACTCACTTTTCTAATCCTGCCTCTGAAGTAACATGCATTTCAGGTTGTGCACAGTAGTTCTGGAAATGTAGAGGCGGGAACCTTGTTCCCGCCTAGCCGCCACCTCCCCCTTTCCGCTTGTGAAGGCTTCTCTCCAGGAGCTGGGTTTTCAGCGTGACCCCTGCTGCCACACCAAAGGTTCTTTGCTTCCTTCTCATTTCTGGAGAGTCTGGTAACATGATCTGAGGGCTCCAGATGAGGGTAGGGAGGTGATGTCAGAGCGTTGCTGTTCTGAAGGGCAAAGGTCTATTTCCTTATGAATGTAATGAGTCCATCATATAAATCAGTGTACATATGTACAGACTTAGCTGGCATGTGCGTAGGGGAGTGGTAAAGCAATTAGAGTGCAGTAGGTAAAGATGTTAGATGTCAACTTCAGAGGAGTGTTTGAAACGTGATTGAAACTTGAGATGCTTCAGGAGTGATCTGCTTATTTCTAGCGAATTGCTTGATTAGAATATAGAAAATATATCCCCATTTATCGCATAATTATGTGTACATAGTATGCAATTTATCTACATCTTAAAAGTTACCAGTCTTCTGTATAGTCCAATCACATACTTCTTTCTACAGCAGCCCCCTCCCTCCCTTAAGCATTTATAGGGTTAGGTAATGAAACTTTCCTCCGTCCCTGCCATCTTGCCATCCATGGGCAGATCTGAAAGAGAGATTTTGAATAGTAACTCATATTTCTTTAGCATTTTAACTGACTTCTGACTTAGGAAGTTGGAAAACTTTAATTTTGTTTCTCATTCTTGCTTTCTTGTCCTCTTGAGAAATAAAAAAGCGTGAGAATAAGTAACACTATTGGCTGTTGACTCCTCAGTGAAACATTCAAGATGGGAAAAACAGATGTCAAATTATTTTTGTCTTTTGTCCTAGAAAAATGGCAGCAATGAAGTTTTCTATATTTAAAATCTGCTTCCATTCAGGCGCGCTTCCTCTTTGCTAAGAGGCAATAAAGAGCCTGTGTCCTCAGCGACCTGTGTGGCTTTGCTTTATTGTCAGTGCCTTCTAAACTCAAGCACTGTAGGAATATTGACGTTTGTACATCGAATGGTTCAAAATAAGTAGTGTTAATTGAGCCTCTGGAATTAGGTCAGTATTTTGAAAGTTGAGTAGTCCTGAGGTTGATTTGTGAGAATTCCAGGACCTCTTGTTCCCCAAATCGAGTTCAGTGGACTGGTATATGGTACACCCCACCTTCACCCCAAATCAGCAAGCTTTCTTTATGGTTTAACAGTCAGACTATCTGTGGGAAATGAGTTAGATGCCAAGCTGAAGGTTTTAACTGTATTGTCGAGGACAACTGATGGCAGTTATGTTTGATTTTTTTCTTTTTAATTGAAAGGAAAAATAGTCTAGGAGTCATTTTAGTAGAGTGGTGTGTGTGTGTTGGCAGGGGGTAATGTGTGTGCGCACACAGTAAAATACCTTTTTGGTTGTTGGGCTTAAGTACTATTTAAATGTTAACTCAAAATACAGCCATTCATAAACTGCTAGCTTAATCATGGAGAGCAAAAACAGACTAGCATTAAATTTACTGCAAATAATTTTCTAGTGTGTTAATATATGTATGTGAAGTTAGAAATATGACTACAACTTTTGAATCTGAGGCATTGAAGTAAATTAGTTACTTTAAAATGGGACACGTTTTGATATGTTTATCCTTCTTGCTGCCGACCATATAATTCTGGGAAGCTGTAGGCTTGGTGGCAATGCATTGTTCTGAAGGGGAAATACTTATACTGACTCTTGAAAACAGGAATTGTGAACTGATCTAGACATTTGATAGTTTATTTGTGCGCAAGAGAAGTTTTTGATTAAGTTGTTGAGTTTTCTAAGGAGATATTTTAATCTTCACAAAGGAAACTGTCCTGCTTAGATGCCTGCTTTCCCTGCACATCACAGTGCTCACAGGAGCTGCTGTGCTCTTAAGTTGCTGAGCACTGCTCAGGTCAAACATAGAAGCTGCTAGTGATGCCTGTTGCTGCCTTGTCATTTAACCCTTGTGTCTTCTCCGACAAGGCAGAGAGAAACTCTGAACTTTGAGTACTGTAGGAGATACTTCCCCTGTCTTTAGAATCTAAAGTACTTTTCTACCTTCTTCAGCGTCCCTTCCCTGAGACGGGACTGTTGTAGGGCAGAGATTCCTAATACCAACTTGAAGCAGAGCAGACAGATTACAAGGGAGTGTTCTGTTTGACTCATAGGTCCATTTGTAATTTGCATGGCTAATCAAAGAGATTATTACTTTATAGTTTCTTTTGTCTCATCTAGAACTGTTTAGAAACTCACCTAAATATTTATAGAGAATGCTGGGGCCTCCCTGGTGGTGCAGTGGGTTGGCACTGTGAACCATCCTCAGCACAGCAACGTGAGTTCGATCCCAGGCCAGGGAGGGGACCCACATGACGCAGCAGATCTCTCCTGCCTCGCGAGCCACTGCACCCCTCAGCAGTGTATTTCAGTGGATCTGCCTGTTCTGCTCCCCACTCTGTCTCTGGTGACTCCTCTCACCTCCTGCAACTCTGGCCTGTACCCCAGCTCTTGTATGCATAAATAAATCTAAAAAAAAATTGATAAAGAATGCCCTTTTTTGGCGGGGGGTGAGTGGGGAGGACTCCCTGGTAGTGCAAGAGGTCGAGAACTGCACTGTGAGGCGTCTGCAGCCACTGCAGCACAAGTTCGATTCCCCAGTGGAGGTGACCTACATGGCGCGGCAGACCTCTCCTACTTTGCCTGCTGTGTTGCCCTCAGCAGTGTATTTCATTTGATCTGCCTGTTCTGCTCCACGCTCTGTCTGTGGTGAATCCTCTCACCCCCCACACCTCTGACCTATACCCCAGTTCTTGTATGCATAAATTAATCTTAAAAATGCCTTTGTGAGTGGAAAACACCAAGGAAATTTTAAACAGAAGAGTGTAAAAATGTACCTTTGTGCTTGTGGAACTTCTTACTCATGTGTCTTATAAAGACAAGGCTTAAGAACCTGCAGCTGAGGATATCTATCCAGCCGTATCATAGATGCCAGTAACTTACCTACCATACCTACCTCCGGGAAATCACAACCCTGGGGATTGTTTCCCTTTGGGGTGTAAGTTAGTAAGCACAACAACAACAAAAAAAACCCCAAATAAAAAACTAGCCTTTATATGATTTAGGCTTCAAATGCTATTTAAGAATTTATTTAAGAATTTTACTGAAAATCATATATTCCACCATAGATTTTTTTCCTTACATTTCCCTGAATTAAGGGATGATGTAAATCTCAGGGGTATCAGGCACTAGGATGGCACAAAACACCTCCGTAGTCTTGTGATCTGACATTTTGCTTTAAATGTGCTGGTGCTGAGGGACTGTGGTGGTGGGTGGTGCATGGGTGAGTTGGTAGTGGAAATTTCACGGGGAAATCATACATTGTACAAATATGAAGGATGATGTAGTGTATATACATACATATATATATATATATATAAATGTGCTGGTGCTTTACAGACACAAAAATCTAGGAGCTTGGTTTAAGTTTTCCCTGCTAGAGATGATATTAAATGGTTTTAATAAGAGTGCTGATAGATTTGCTGTCTTCCCCTGCACCCTTTCATTTGGGGCCTGAGGAGAAAGGACTGAGATGATCTTACCTATTGCTTTAAAGGCTGGAGTTTCTGTGTGTGTAATGGAAGTGTTTTTGCCAGATCAAGGACTGGGTTTCAGTCCTAAGAAAGGACCACATGTTGGGCCATTCTGCCACCTTGTGGCTGTTCAGAAAATTGTCTCAGCCTGTCCAGATACAGGTTTCTTAGACAAGATTGAAAACACATTTCTTGCCTTTTATTGCTCCTCTGCATCCCCCTACCACTGCAGAATGTCGTCCTTTTCTTTCTTTGCATGCAGTGCATCCACCGTGTCTCCCTAGATGGAGGGATTAGAAATAGATGTGAAAGAAAGAAGTTGTGGTGACTGTTCAGGTGCTTAAAATGCGAAAGGTGAAACCTCTGAAAGTAAAGTGATCAGAAGAGCACTGGTAAAAGGGCCAAATGTAGTACAGGCAGAACTCAAGCAGGACGTCCTCACTGCCATTGGTGAATGAGAGGTTGGAGAAGCCCTTCTCACTAGTGAGAGAGGAAGGGGGAGCGTGCTTGGTGGGAGAACATCGCTGGTTGGCATGGAATAGATGCAAAAGATTGCTGGCATAGGCTTTATTCTGAAACCAGCCTGGAGAGCTGGGGAAGCGGCTGGTTTGAATGTGATAGTCGTAAGTAGTGCTAATGGGTCTGCACTCTGGAGGTGATCAGCACCCCACCAAACCTGATACAAAAATCTGGATTTACAAAGCTAGATGATTTAGGGGAACTTTGTACATTTTAGAAATAATTTGGCCTTTTTTTTTTTTTTTTTTGGATAGTGATATTTAGCAAAAGGATGCATTACTTTGTAAACATTCTCATGTATATGAATTTTAGGAATATTTGAAGTTTCATAGTCTTGGCATTTCTCTGTGCGTGTATTAACATCTCAGTTAAAATCAGCTACCATTTTTTTCAGTGGCTGATGTGTACCATATGTTATGAAATCAAATCCTGTCCTGTACAGCCTAGTTTTTACCTCAATGGCTAATCTAATGCACCAGGGTAACACACCTCAGCTGTGGTAGGGGCCAGGACCTGAGCTTTGCTTCACCTCACTGTAAAGCTCATGGACTATTCATTATCTTCCTGAGAATACCTATAGTCTAAGTCTATTTTAATGTAGAAAATGTGGGGTCTTCCAACAGAATTTACAAGCTTTTCTGCCATGTCAATAGGCTCAGCAAAATTTGCAGCCTTTGTGCTTTTCTGCCCCTTCCCTTGTTTGGCTGGACATGAATTTGAGCCTTGAATATTCTGCCTTTTGACTTCCTTATTGATAAAGTTCAAGGCATAACTCTAACTCATTGCTAGTGATCTTTGGACAAGAAGAGCAAGTTACCTTTTGTCTTTGCACAGGAGACAAAATGGGCACCGGAGCAGTTCTGGTTCTCTGGCCACTGCCACTCCTCGGGCGAGATACTCCTTTCTCTTCCTCCTTAGGCTTGAACCCATAGGCAGTTACCACTTAGTTTGCAGAAGCCTGCTATTGTACCAGCTGATCTTGACCTTAGTTTTTTTGATTGGAATAAAAACTTTTTAAAGGGTCAACCTTACTTAAATCTTAACAAATGGAAGTGTGAAATTGTAGAAGGAGCCTAAGATGTGGAGAACTTTCCCTCTGACACTTTCCTGTCAGGTGTGTGGATACTCTACTGAGCAACTCAGAGGACCTTCTTGGGTTTTGGGGCAGGGTCTGCATTTGGGGGAGATGACTGTTTTTCATGGAAAATTGCATTCTGATTGCCCCCCCCACCCCCACCCCAATGCCTTTGTCTAGCGGGCCTCGGTAGTTTTATAATTTAGTTTGCTTTTAAATAGCATCTATTTTTGAAAAAAGGATGTCCTTGCTAGGGTAGAAGGGAAAGGCCCATTGTTCTGAGGAAAAAAAGAAATTCAGCTTCTTAGTTAGAGCAGTATGTTCCTGTTTGTATTCCAGACCAGAGAATTTGGGGGGGAAAGTAGTTTACATTTTAAAAGGTCCTTAAAAATGGTAATAAAGGGTTTTTTTTGTTGTCTTGGGAGGTGAGAAAATTCTCAGTTTGTATAATATCGTTTCCCCCCCCCCCCCTCCTAACAGTTATATTGGAACACTTCAGGTAACTCACGTTACAGCATTTTTTCCCCCTAGTCAAATTTGTTGAAATAGAAACTTACCATGCAAATAGCTCTTGTTTGTGTAGAAAGATAAAAAGAATGCAAGCATATAACTCCTTGAAACCGTGTTTCCTTATCTGTGGTGAGAAAACTGCTGTTCCAGCTTTTCTGTTACTCACCTACGGTTACAAATTTCAAATTGGAGGAGGAGCAAGACTTCCTCAGCTCCTCACCCTTTTTTTTTTTCTTTCTTTTATTTTATTAAAATATTTTAAAATTTACATATACTTGCCATTAATTGTAATCCCCATGTATTCCCCATCACCATCTCACCAGTGCACCATCAC
>JAGFMF010011409.1:129801-191117 GCA_019455555.1 Galemys pyrenaicus | reverse complement strand
CCACCAGCAGTGTAAGAGAGTTCCTTTTTCTCCACATCCCCGCCAACATTTGTTGTTGCTACTTTTTTTGCTATGTGCCATTCTCACTGGGGTGAGGTGACAAGCCCATAGCCAGTATAATCCTCACCCTTTTTCCCTTTTTGTTTCCCTTCTGGGTAGAGGCAAGTCCATACAAATTCACAGATAATTTTAAGAGGCCCTTAAGTCTTTAAGGGGGAAATGAATGCGATAAAACGTTTTTTTTTTTTGTCAAAAGTGAAGAAACGACCTTGGGCGCCCTCTAGGGGCGAGGAAGCAACAGCAGCAGTTCTGGGCCTCAAATCTCCCACACTGTTGAAGGAGTTTATTCTCTCACTTCTGCTGCCTGAAATATACACCACTTTGAGATTTAATTGGACTGTGGAAACACAAATGTCAAGAAGCAGTTCCCCAAGGAGGACTCGAGTACATTCCCCTCACCCCCAAGTACTCTGGCCCGCCTTTATGTTCAGATTGTCTTCCTTTAATTTTTATATCAGCTGTGGCCCCCATAATGAGGTTTGGGGTAACCTGAGGCCACTGCATACCTGAGGAGAGGGTAGGAAAAATGGATAGGATGATTCCAAAGGTTATATTTACCTATTTCAAAATATTGCCCAGTTCACCTTGCTCCAGGAAAGGAAACTTTTCTGTTTGCCTTTCAGTGTTATTTACCTTACTTGCAATCCTTCATCTTGGGTAGATCTGGTATTTGACTGCTGGGCTCTTTATTGAAGTAAAGTTAAGTCACAGATTCCTCCTTCTGTTAGTTTGCATTCCTTTTGTCTGTCTTTAGTCGGCTTTTCTTCCTTCCTCAGGTCAAAGAGCAGAGATTTCCTGATGTCTCTCCAAAGACTTGTGTGCCTTTCCTCCACACCTCAGCCACTATGTGTGTTCCTCCCCACAGTGGAAAAAAAAACATTTACTAGTTTGCTCCCCGCCATCTAGACAGACACCCATTTCATGCTACTCCTTCTGGTAGTTACAATTAGGAACCTCAGGTTTAGACAGAATGTGTATGTAAAGTCGTCTAACTCAGCCTGGACAATGGCACCTTCTGTGTAACTGCTTCATGTAGAATAACTTTATATGCTTCTGTTGCTTAGGCTATTTTAAACAAGTTTCTCAGTGTGTGTGTGTGTGTGTTTTAAATGACTTACTCTAAAGAGAAGTAGCTCTGGACATAATTGTTGAATTTATTTAACAGTTAAGTATCTGAAATGCTTCCAGGGAACTGATGCTCAGATTGTATGTTGTTTGAATGACACAAGTTTAAACATACTCCCTCCAAAGCATCATGATTATGTGAGGTGAGAATGTTTTATTCCTTCAGGTATAAAACTGCTTTTCTTTTAAATTTACTTTTGTTAATCGTTTTTCAAACTACATATAATTATATTTAAAATTACACAAAACTTCACTTTCACATTTAGAAAAACCACATTTAGAAAAACAAATGCAGCAACATACAATCAGAGCCTAGTCTCAGCTGAAAGATACTGGTCAGAAACAATTGCCTCTCTGGCTGTGTGTTTGTGAAAACTGCTTTTTAAAAATTTGGTTGAGCCGTGTGGTAAGATGCATCGTTTTTCCTTCACTTCTCAGCATTATAACACAGGCTCAGTAAAAGCTTCCTGACCCTATTCACTTATGTCAGTGAATTTTAGGTGAGAATGCATCATTGTTCTCTCCACACTTTATTAACTAGTAAAAAATAATTTATATGTAATAATTATATACATTGTCTTAAGATCAAGAAACAATGCCTATTCATTAGCAGACTACATGTAAGCTATTCATACAACTTATGATTCACACTCAGTTAAGTTCATTTACATAGTTGTGGCTTGGCTTACTCAGGAAGGTGACCCCTGTACAACTATGTAACACCATAATGTTAAGAAGCAACAGGTTAATATTTGATTTGAATTATAGTTGATTAAGGATATATATTTGATTTTGCTTGGTTTGTTTTAAGAAGAGACTTAGTTATTTCAAGGTATCTTGCCTGGGCTGTTTGTTCCCGAATTGTGTCTTACCTTCCAAATTCTTGCTTTTGTCTTACTTCTTTTAGATTACTCCCTCCTGTAATTTAAAAAATCTCATTTCTTCCTCCTACTTTCCCAGTTATACTCTTTGGTCAATGTAAATTTGTAGGATGAGTGTTACATGAATGTAAGTGACCTTATCTGTATGAAAAGATCTGTATGATAGATGAAAACATTGTAGGGCATAGGCAGGTTGTAGGATTTGAACAGTACTGCAATGAAAATTGTAAAAGTTTAATATAAGTTAGTCATTAAATAGTATAGAAAGACTCCCCTCCTTTTTCTGAGGAACTTACATCCTGAATCTAACATATATTTCCACAACATTTAAAATAGAATGTGAACTTAGGACTATTCATGGGGCCTTTTTTTTTATTTGTACAAGTATTATTATTTTATTATTACAAGTATTGAAGAAAGAAAACTCATTTTTCAGGGCATTTTTATTGGTTTCCTATAGGTTCAAATAGAATATTAAGATTTGCATCACCTTGCTTCTCAAGAAAGGACTTTTTTAGTTTTATGAATGTATACTTTTTAGTAAGTGGGATATGTTTTGTTTTGGCTTTCTTATTTTTATTGAATTTATCATATTTTAGGTTTCAGTTTTCAAATAGTTTTTTAAAAACTTATAGGAAATGGCATAAGTTTATCTTTTTTGATTGCCAAGTAATATTCCATTGTGTAACTATATCACATCTTCTTGATCCAGTCATTTATTTTTGGGCACTTGGATTGTTTCATAGTCTGCCTATTGTAAATTATGCTGCAATAAAATTAGGGGTGCAGTTGTCCTTTTGAGTTAATGTTTTTGTGTCCTTTGGGTAGATACCTAGGAGTGGAATTGCTGGATCATATAGAAGCTCCATTTTTAGTAGTTTGAGGAACCTCCATACAACTTTCCATAGTGGTGGGACCAGTTTGCATTTCCTCTTGCAGTGTAGGAAAGTTCCTTTTTCTCCATATCCTTGCCAACATAAAATACCTTTTTTTTAAAATTAAGATTTAAAAGGAAATATCAGTTCATATTGTTAGTAGCACGAATGGTGTAATCAATCATAAATATTCATTGAAGTCTAAAAATACTAATTCCTTGTTGCCTTGTCATATAAGCAAATTTATACGTTTATGTGATTTTTAAGATCTGTTCTGAATTGTATGAATTAACTTTGAGCCTTTTCCTAAGTATTGTAATATGATTGAGAAAAATGAAACATCTCTTAAAAATTGATATTGAAACATTAGCATTTCTATATATAAGAAATGTCATTGCGGTAGAAATAAAAAAAGAATTCATGCTTATGAATACTTAAGTGTAGTTATGAAATCACATGCATAAATTTATATTCACTAAGAAGTTACTGATTAAATCACACTGTTGGCAAATATCTGCATTTCAAAATTAAAGCTTTACCTTACATATTTTGATGTAAAAGCCAGAAAGTAGGTGATGAATAAAGAACAAAGGCTGTTGTAATAGTTGGCATTTGTACAATTCAACTTCTAATGCTTATTTTTAATGTGTAAGAAAACTTGTATTAAACAAGGTGTTCTTTAATTTGGTTTATGAATATAGTGACTTGTTTTAGAAACCTCTTGAAGTCTGATATATTTTCTATCTTCTTTGTCCAAACAGGATCTGGAAATAGTATATTCGTATTTACATGGTATGGAAGCCTTATCAAACTTGAGGGAGCATCAACTTAGGTAAGTCATTTTAATATTAATAATAAAAGGATGCTAGAGCTTTATGTGATATCTATTATAATTAAAACATCTCATCTAGCCTCTATACACAACTTTGTAAGTTTTAAATAGTTGAATTCACTCTTAGTCTTATAAATTTGGACTATATTCATATAAATTTATTCATATAAATTTCTACTCTAGTGACCTCTCCTCTCCCTTCTATCCCTCTCCCCAACCACCTTGCCTAAAGTGACAGATGTCATTTGGTGAATATGCCAAAAGGAACAACATTTGCTTTCCTGACAAATAAGATTCTATTTCTTAATACTCAGATGCATAAGAAACGAGACATTTTTAATTATTCAAAGAATTGTTCATTATTTTCGTACGTTTTAGGTTTGTATGCAATGTATTTATTGCATTAAGTTGACTGTACCTTCCTGGGAAATACTTAATGCTATAGTAGCTTTTATGTGATCTGTTCATATAAAAACATTATTTCCAGTGAACATTGATATAGTTAATCTTATAGTTATCTAGGCTCCATATTAAAAGATAAACAACATTTCATATTACCTAGTAGTTCTACCTAGAATAGAAAATAAAACCCCTTGGGAAGATAGGTTACATGCGAACACCATCTAGGACATAATGGGAAGGTTTTGTTTCCTTCAACTCTAGCTAATTTTGATACCAGCAGTTTTTAATTATGAAAGAACTTTTTAAATGTATTTTCCTTCTTTACTCTTTAAAATACTAATTAATTTGTGAACATGTCAATTTCATATTTAGTTGTTAATTGAAAAAGTGTCAAGAGGATTGGGTATTTCTAAAATTAAATTTTTAATGAAAATCATTTAAATTGAAGTAGATTGTAGGTTAAGTGTTGAAAATTTGAGTCAAGTTTTATTAGAAAGGGCAAAGCCAATGGGAATTTAGACGATGGTGCAAATTAAAGCAAGAATAATTTTTGGAATGTATAGCTTTGATTTTGTTTTATGACAGCTATCCTAAGAAAAAATTCTAACACCACTGTCCATTTAATTGAATGCACTTAATCCTCAAGTACAAATGAAGTTAATACGTGAATACAATCATCACATTCCCATGTGCCTGTAAAACAACACCCATGGATAATATGTAGATATATTGATTGCATTATGTATTTTTATAGTATATGTGACAAAATAAAATTATTTAGATAACAGCATTTCCATGCATTAAAAAAGGAAAAGTTTAAAGCTAACGGAAATTTTTAAAATTACAAAAGTAGAGATAATGAAGTTCCATGTAGTCATTATCCAGCTCACAATCAATTTTCTGTCATTTCAAAGGTACATTTTGGTTAGAAATAACTGAGTAATTGATGGTGTATTGTTTAGTCTAGCTAACCTTAGAAAATCTATTTTGGAGACTACAGGTTCTTGATTGTTTACCATGAATTAGAGGGATGTGCCTTTAAGCTGTTTTCATTTCAGCTTCTGTTGAAAGCACACTTGTTTCTCATATGTATGGGAAACAGCAGCTGAAACTAAGAAGCCTTTAATTTTTTTTTTTAAAGTATAAGATCAGCACACCACCATGAGTAATAACAGAAAACAAGAGGCAGATAAACATGGTGGCTTATCTGTTTTGTAATACTTCCATTTCTGGGAAAAATACATCTTATTTAGATCAGCTGGTTTCTTTGAATTTTATAAATAAAAGTTTCACTCCTGGGATTAATAGAACAATTAAGACTCCCACATAGTGTTGTTTTTCCAATTTTAGAAAAAAAAATCGCAGTTGATCAAGATTTTCAAAATCTCCTTACCCGGGACTGGGCAGTAGCACAGCATCCGGCTTCGGTGTGCTTTGGGGAGAGGCTCTCGTTTACTTGGAAGCTTCGGCTTCGTGCATTGTCGTGACCCAGCCACACGCAGTGATCAGTGACGCGGGGTGGTGAGAGCAGGTGTCGCTGTGTTACTGTAGGATCACACACTCTGCCGTGGAAAGATTTTCAGATTTCCACTTAAAAGCTATACATTTTTCAACAGAACTTTATTTTTCTTTTCTTGTTTTAAAACATTTTCAAACACTTTCTTTTTCTTTTTTTTTTAAAGATTTATTTATACATACAAGAGCTTGGTTACAGGCCAGAGTCCAGGGCAGTGAGAGGATTCACCAGAGATAGAGGGGCGAGCAGAACAGGCAGACTGAAGCATACTGCTGAGGGGAGCAGCAGGGTGAGGCAGGAAAGGTCTGCTGCACCATGTGGGTCTCCTCCCTTGCCGGAGGCAGGGGTCGAACTTGTGCTGCAGTGGCTGCGGTTTGCTTCATAGTGCGTTGCTTAACCCACTGCGCCACCAGGGTGGCTCAGAACTTTATTTTTCTAATATTTACTTCTAATCGATATGGGTAACAAGCAGCCTATTTGTTGAAGGGAAGAGGATGCTGTAATTCGTATTGGAGGTCAAAAATCTGTAAGCAACAGAGTAACAAGTGTTGGAAACAAGGGGCAGTGTTGGAAACAAGGACCTGCTGAGCGATCTGCCTTATGGTTGGATGTGATTATTAGTATGAGATGCGTTGGGTCACTGAGAAGCAAGGACAAGACATTATCGTTAGTTTGTTCTTTGGGGATTCAGGGAAGATCAACATGCTTTCTTTCTTTTTTATTTAAAGATTTATTTATTTATGCATACAAGCACTGGGGTACAGGCCAGAGGTGTGGGGGGTGAGAGGATTCACCACAGACAGAGCAGGGAGCAGAACAGGCAGATCAACGGAAGTACACTGCTGAGGGGAGCAGTGGGCAAGGCAGGAGAGGTCTGCCTCGCCATGTGGGTCCCCTCTCTGGCCGGCAGCAGGGATCGAACTCGTGCTGCAGTGGCTGCGGTTTGCTTCATAGTTCATTGCTTAACCCACTGCACCACCAGGGAGGCCCAAGATCAACATGCTTTCAATGAAACATCCCCTAATGTTGAGAAATAAAAATTTTGGTTCTTTTTCCAGATATGTCACATCGATTTTACCATGATTTTCTTATGCTGCTGTTTGAACGTGTTTATTCAGGCAGCGATTACTGGTTGCTTGTTGCTTGTCCTAGACATTGATACAGGCCACTGAGATACAGCCAAACCCCTGCCACGATGGAGCTTATGTCCCCAGCAGGGCAGAAAAGATCAATGCTGTTTTAGTCAGATGATGTTATCTTGCGGATGGTAATAATGGGCATGACTGCTTTGACTTAGTAGTTTGAGTTGGGGCAGGTGAGTGGAGATCTCCTCAGAGTAGAGGTGCCCCAGATGCTCTGCCATGGAAACGGGCTCGGTGCAGGGGGAGGCAGTGCCCAGGCAAGGTGAGGTAATGTGAGGAGGTGTACTATCGTCAGTATAGGGGGTAGTGTGGGGCCCTGTATTCAAGGATAAGGAGTCTGGGTTTTCTTCTAAAGTTAATGCAAGTGAAGAGCAAAGGTGTGATGTGACCTGAACTAATATTTTGAAGGAATTTTCTGGGAGATACGTGGAGAATGGATAATAGGTGTACAAAAGTAGAAGCAGAAGTATACATTGCCATCCTGGTAAAAGGTAATAGATAATAACTCATACTCAGTTTTAGCAAAAGGGAGATGGTGAGCTTGGTCAATTTGGGAGGATATAGTTTGGGTACAGGTGTTGGCAGAAAGAAGGATGTGTGAGTCAGAGGAGTCAAGGATAATGACGCTAAGATTTTTGGCGAAAACAATTGGACACTAGTTGTGGGAAACCAGATTATGGGGGAGAAATTCAAGAACTGTTTTTGAACATTTGGTATGTGAAATGGCGAGTGTATTGCACAGCCAGTAGTTATGTTGAATAGGCATTTAGATAAGTGGGTATTGTGGTGAGGAACTAGGTCTGGGGCATTGCTTTGGAAGTTATTAGTTTACTTATGAGATTACATGGGCAGAGGAGAAAGTGGCTGGAAATAACATTTAAAAGTGAGGTAGAGAAATGGAATGGGGGGTGGTGTTGGGAATCCAAAACAGACAAAAAAAATGGGAGACTGCGCACAGGAAGCCTGGAGGAGATAATGCTGTAAGAAAAAGTGAGTCATCAAAAGCTGCTGAGAAGTAGAATTAAGATAAGGACAGAAAGGATTTAAATAACACAGAAGAGGCTGACAACTTTTAGAGACTTTTCTTTGGCATTTCAGGGACCAAAGTAATGGGAGCTGTAGGTACATGGTGAGAAAATGGAGATGGTTTCTGTCCTAGGAAAAGCCAAAGCTGGAGAGGGAGATGATATCAAGAGTATCAGACACAGTAGATGACACTAAGATGTACTTATTGTATGTATTGATGGATCTGCTTCAGGAGAGACAGAAATAGATGGTATGGAGGAGGAGGAGGAGGGAAGCTTGCAGGTGGCATGGTCTCATGTTGGAGAAGGAATGAGATCCAGTGAAGACGGTGCAAGGAACCACCGGCCTTTTCTAACTGGAACAAGACAGAGCCTGTTAGACAAGGCGCTTTCAGACAATCGCTTGTGATGATCATAGTTCCCTAGGAAGGATTGGTATGATTCAGTCTTTTAAAGAAATCATGTGTTTAACCATGTTAACATCATTCTGCCTACTGGAGTTCAGTGATGTTCAGTTTGTTTTGAGCAAGGGATTGAGAGGGTAAGGAGGTCCTCTAATATAGCAACAGGAAAAAAAGTGTACCCAGGAGAGTTTTCCAGTGAAAACTCAAGAGTGCTTGGTGTGTATTGGATTTAGCAAATAGGAAAGACGAATGTAGGCTTCTCCCCCTGTTTCACAGATTACCAGTTTCTTCTGAAAGAGGAATAGTCATTCTCTTTCACATGTCTGTATTTTGGGAAATTTTACCTGAACTTAATGCTTTTTGAAGATGCTGTTCTTGAGATAACTTTGAATATTTAAACATTTACTTGTTTTCTATAATTTCTGTAATTTTCCCCTCCCTGATGAGTCAGCTGAAATAACAAATATTTAAGGTCTTAAAGTCTCCATTTAGTCATTAGTCATAAAAATGCTGAGGTAATACAAGGTTACTTTTTCCCCAAATTCCGTACTGCTCAGTAACACTGATGTTGAGCTGTGGATGACGTTACCACTTTTTAAATTAGTAGGTTTTCCTTCTTTATAAGGTTCCTTTTCATTTTCTGTTTGCCTTGGAGAACATTACTTTGTCCATATGTCATTTGTAAAGTATAAAACAATAATTTTTGCTTCCTATTTAAAAAAAGTGGCAAAGTTGACAGCTAACAAAATGTTCTCTAGCATCTTGTTGCCAGATCTATTTTATTAATTAAAATACCAAAAATGTTCATCTTGAGGCTAATATAGAATAGTGACAAGCCATATAAAGTCATTTTAACTTTCTAGACTACATGACTTACTTAGGTTTTTCTACTATTATTGTGTTTTTTCATGACTAATGTTGAACTTATGTATTTCTTTTGCAGGTTAATGTGTGAAACTGTGAGATATGAAAGACATGAAGCAAATGAAGTTTTGTACTAGTAGGTGTTTCCTTTCTCTTTGTACATTTTATGGTGCAGGGACTAAATAATTTCCTTGAAATATTAGCAACAGCTTGCTATATCAGCATTACCTTATTATTTTTTTTTTTTTAGCATTACCTTATTTTTGATTATAGCTTTTCACAGTTTAAAAAATGTGAAACATTTCAACTATTTCCTGTCATAAAGCAAAAGTTTATAATCATTTTCATTTAATTTCGTATCTGTCTCATTTGTGGTTCAGATATATTATTTCTCATGGAGTATTTTGACATTTTATTATGAATTAAGAGGCATAGTTTTCCAACAGAATGAAATATATATTCCCAAAACTACACCAGATGAGCTGTAAAGAAAGAAGTGTCATGTATTTTAGCTTCTTATTTCAGAAACAGGAAAATTAGCTGCTTACATTTCTTTGGCCATAGTATCATCTTTAAATAATAAATTTCTCTCAGGATGTGTGGCAAAACCCTTGAAAAAGTTGCCACTGAATTTTTTTAAAGAATGTGAAAAACAGAGGAGAGAGATGTTGGTATATTAGGAGCATATAAACTATGACTTACGAGGCACATTATTTTGTGAAGTGTTTGCCAGGACTGTTTTCTGTCGCCTTTCATTCTGGTTTTTCAGAGCGCTCATTAAATAATTACTACTTTCCATGTATATTGGACAGAGTTTTTATTGAAATAAAACACAGCCTCTGCCCCGAAGGAAGCCAGATCATTGGAGGGAGGTAGAAACAGACTAAAAGGAAAACAACAATAAAAGCTAACGAACCAAAATAACCGAGAGTCCAGGTGTGTACTGAGTCCCGGAGAAGCACAGGGAAGGCCAAGCCGCACGGTCAGTGTCGAGAGTGGCGGCCCCCGAAGTAGGTCCCAGAATGTGTCTGTTGGTCTAGAGGGACTTTCGTGACTAGAATGTGCAGGGACATTGAGAGGTGGAGGCGCCAGGCCTGATGTTTTTTAATACTGTGGCTTGTTTGCCACTGCTGGTATGTGGTGTGGGGTCAGGGCGATGAGTCACGAGGAGCGAGGCTACAGTCACACTAGTGAATGTGTTGTTTGAAAATCAGACTGTTTTCCTTGGCAACTGGAGATGAGTTTTCCCCCTCTTCAACAACATTTTATTATGCAAAATTATAAACACATACAAAATTAGAGACAGTAGTGTAACAGACCCCTGTTCACTCTCATCCCGCATGTCAGCTGATGGCCAGTTAGGTGCCGTCTTACTCCACGAACTGGACGATTTTTATGTTGGTCAACACCTATCAAATCATCCATGATTACGTTGCTATGTATCTCTATCTTTAAAACATAAAGACTTAGCATATTATCAAACCTAAATACTTTTTTCATAACATGAATATATTTAAGTTTATCTCAAAACTTTTGTTGGCAGTTTATTTGATTCAAGATCTGAAAATGTCCCATCCATTGTGATTGATTGCTATTTTATGTCCCTTTTTTAATCTGTGGCTTGGTGGTCAGTTTTCAAGCCGCAAAATGATAGGTTGGGAGGCAACTCATCCCCTTGAAATAATGTCTGTGCCTGTCTGCACATACTTAAAGTGCATTCGATTGAATAGTTGACCAGGAGTTATGAGACTGTTGTAATCTGGGGTGTTTAATGGTTGAACTGAGGCAAGGGAGGTGGGGTGGGAAGCAGGGATGAATTTTATAAGAAAGTACGAGTTGATGTGGTCGAGGATGATTCTTAGGTTGTAACAATGGACCTCTGACCTCTCGGGGCTCTTTGGCAGACTCTTATAAATACCCATCTGCAGCTTAAAAGGACACATCAGGCACAGGTTTTCCTTGCTGTCTCAAAATAGAATGTTCCTGTTTGGTAGGTTATTTTTGGGTCTTGGCAGTGATGTTACCATTAATTTATAGGGAGAAATTTTGAGCATTGCCAGACCCAAAATATAAACCACCAAATTAGGCACATGCTGCTTTCGGATAGCGGATGAGGCTGTATGGAATAATAGTAAATAACTAAGACAAAATTGATAAGTAGAAAACGTGGCAAGTGCCATATTTATTCTTGAAGAAATTAAGATGTAAAGACTAGAAAATTTGTTTCCTTCAGGAGCAGTTACAAGTCATCATTGGTACAAATGTCAGGGCTGGAAATCTCTGGACGCCGTTGACATTTATCGAGGCAGTGTAGTGACAGGAAGCATCACCTTCTTTTATTCCTTTCCCTCTGCAATGCAGCTTTGGTAGTGTTGGTGATGCAGTGATGGCAACGCTTAACAAGCACTTCCTGTGCCCCACAAACTCTAATAAGCACTTTAATTTATTCCCCATAGCTGTCTCTTGAAGTAGACATCATTATTGCTCCAGTTACAGCTGAAGGAACGGAGGTTTGGGGGTGAATAAGAAATGGGCCTCAGATTTCACTGTCCAAAGTGGGGCTTGGATTTGAGCCCAGACAGTGGGATTTTGCAGCCTTCATTCTTAACTGCCGCCCCCCCCCCCCACCCCGCCACACCACCACATGAAGTTCTAATGCTATGCGGATAGAAGCATATCATCTGTCCCTGACGCTGGCCTCCCTGGGGGTGGGGGTGGGGAGTGGTAGTGACAGGGTTTGCTTTGCTGGCAAAGAAAAGTCACACCTTAGTATTTCTAAACTGATGCATTTTGGGTAGAGTTTGTAGCTGGAGCAGATTGTAGCAGTTGCTAACTTTTGACTAGAATTAGGTGACAGTAAACCAGCAGAAGTCTATGGGCATTTATTTAGTGGATCATGGTTTCATAAGATAAAAAAAAAAAAAAATCATAGACTAATTGTAGCTTCACTTAGTCACATTCCTCGGATTTGGCCAATCATGTGATGAAGGGTAATTGAAGCATTTCTCCTGTGATCTTTGAGCAGACATGCTTCTGCTCTTCACAATTTGAGTAAATGCAGTTTTGAAAATGAAAGGACACTTGTATTTGTGGTGGATATAAATCTGTGATAACTTAATAATACCACCCCTCTTTTTGGGACCTGGTGTTGTTACCTCTTGGGGGAAATTGACATGTCAGTTCTTGTTTTCCCGGGGCCTAAAGAACATGGTGTAGTCAGAATATCAAAGACTTTCAGACTTTAGTTTTATGACCAAGAGGTGAGTAGTCATTTTCCTTATTATGTTGTGTGCTGGCGACTTCTAAGTCTATGGTTTTAACAGTTTTGCCAGGTATATATAATAGTCTTTTGATCCTCCTCTGTACTCATTTTTCTCATCTCTAAAATGGAAACAGTAATAACAGCACCCCCCTCCTGCTGGGGTGAGGGTTAGTTGCAGCTCCGTGTACCAAGTCTTGAGCGCAGGGCAGACCCATGTGCTCACCGGTATTAGCTGCTTGGCTTTGTCATTTCACCAATGGTTTGATGATAATTTGGTTTCATTGCTTTTTAGTTACTTTAAGCTTTTTTGGGAAGGAATTATGGGGGAGGCTCTAATCCCCATACGGTTACTGTTGGGAAAAAAACAGCAGAATGATAAAAATGTCAGAGTTTGTGCAAGTTAGGGGGAGAGTTGTGGTTCTGATAAAAGGAAAAAAAATAAAATTTTAGAATTCTTCAGAGTTAACCATCTAGAATCTAGTTGTGTTGTTTGCACTAGGAAGATCAGTGAGGCTGAACTTTACACAGTGGACAACACTCTGTCAGTTCCTTCTTTCCTGTTACTTTGTTTTCTATATCTAGGGATTTTGCGGTCTTCATTCTTAACCCAAAAGATCTTAATTTAGAGATCTCTTTGAGAATCTAATCTGAAATTGGTAACCAGTATGTCCATTCGACTTTAGTTTTTCTTCACTGATCAACCATATATAATTACATTTAAAGTACATATAATTACATTTAAACTCAACCATTGAAACATTTTTAAGTACACACTCACACATGATAAATGTGTGTAACCCTGTCTTAGTGCTCATTTTCTGCATACATGATGCAAAGCTTCGGTGTCAAAGAGTTTGTGTAGTGCTTTGTTAAGCAGTTTATCTCTTCTCATTGCAGGAGAGGAAATGGTTCCTGCATAAAAAGAGTTGCATTGACGCCTCTTCTAAAGCGTCTTAATTGAAATCTGTAAATGTGCAATTTAGAACTTCAAGCTCAGCTGCTCTCCGTGCTTTTAGCAGTCTTTTCACTAGTTGACTTGGTTTCCTGCTTTCACAGCAGCTTTCCCAAAAGTCACTTCTCTCTTCATGGCGACCGGTCCACAGCAGTCCGCTCAGGCTCTCCCACTCCTCTTCCGTTGGCTTTCCCTCAAGCTTTTGCTTTTTCTGTTCGAAAATATCCCCGATTTATCTGTGGCTGCTTTTGCCTGTCTCAGTCATCCTGGAGGACTGGCTTTTCGTCCCTTTCTTGCAGTGTGGTTGTTCCTGTTCTCACCTGGATGTCGGCCTTTCCTTGCCTACTCTGCATGCCACTGTCTCTGTTCTCAAGAAATCTGCCTCTTGGGCCAACACCCAGTTAGCATCCTGCCTTTCCTTCCTGATGTGACCAAGCTTTTGTTATTGCAAACTACCTGGGTTGCTTTAGTTCTTTTCCCTTCCCCTCTCCTGCCACCCCCCCCCCAAGATGTAGAACCATGATTTTAAAGTATACTTTTTGTCCATGTTGCCACAATTTTACTGTATTTGCATGTGTGTATAAAGGAAATGAAAGCTAAGGTTTTCATTTACTTGGAAGAATGATTCCTTTAAAGAGGTAGACAATAGTTAGTCCTAGCATCTCCAAACAAGGATGTTCACCACTAAGCCTGGCATGACTTGTGTTCTGTGTCAGCATGAAAATACAAATACATACACATCTCCACATGTTACATGCTTAGGAATACTGTTATACATGGTGATGCTTTTAAGACTTCTTGGAAACAATGTTTTTGCATATACTAGTAGTCTTTAAATGAAAATATTTTATATTTATGGTTAATATAAGTAGTTAAATAAAACACTTAATTTTTTAGTTGAACACTCCATGATACCTGTGGCTGTGTTTGTTTCAAGTTTACATTTGCCATAGGTGCGTGTTCTCAGTTGTTACTGCACTTGAAAGGAAGACATTCCTCTGATCGATAAAGACCTTCATTACCTGTAAGTTCCTAGGAAGATGCCTCCTGCCTGAGTAGGTGTTAGGTTCTTTGTATCACTTTTCTGTGAAACTCTTTAGCTCATAGTACCCTCCAGACTCCTGTAGCTGTTGAAAGGATGAGCAGCCCTCGGAAGGCTTACTTCTGCCTGTGCAGGTTGGTGGTTCTGTCAGCTGTTGTTGCAGTGCTGCAGGATTTCTGTAGTGGCTCTGGTTCTGAATTTGGCCCTTTCTCTGGATGTCTACAGGTTTTACTTAACGTTTTTGAGCACCACAGGCGCTCTAGGAGTAGGTTTGTAAATGAAATTGCAGTGTAGGACTGTCAGACACAAGTTTGTAAGTTAATTTCATGCCCAGTGGTAGTTTTCAAAAAAAGTCAATTTTTCAGATTTTGCTGCTCCTTTAAATTTGATAAATTGTTCCTTGAGCCTTTGGATATCTCCCATTACTCTTACATAGCTGAATCTTGCTTACTGATGTATTATATAAATATGTATTGGGCACTGACAGTTTTTCTTTTATTCAGAAAAGTTTTTACTGGATAATTTCGTAAGTCGAGGGCATCACTCCATTTCATTTGAGAAGTGAATTCTGTATATTTCAGAATGAGTGTATAAATGAACTACAGAATTTTTAGCTTTGCTAGTTCCTTGATAGTTTGTATTACTCATTCCTGGTTAAGCGAGCTGTCACAACTAAAAAATTGGTGTCTGCTGTCACCTATTTTCAAAATACCTTAATAGAGTTAAATGTAATATTTTCAAAACAAAGCTGAAACATCCTCAATCTTCTTGTCAGCTCTCAGAGTTCTTACTGAGGTGGTAGCCTGCTTGTTAGTTCCAACCCCTGTGAGAGTTGCTACTAATTGGGTAGTAAAGATTTTCTGAAAAAACAAACCTGAACATTGAAATAGTGCCTTTTTTTTTTTTTGCCTTTGTTGTAATTGTAAAGGTGAAATAACTTCCTTATGATTTAAAACTTTTAGGGAATAGAAGAAAAAGTTTCCCTGTACTTACAAAGTTACCCTGTACTTTTATGAAAATTTATATGTAACACATATAATTCCTTATTATGAAGTTTATACTTTTATAATAAAGTAGTGCATTTCTGAAGGTTAATTGTGTAAATGACAAAATCTTTTAACTTTTGGTACAGCTCTTTCTAAAATATGTTTTCATACTTTCTGTCTTAACTTCGGTCTGGTTCTGTTAGGGTCCCTTTTATACTGTGGTGCACTGATTTGTCCAAGAGCTTATTACTTTGTGCTATTGACCAGACAAAAATCAATCAGTACATATTTTGTCTTAGAGTTTATAGCTTAGAGTCCCATCTGAGGAGACAAAGCATACAAATAGTTGTTAAACTTTTTTTTTTTAATGCATACAACAGCTGGCACACAGGCCAGAGGCATGGGAGGTGAGAGAATTCACCAGAGACAGTGGGGAGCAGAACAGGCAAGATGGACTGAAATACACTGCTGAGGGGAGCAGCAAGCAAGGCAGGAGAGGTTTGCCTCCCCATGTCGGTCCCCTCCCTGGCCGGGGATCGAACTCACGCTGCTGTGCCGTGGATGCTTCACAGTGCGGCACTCAACCCGCTGCGCCACCAGGGAGGCCCCAGTTGTTAAACTTTTTAATAGATCCCGTAACATAAGTGATATAACATATTTGTGAAAGATGAAAATTATTGTGCATCTGAAAAGCCATCTGCATATTGGAAGGTGGCCATTGTTAGAACTGCTTTTTTAAGCCACAGAATGCTTTGTTCATAAGAAATCCTACTCAGCTCAAAAGAATAGCTGTTATGGTTGAGTGGGGGCTGGCGACATGCAGACCTGAGGGGCTTGTGGAAAATCTCTGACCTGAACTAACTGCTGGACTTTTATGAAAGGATAGAGGAGGGTTTGTTGTAAATAAGTAAAGTTCTTTTCACTTTGGTTTTTGGTCTCATCTTATATTGGAGAGTTCAAGCCTACACTGGTCAGAGTGTAGTGACAGTGTAGGTGATGAGCTCTGAACTTCAGCAAAGATCTGATTAAGAGAGATACTGGGGAGGGGAACAAACAGAATGCGATGATAGGTTGTGGAGAGAGAAAAACTTCCAAGGCACTGTTTTCTGGTTTTAATGCTTTAATTGGGTGGTGTGGCTGGGATGGCAATAGCTCTCTGCATTCCTTGCAAGTTGCCTCCACTTATTTATTGAAAGTTTTGTTAGTTTTCATTTCCCTTTCTCTGTTTTTTAGCTTAAGATATGAGTTATTGGTTACAGGGTTATTGAACTGTTTCTGTTTCTACCAGATGCCAAATACTTTGCAGTTTGAATATTATAGAACACCCTGGGTAGTCACCTTTGTTTCTTAAATATCCCCAAAACTGGTGTTTGATGCTACATGTGGTCTCAGTTGCACCCGACTTCCCCAGTGGTTACTGACTATGGCCACCTCTTCCCTGAGGGACATTTCACCCGTGCTCCCATCTCCCATTCTTTTTTTTTTTTTTAAAGATTTATTTATTTATGCATACAAGCACTGGGGTACAGGCCAGAGGGGTGTGTGTGTGTGTGGGGGGGGGGGGTGAGAGGATTCACCACAGAGAGCGGAGAGCAGAACAGAACAGGAAGATCAATGGAAGCACACTGCTGAGGGGAGCAGCAGGGCGAGGCAGGAGAGGTCTGCTGCGCCATGTGGGTCCCCGCCCTGGCCGGCTGCAGGGATCTAACTCTTGCTGCAGTGGCTGTGGTTTGCTTCATAGTGCGTTGCTTAACCCGCTGCGCCACCAGGGAGGACCCCATGGCCCATTTTTAATTACCAGTTAGCGTTGTTGTCATTTTGCTTCTGGTGGGGGGGTGGGTGGCGCGTGCTTCACTCCGGGGAGTCGCTTCTGCCTTGTGGTCCTGGAGCTCTACGTGGGCGGGGTTCCTTCGCGTAGCCCTGACACTCCTGTGCCGTATTTTGTTTGGGTCATCCCAGAAAGTACTAACTTCTCAGTTATTTACATTTTGTGTGGGTACTACACTTTTAAATTTCTATTTGTTAAAGCCTCTTCCCTCAACTTCTTCTATCTCCCTCCCTCCCCTCTCTTGTGCTCCCTCTCATCTTCCCCTCTCCCCCATTTTTCTCCCTACCTGCCTCTACTTTCCCCCCTTTCTCTCCTTCTCCTTCTCCCTCATTCCCTCCTCTTCTCCCACCCCTCCCCACTTCTTCTCCCCACCTTTAGCTCTCTGTGGCTAACACATTATCTTCTGCCCACAGCCACTTTCCTCATTCCTGGTTACTTTTTTCTTCTCAGTCTACTTCATTTCCATAAAGCAGTCTTTTTTTGTTACTTAAGTTTTCATATTGTATTTGTAACTGAATGGTGTTTTCACAGATTACTCTTTTTGTCCTCTAGTGACTTTGTTGATTTAATTTCTGGTTTGTGATTTATCAGTTCATTAATTTTTCAGTCCCCTCATCAGCATTGACTTGATCCACCTTGTGTTAATTTCTTGCTTTGTAATGGGGATTGTGGAGCAGCACACACAGCTCTTTCGTGTGGCGATGTCGCCACCCAGTGGATTTTTAGGATATTGCCTGGGGAGTTCTTCAAGCCTGACTATTTTTCCAGTTACTGGTAAATTGAAACTCACATTTAGATGTTTTAATACCGATTACTACTTCATTTTTAAAGAAAATATTTGGGTTCCAACTGCACATCATGTACAGTGTATATTGGGGTTACTGGTGAGTTAGAGACATTTCAAAACTAATGAGGAAGACTTCTAAAATAATTGACGCTGCCAACTGTTTAATGCAAGCATGTACAAAGTGCCCTGGGAGGTCAGGAAGAAAATGACTTTCTTATTTGGATGATACACACTTTTCAGAGGAAGTGGTGGTTAACCTGGGACTCAAAGGATGAGTAATAATTTTACTAGATGGGGGGGTGGCGAGTAAAAAAGTTTTTACTTAGAAGCTGTAACAGGAAGCTCATTCAAAGGCCCTGAGGCACAGAAAGGGGGAAAGTGTAGCATGACTGAAGAGGGTGAATTTTGTAGCATACGATATGTCAGTGTTGGGAAGAGAAAGTTGTAGGTTGACTCTTTCAGTTGAAAGAGGAAAAGAGATGAGCGAACTAGCACTTTGTACACACCTGTTATTCAGGGTCTTCATATATGTCATTAAAGCTTTCATTAAGCCAAAGTAACATAACGAAGAAAGCATTGCTATCCTCATTTTACAGTTGAGGAGCTGGAACCTCAGCATTTAATTTCCCCAAGATCACTTGGCAAGCTTGACTGACACTATGATCCAAAAGCTGTGCTCTTTACAAGCGGATACAGCACCTTTTGTGCACTGTACTTAGGGGTTTGGACTCTCTCCCATTAAGGACTTCTGGGTTATAAGCAGAGGCCTGTTATGATTGGATTTACCTGAGCAAATAATAACTAAAATATTGCCCAGTTTCTAGATAGATTACTCAGTTCCCACCTAAAAGGAAGTTCAGTGGAGTAGGAGGTATTCCTAGATAGCTCATAAATAAGAAATGCATAGAGAAAAACAGAGTAGAATAAAGTTAGATGAAGTAAATATTTTGGAGTTAGGAAAACAGCCTGGGGAGATTTTATTAAAGAAGTAGAATTTGAGCCATTGTTTTAAGGTAGAGTGATTGGGAGGGTAGGGAGGGTTGCGCATCCCAGTGGACTGACCAGCTGGTGAAGGAAGAGGCAGTAGAGCACCCTCTGCAGTGCTGGGTTTGCACTGAGGAGTGTACAGCTCAGTGAAGGAATCGCAGTGCTCTTGTTTGGCAGGGACTGCAGTAAACACTCATTAAATATTTGTTGATGCAAAGTCTACTCTAGCAAATACAGCTCCTGTGAGTTAACATTTGAGTTTTTTTGAAAAGGTAGAGAAACAGCCTATTAGGTAAATAAAATGATAATAAGTGGGAGAGTGGGCCAGTTTCATATCTCTGCTTCCTTAAATCTTTCCTGATAGGATGAGTTGACCCTGAGTACAGGGTATTCAGGGTGGTGGAATACTTGCTTTCCCTATGTTTTACCCGTTTTGGACTTTGGTTGCCTTCTCATACATATTCATGCTCTGTGCCAGGAAAGCTGAATTTACAAATCTTGTGCTTTCTCTGTGTCCATAGTAATTTTGCCTTCAGAATGGACAGGTATGGACTAACTGAAACACCAGTGACAGTTTTGTTGTTTTCTGTCAGAGTTAAGTAAATTTCCCCTCACTCCCCAAACTTGGTATATGATGTTGATAAGAACTGATGGTTAAAAACGGGGAAGAAAAGAGTACAAGTGATTGTTAGAGGTACTTTGCCTTTGTGAATTCATTTCATTGGAACTCAACTTGATTTGACAATCCTTTCATGTTTTCTTGGGCATTGCTATTGAGGACTGAGTAGGTACGAAATGGCAGAAAACAGACTTGGCGTAAACTGATCATCCGCTGATTTGCTTTAGCAGAAAATAGCAAAGTGAAAATGATCAGGTGGTAGTGATTTGGTGTTTTCAGGAACTTTGCTCTGAATTATAATAGAATATAGTATCCTTTTAAAAACTTTTGGACTCCATCTACCAAAAAAAAATAAAGGTGACCTTGGCAGATGTGACTCCCTTGCAATGCCCATGTGAGTCCTGGAGAGCGTCTGTGCTGTGCTCTGAGCCGCCCTCTTCGCTCCCAGGGGCTGGAGTGTGGCTGTGGTGGTAGACTAGGAGCTGCCTCGTCCGATCTCTGATCTCTAGGCATTACCACACGGGAAAAAATGGTGATGGGTGTGCAATCTTTTCTGTGGAAAGGAAAGACAGTGAGAAGAACAGGATATATGTTTCTGTGAGCGTGTGCATAAACCATGTTCTAAACCACACTGTCATTGATATCACCTGTGTTAAGCTTGCGATACAAGTATGTGGGAGCTAGGTAGACTGGGGGGGAGGATTACAATGACTGTGTTTCAATGTTTTTATCTTTTTGGTGAAGCAAAATTAGCCTAATTAAGCTAAAAATTAAAACTTAACAACTAAGTGCTATTGGTTTAGGGAACATTTAAATCATGTAAATTTTTTTGGCTTATTGGGGAATAAAAGGTAATTAAAAATTATTCAATAGTTGGATAATGGTATTTTAATGTGTTTGATGTTGATTCTAAAAGTGACGTGAGCACGGCTACACTTTGTGCTATGTTTGGATTTTTTGTTGTTGGTTAATCACCTGATTTGATTTTCTTTTCAGCCCTGATGATATTGGAACCTGCTGGTATATCCTGCTCTCTGGTTCAGTGTTCATCAAGGAGTCCATGTTTCTTCCAAGAAGCAGGTATTGTACAGATATCATGTAATAGATTTTCCATGAAGCTTGAAACTCTTAGCGGATTTGCATTATTTGCAGTACTTTCTCTTACTGTTCCTTCTTCTGTTGTCAGTCAGTTGGGGTATTGATTCAAAAATCTTTAAGAGAGAGGACTATCTAATGTTCTAATCTCCTAAAGGGCAAAACCAGAATGCACACTGATGCCACGTCCATTTATTACAGGAACATATCAGACTAGTTTAGGGCACATTTGTTTGTAGGGCATAAACCCTGCTTCCATAAACAGGCAGTTTCATAAATGTCTACAAAGAGGCAAAGAAAGTTCATTGCGACCACATGGGACTAGATTGGAAGCCAGGAACTGTCGGTGACTTTTCTGCCTCTCAGGACCATATGGTTTCTCGTTTTCGCATCTGTCTGTGGACTGGCTTCCCGCCCTCTCAGGGTATTAGTTTCTCTCGCCATGTGACTTTGGCGTATATGTGCTGACTGCTGATTTATGACCTTATGTTCCTAATGTTTACACCACTTGATGGTGGTGCCTGTCTGTTCTCGGATTCTTGCAGCTACAGTCTGACTGACGGTGCTTGGGCAGCTGTGTTCCTAGTTCCACTCAGTTGTGGCCAAAGAGGGTTAAAGTTCATCTGTCACTGACGTGGTTGCCTGTGAGCAGGTTCCCTGGAGTTGTCAGCTACTGAGTTTCCGTGGTTGTTTTTCTCTCAATCGTCATTCCCCCCTCATTAAATATCTTTATTTTGACAAAAGTCTTTCATTTTAACTGATTAAATATCTTTAAAATTACTAAATGAAGTTGACCAAGCTTGTGAATGTGTAGCGATCTCCTCCACCTTCTGTAACCTTGCTCTCCCATGAAAATATTAGAATGTGTTTTTAATAACCCTGAATGGGGTTAGGGACATGCTGATCTATTTTAAAGATGAGAACAAGTTTTTATAAAATGTCAGTGAGACAGGGAGAGGTAATTTATACCATAGGGACTGATCCACCTGGGTGTGGTGAGAGAGGCCTTGGGACGAGCCGGAATAGCTATGAAAGACTGCCAGAGACTCACTGCGTTAGCGAAAAACAATCTCTGGTGCAATTCCCATGTCTCTTTGCCCTTCTGCTTCTCCCAGATCGGACTGGCAGGCATTATTCTCTTTGGAAAATGGCCCCACGAGGAAGGGAAGCCGTATTGCCTATTTGCTTATTGTTCTTAGAGTGGCAGTAGTCATGCTTTTATGGAGGTGGTAGTAGCGGCAATAAAAGTGGTAGTCATTGTCGCCATAATAAAATGAAGATGGAAAAATAACTAAGGCTTTGATAGTGGTGTCTATTTGCCATATACCATTCTAAATGCCCTCGATGCACTAAATCGTTTAATTTCACAACTATGCGTTGTGGTAGGTGCATCTTGTGATTGAGGAAACTTGAGCAGCACTGGATAGCATGTCCTAGATTTCTACCTAGGAGGCCTGTGGTGACCTTTGTGAGCCAGTTCCTGTAATTCTGAGGATGCTGTTTCCCAGTGAAATGGAGAATTAAATGCAAGTAGTCCTCTGCTCTTTCAAAACAGGGTGCCTTTTTTGGAGGGTCTGTTTGTGAAGCTGAAAGAAGGTGTAGGCAAATATTTTCAGCATTGGAATAGTTTAAAAATTACATATAATTTTAGTGTTTAATGATAAATTCTATGTAAATTTTCAAAGATAGGAAAAAATCATCTAAATCACTTTTCTGAGATAATATTATTTAATATTTGAGTATTTTTTCATATAATCTTGCACGTTTCCCTCATACATAAGATCTTAACTAACAAACCTTAAGAAAATTTAAATTTTTAAAATTTTTATGTAGAAGAATTGGGAGGTGAGAGGATTCACCTGAGACAGAGTGGGGAGCAGAACAGGCAGATTGACTGAAATACACTGCTGAGGGGAGCAGCGGAAGAGATAGAAGAGGTCTGTAGCGCCATGTGTGGGTTAACTCCCTGGCCAGGGTTGAACTCAGGCCACAGAGGTGATAGCGCTGAGACATAACCCCTAGGCCTCCAGGGAGACCCAATATTAAAAACTTTTTAAAGGAGCACTCTTTATACATTTTAATGTCCGTTTAACGTTCATTCATTTATTAACTTTCTATAATTTAGTTAATAATTGTGAAGGGTGCATTTTTAATACTTTCAATTATAAGTAATACTATAATATATGTAATTTGGAATTTAAGCATCCTGAGGAGAAAAGAGGCTACTAACTTCATCATCTTGATACAGTGTCTGTTGTACAGACTAAATCTATAGACCGAGATTCTGGAACAACAAAGGAGCCTGTGTGATGGTCTGTCTTAACTACCAACTATTCAACTAGTTAAGTAAAAGCTTGTTTTAACTTCTGGTTACGGAACCTAATGTTCAGAAAGCTGCTATTCAGAAGAAAGAGAACATGCAATTCAGACCCATTTCATAAACACATTGGACTCTATGTCTCATTATTTTAAAAGATGACAAGTTACTTTTCCTCTGGCCGACTGTCAAGCGCTTGCAAGTTAGTACTTTAATGGGATAAAGGAAGGAATGGTGTTTCAGACGGAGTGACAGCGAGTACTATATATAGGTTATTCCTTCATGTTGCACCTGGTGACACTGGCCCTGTGCAAGTTGTTTGTTTCCTTCAGGGATGTTGCCTTAGAAATAGTACTGAGACGGTTTTAATAAGAAAGTCTACTTGGTACCACGCTCAAGGTTGCCATCGGTGATTCATCCGTATTTCTCACCCCAGAAAATACTGAGTAATATGTGTTGGTCTGGTTCATAAATGGCTTTCCACATTTACCATGTTTTTAATCATACTAGTTGGAATTTGGCTGTCGACATATATGATAAGTTAATCATTCTCTTGAAAATTTTGACTCATTTTGGCAGGTAATTCACCCTGACTACTTAGTCTTGAATAAAAGAAGTTTGAACAACATGTTTTTAATTTTCATGGAAATGCTTTGACACCTGATAACAGGAGAGAAAGGGCATATGCTTTGCAGAAAATCTGTCACTTGGTTTCTATGTTTCATTAACTTTATTGAGTGGCTTAGTTCACGTTTAGGTCAGCATATTATTTTTTTCTTTCCATTTCTTGGAAGAACAGATGAGGGTTGATTTGGTTGCATGCCTTTACTTGGTTGTTCAGACATGAATATTATCCCTTGATAGAATTTATGACAGTTTGGAGCCTGTGCCTGCCTTTGTTGAGATTATCAGGGACCACCTACTCTTCCCCACTCCAAGCACTTTCAGTGATAAAAATGTTGATTTTGTGAGGTTTACTGTAAATCTACTAGAAATTTATCACATTTTGAACATTAGTATTTGTACGAGTGGCTGAAATGTCACTTACCACGTTATCCATAATGTTGCCTTAGAGCTGAACGCCTATTCGGAGTACAATTTGTATTCTTAAAGCAACGTACAACATATAGTTATGTTTCTTCAGTCTTATTTAAAATAAATTCAGTTTCTTTGTATGGTCAGAAAGGTGGTGGACAAAGGTAATTCAGGACTACTGCAAAGGTTATTCTCATTTAGGAAAATGTGGGAGGAGCCCTTTGTGGAGATGAACATAGAAGCATTGCAAACTGTGTTTTCCCCAGCCAAATGCAAGGCACTGTGGCCGTTAGGTTGTCCAGGGTGTGCGCTGCACAGGCTACAACGTGCTGTTGGCACTCGTAGTCATGGCAGGTGGTATATTAAGACAGTGACAGGCAGAGGATAGTGAAGTCTCTCCACTGACTTTTTCAAAGGCCTCCAGCGGTGAGTCCAGGAAGTAATACAGGCATAGCTCGTTTCAGTGTGCTTTGCTTTACTGCACTTCACAGATACTGCACTTTTTACAAATTGAAGTTTTGTGACCACCTGTTTTGAGCAAGTCTGTTGGTGTCATTTTTGCAACAGCTCAGATGATGGTTAGCATTTTTTAGCCATAAAGTGTATTTTAACGAAGGTATGTACATTGTTAGATATAATGCTGTTGATTTAATAGACTGTACTATAATGCACACATAATTTTTATGTGCTGGGGAGCCAAAAAAAATTGTTACTTTATTCGGGATTCACTGTATTACACTGGTTTGGAACCAGCTCACCAACATCAGGGTTTGCCTGCAGATGAAAAGTATCTTATATAAAGTTACAGGTTTATAAATGGTTTTCTTAATGTCCTTTTGTGTGTTCTACATGATGGGGAGGAAAATATTAATAATGTTTATTGCCCTGGTGAGCTCTAAATCAGTGTACGTAAGGAACTATCATGGAAATAGTCATGTACTTGAAATTTTTTCTCTTCTAAAATTACCACACTCAGAATGTGGAAGCCTATGTAGGTCAAGTGACAGTAAAATAATTTGTATTAATATGTTAGGTCTTGACGATTAGCTTATTTGAAAGACTACGAATTTTAGTTTAGATTTTGCAGATAGGCTTAGACTGTTTCTAAATGGTCAGCCTGCTGTTTGGATTGCTAGAGGAGATATTTTCCTAGTTTGTACATTAACCTCCTAACATTGAATTTCTTTCCCTACTAGTATCTAAATTATTTTTCTATCAGTTTGCAAAAACATATACTAAGTATTTAAGGCTTAAAGTATTTTTCTTACCTGGACTCTCTGTTGGTCACAATCTCGGGTGGGTGGGTGGGTGGGAATATCTCCTCTTGAAACATTGAACCTGATTTTCTCAATGAATTTTATCATGCAGGCCTCCAAGGAAGTGTCTTTTAATCAAAGTGACCATAGGTACCAGTTTAATCGTAAATAGCATCTTTATTCTGATAATTAGGTTTTCTGGATTTTTTTATATACAGAACAATTGAATCAATTTTATTTCACTACAGTGACCAGGGCAAGGACTGTTGGTTGAAGGAAAAGAGAAGTGCAGGTGTGCTATAAGCCTTGGATCTCGGGAGATGCTGAGAAAAGCATTGCAATTAAAGGCTGGGAGCCAGAAGGACTGGGGACACAGCCCACACAGAGGGGTGGAGGCATCCAATGCACCGACTCTTCTGTGTGAATGATCAGATTACCTGGACTCTCTATGTTGGTCACAATCTCGGGTGGGTGGGTGGGAATATCTCCTCTTGAAACATCAAACCTGACTTTCTCAATGAATTTTATCATGCAGGATTCCAAGGAAGTGTCTTTTAATAAAAGTGACCATAGGCACCAGTTTAATCGTAAATAGCATCTTAGCAGGCGTATTAGACAAAGAATTCCAACACTACAAGAGTGGTAAAAAGATTATGTCTGCAACTGGCAACATGTGACCAATGGGAACAGTGAAATGCCATCAAAATTTAGGACTGATTCATGGTCATTTTCATACATAGGGGTTTTTCTATATCACTCTAAGGCAGTTAAGTGTTTGGTTTTTAAGACATTTTTTCCATATTCTCGAAGACATTAATTGAACCTTGGTTGAGTTTGTATGGTCTCTACAATACTAGGATATGCAAACAAAGCAACATAATCTACTCCCTAATGCAATTTAATCTCCTTGGGGAGATGAGGCAGTCATACATGAAACATGAAAACATTGCCTAGTGTCATTGAATAGAATAGTGTAATTGGTATAGCAAGGACCACATAGAACACAAAATCCTTTCTCATGCGGGGGGATTTAATGTTTAAGTAAGTCCTCATTTAATTTGTGAATAGGTTCTAGGAAACTGCACCTTTAAAAAGCAAAATGACATAATAAAAATAAACCTCCAAATAATGTCTTGTCATTTAATGTTGACTGGGATTGTTTTTTCTCATCTTTGCCATGACAGAATGGCCTGGAATGAAAAGATGTTACTCAAGGACCAATCATGTGGGCAGTAATCAATAGTGGCTCCTAAAAAGTGGGCTTTGCATTGGGTTTGTGACTTAAGTTGTTGAATAGTGGTTGGAAAAGAATTACATATGGTTAAGAGCATGAGTGATGATGCAGACACAGGGATATAGAGGCAAATAGCCAAAGGTAAACAATAGCTGGAGTGAAGGTACACGCATAGGATCATTTATCTAAAATAGAAGTGCAGTTTAGGCAATGAAATAGCATGAAAGCATTGGTTACAGTGGTATTAACAAGATCTAGTTTACAAAGCTGTATAACTTGGCTGGAAAGAGTAGAACTGTTGGTAAGTTAGGGCTTGAGTAACATTGGCAGGAGGGTGGGAGCAATGTGCTGGCCATTTATTTGTACATTGGTTGTGTCCATTTACAATTCGACTTCCCCTTCATTGATACCAAATATGTCTACAGTTAAGAAATTAAAGTTGTGTATGGTAGTCTTAATAATCATATTTTAAATTAGAGCTGGCAGCTGTAATGAGGATACGTGGGGAAACAAGACATTTAACTAATCAGTTTTGAGAGGCTGAAAAACTGTCCTCATTATGTTTCACATGACAAACAATGAGCTCCTTGAGTTTGAAAATCGCAGGCTACTTGCTGCTTGGCTACGCGATAAGTTGATTGATCGCTCTGAGTGATTGTTCGTTTTCATAATGAAAAGGGGTGAAGCAATGGAAGAGTGATTCTCTATGCAGCAAGGACTGAACACAATTTCAATATTCGTTATTTTGTGTAAGGAACTGTATAGGATTAGTAAATCATATTATGAAAAGATTGAAAATTTGTTACATGTCATGTGATTACTGGAGAGAAAGCATTGTATTTTCAAAACAACTTACTGGTGAGGTATATTGTAAAAGGCAACATTGTTGGACATTAAATGTGTGAAGAGAAGTGAGGGTTATACTCTGGGAGTTTACATTAAAGGTAAGACCCTCAGGTATAGGCAAAATAACAGTGTGAGTGGTTATTGACGAAGGAAAGAGCCAAGTTATAAAACAAAAGGAAAACTACAGATCATCTTACAGCTATTCTCATTGAGTTTAAAAATAATGTGTTAGTCTTACCTACCTTGCCTCCCACCATGGGAAGATACCAGTAATTTTTAACAGAATTAAATGCGTTACTACATGATGTTTTTCAGATGTGTTTTTTTAGCCAGTTCCATTAGATGTTATTTCCCAAAGAAAAAGAATATTCTTTTTAATAAATATGAACCTTAATTCTTGTTTGGAATGACCTAAAGTTAGTGGGTGGTGGCAGTTAGCAAAGACTAATAGGAACTGTTTATCTCAGGCATTGTCTGATGGAACCCATTATCACATTTTGCAGAAGCAGGTGATTGGAGTTGGCCAGGTAGGTAATTATTAAGTTAGATAGGAAGTCACAGAAATATTTTTTTTAACTTAAACATGTTCAATTTGATTTATATGTAATAACACATGTATAACTGAATATAAAGTTCTATTAAATATTTGTATACATATTTACACATCTCTATACACATATCAATCCTTTTGGACTTGACTGTTCTCCTAATCTTCTAGAGTTATTTATTCCACACTTAATCCAGCAGCAGTTAAAAAAGTAACCAAAAAACGAAAATTGACATATCTATATCAAAATTTCCAAAACATTTTATTTCATAAGTTAAACAGATAGTCACCAAAATAAATGATTATTGCTCTTTTAAAATATTAATGTTGGGCCTCCCTGGTGGCGCAGTGGGTTAAGCACGCACTATGAAGCAAACTGCAGCCAGTGCAGCACGAGTTTGATCCCTGCTGCCGGCCAGAGAGGGGACCTACATGGCGCAGCAGACCTCTCCTGCTGTGCCTGCTGCTCCCCTCAGCAGTGTACTTCTGTTGATCTCCCTGTTCTGCTCCCCGCTCTCTGTGGTGAATCCTCTCACCACCCCCACACCTCTGGCCTGTACCCCAGTGCTTGTATGCAAAATAAATAAATCTTAAAATATTAATGTTCAAAGTTAATTGCTATGAGGGAGACTATCCCAACAATTTCATATCTTAGGAGAATTGTTTATGAGAAGTATCAAGAGTGATAATCCAAGTGATAAAACTGATTTCTAGAATAGAACATTACCCTAGGCTATTACTATTATTTTTTTTAAAGATTCCCCAGTGATGTTTCGTTAGTATTAACAAGGCCTCCTATCCTGACATCTGTCCTAAGTTGCTCACCTGCTATTCCTTATGGGCCTGTCCTTCTCACTCATTCACCCCACAGATATTCTTGAGTGCTCTTAGATGCCTGCATAGATTATGGTGCTGAAACACAAAGGAACTTGTGTGTCCTCAAAATCGAGAGGAAAAGTTTGGAGAGGTGAGAAGGATTCAGTTTGTCAGATCTGCAAAGAGATTCAATAAAGTGAGAGTAGACATGAGCTTTGGAGTTGGCAACATGGAGGAAGGCACAGGAGACCTGAGCCAGCCATCTCAATGGAGCGTGGAACTGAGGAAGTGGAGTGTGGTGGCTGGGGTTGTGCAGTCAGAGAGGATTGTTTCTTTAACATTAGAAGATGCTGTTGCATGTTTGTACGTTGATAGATGTTAGCAGAGGGGGTTGATTAGATGGCAGAGGAAAGAGGGGAGGCAGATGTAGAAGTGGGTGAAACCCACAAGGGGTAGGTTTTAGCTCTGGAAAGAGTGAGCGTTCCACCCCATTTACAGGTTAGATTTGGGAGTTCAGTGGTGGGTGTTTAGCAGTTTCGAAGAAAGAAGTCATGGGAAAGGGAATGTTGAGCACCCATTTTGATACGTGTGACCCAAATTTTATGTTGTGTTTATTTTCTGGCATCTTTAAGCCATTTAGGGGACAGACATGGAGAAGTTGGGTGGATGACACTGGACATTAGGCTTTGCCAGTGTGTGTAGAAAATGGGAGGGGAGGATGTGGGAGTGAAAAGTGAATCTAAAACTTCTGTACGCTCTGTAGATTTGTTCCAGGTCCCTTGAACCCTGTATGTAATAAGCACCTACAAATATACCCAGCCTCATGCTTTTCTATCTCTAATGGCTTTAATAAACCCCTTGTTAGTTACTTTAGAAATTTCGTTGAGTCTCGGTTCTGATCCTTGTTTTCTCCCTGGCATTTTTTTTTAAACAAAATACGTTAGAGTTAGAAATGGCAGAATCTGTCAAGTCAGCTGCCTGTAGCACCACTGCCCTGCTCCTGTTTGAATGTTGCCTGCTCCATTAAGACAGCTCCCCATGTGTCTTCAGTCCTCCCATAGTGTCGTCATATCACTGATAAGAGGCACAGGGTTGTTTTTGTTATTCCTTGCATAATGAGTGTAAATGACTTCCAGTTGCCAAGCAGATAAAATCCAGACTCCTTTATGAGACTCCTTAGCTCAAGTAAATCTCAAACCTGTGACACTCCTTACACCCTCTCCAGATACCCACTCTGGTCTAAGTACACCTTTCCCAGCCTCTTCTCTGCCTGGGTTATCCACCTATTTGTTGCCACCATCACCGACCCCTCCACTTACCCACCTGTGAAAAGCACATGTTTTATTTCTAGGAACCCTGTCCTTATATTCCCGGAGGATGAATCTTTCCAATTGTGTATTAAACTATAATATTTTTCAAGGGCATGGGCCATATAACTCATCTTTCTTTCCTGAACACCTAGCATATAATAAACATTAAATAAATATTGGTTGAATCATGCTGTTTCAGGATTATATTTTTAACTTTTCCTTTAAAAAATCACTTAAAGAGTTTTAACAATATTAATGCTTAAATGTTCCTTTTAGAAATAATAACCGATGATTTATTGAATGTTAGTGAATAAAGAGAAGTGAGCTGAGAAAAAGAATGAGGCTGCAACATTGCAAGAGTTGGGAAGCTCATGAGATGTTGGTGTAGTCATTCTGTGCAGTGATGTGAAGAGTGGGGAAAAGCAAAGTGTCTTGTCAGATACTGTTTTGCTTACTTATTAATCAGCTAATGTTGGTTGTATAGAGCAAATACATAGACACACCAGAATCTAATTTCCTCTTATGTAAGAGAACCTTAAGGTGGATGGTTCAAGAGGGTATGGTGGTTCCAGTGTGAAAAGGTGGTGGGCTTCCCCTTTCCCTCTCTACTCATACATACTTTGTATTTACAAGACCATTTCAAGTATGGTATGGCTGCTGTCAGGTCGTCCAGCTGTTGTCAAATGCCTACTTTTATGACACCCAGAGATGTGTGTATCTCGTTCTGTGAAGCAGTGTGCCAGCTGAAAATAATGCAAAAACAATGCAAAACATCGTTATAAAGAGGAAGAAGAGAATGGACAGTGGAGCAAGTGATCAGTGGCTTTATTATTCTTGCCATTTGCTTTGCCTGCTGGCTCGTTACCTCTCTTTGCAGGATTATTCTTCTCAACCTTCCACACACACTCTTCATCATCTAGCCACACACCTTCAGGCTTACATCATCTGTATTCCTAATTGTACTACCTAAAGTTGGATCAAGTCCAGGTATTCCCATAACACTATAAGGTTAAGGTGTATATTTAAATTTTAGGGAAGTGAGGATAAGTTCCAAATAAGATTATACAACACATACGGACTTGATTTGTCTGATAATGAAAGGAGAATCTAGTTGTATTTGATGCAAATGTATGGTATGTTAAGAGATAGGTTTCTACATGAAAGAAGTGTAGAATAAAAGATATAAAAGTTACATGGAGTATGAGGAAATGCCCCCCCCCCTTTGGGTATTATACTTTTTGTTTAATGACGAATTGTCTTCATCCTGGCAAACATGATTTTTAGCATTATTTCGGCTACCCCTGCCCCCTTCTAAATCATATTCTGATGTGGTACCTGATGCACAGAGTAAAACTGTTCTCTAGAGAGGGAGTTCAGTCGCTGGATCAAGTTGGGAATTCGGTTGCTATAACTACAACGCCACAGATGTGCTACATAGAGAAATGTGAGCTTTCAGAGTCCTTGGGGTCCTGGCAGTGCTAGTATCTTAATGGAGTAAGTGGCCTTAAAGATGTGTTTGTGTGTATAACTGATGTGATACCCCAGATCAGCTGAAACTTGATGACTTCAGTTAGGCAATTTATCATTTTTTGATCCTTGATGTGAGTGAGTGTGTTAGGATCCACCCTACAAGTTATTTGCATTTCTCTTGCAGAAATAAAGGTTATATTTCATGAGGGGTTTAAGCCTGGCATGTGTGTTATCAATGAAATACAATTTGTATTTCTCTAAAATGTTTGGATTGTTTAGCCGCTGCTCGGAACTCACAGCCTTTCTTTGTTCCAAGGTTATTTTGGGGGCAGAAAGTGGAGCTGGAGAGAGGGGTATGATTTACTGTTTTACCGGTGTGAATTTGAAGTGTCTTACATTATTTATCAGATAATTCTTTTTTGTTTAAAGAAGCATACTTTGAGTATTCAGAACACTAGTAACAATAAGGCTGTTACTAAGAGAGGGATTGATACATTAAATAAATGATATTTGATTAAATTGTAATGTATTAAAATTTCAAATAATTCATAGTCCAGGGACCCTGTATTATTATGTGGTGAGTTAAATTGTGTAATCTTATATACACATATATATTTAAAAGACAAAATTATTTGGATGTTAAAGAAAACGGCTTTATATTGTATACCCAATTTTATTTTTAGATATTCTGAAAATTATTTAAAAATACTTTAAGAAATAGTTGAAATATGGTGAAAGTATAACTCAGACTTGGTTATCATTGCCTTTTTTATGGTGGAGTTTAAATATAATGTGGGTGTTAAAACTGTCTACTTCATATTGGTTACTAATTAGAATATGAAATGTAAGTTCAAAATACAAAAAAGCATTGATTTCTTTGTTTCTTATGCCACACATTTATGGTTTTTTAGGGGTTATGAATTTTTATAATTAAGTATTAAATAAAATTTCTGCTATTGAATATTATAGTGCTCTATAAACATTAACTGTATTCTGCCTTTATAAAAAAAATTTCAAGTCAGCTATTTTAGGGTATCTTTTACTTTATATTTTATTGATGATTTTGTGTTGTATAGCCATGAACTGCTTTGTGTTAGTTTCAAGATAACATTTCTTAAAGTGAACACTTTCAGAGAATTAAAAATCAGGGCAAAGGTCAAAACATGTTAGATACTTTCCTATATTTTAAAAGACACTTTTTCTTTTTGAGGGAACGTTGGTTTACAACACTGCAGGGTCATACTTCTTTAAGGGTCTGATGCCGTGCCATGCTCACCACCAAGACCAGTGCCCTAGCATGGTCCACTGGACGCCCTTCTTCTCTGCCTCTAGTCCCCACCCACTTTGCTTCTGGTAACCTCAGTCAAACATAAAATTGAGAGTATTCTCTTTCATCAGTTCAATTCATACACATTCCAGCGTATATCCACATCAGAGGTCTTCTGCCTTGAGGGCTTATATCATCTAAAATAATGATTGTTATTGAGAAGCTTGACGCCATGTCAGTTCACCACTTTGTCACCTGATTTTGAATTTTGTTAAATCACTTTGGAAACACAAAACAAATAGGGTCTTCCAGGTTTTATAACAATTCCCACTTAAGTGGACTTTAGAAAGCATTCATATATAGTTAAATTTGTATATGGGAACATCATGTAACTAAAGCATTTTTTCCCCCACTTATTAAGTATAAAGTAATCATACTTCAAATATAGTAACACTGCCAATAACTACTTGAGCCCAAGTAGTTAAGTTTTAACTTTTCAAAGATTGTTTAGAGTCCAATAAATAGAAAAGCTATTGAACTACAGTCCTTGTATTTGGCTATAATGTTGTAGAGGTTCCCAAACAAAGTTTTATTAGATTCTCCTGGCTTAAGATGCAGGGTCATACTTCTTTAAAAGGTCTGATGCCACGCCGTGCTCACACAATATTGTGTTCCAAGTCCTAGAGATTTTTATTCACGACTAAAGGTAAAGACAAGGGAAAGGACAGAATTAAAAAGGGGTCAGTAGCTTTGAATGCATGTTCATGCCTCTGGCACTTAGAATCAAATCAGATAGGTGGATATCAGAGTTGAAAAGAATATATCTGATTTAGGCATGTTCTGGTACATGCTTGAGAGAAGCTCCAGGAGGTAGGAAGAGAACACAGGCATTGAGTCACCTAAAAACTTTATGTATAGGACAGGGAAGGATTGTATGGTAGGGAGAAGTGAAGAAGTGCTTACAAACGACAGACTCCGACAACTGAATTTTGCTTTACTGTCCATTCAGTACAGAATTATCTTAGGACTCATTTTAAGCAAGTTATATAGCATATTGCAAATCCTCATATAAAGTAGATGCCAATTTCATAAATCCTATTGAATTTTGTAAACAAGGTAGTAGTATTGTTGTTTTCTAAAACATTAATTGAAAAGGGATGGTCTTAATTGATTCTGATTTTTGGCTCATCTGAACATCTATGTGGACATGTTTTCATTACTTATTGAATTTACCTAGGAGTACTAATTACCTAGGCATAGAATTACCTGGATTATATGAAAGGTGTATCTTTGACTTTATACAGAACTACTAAACTGTTTCCATTGTGACTGTAATATTTTACTTTCCCACTGACAGTTTATGAGAGTTCTAGTTTCTCTACATCCCACATTTTGTGTGGTCAGTTTTTCAAATTTTCAACATCCTAGTGGATATGTGATGGTAATTTTATTGTGATTTTATTCTGCATTTTTTTCTTAAAATCAGTGCTGTGGAGAATTTTTTCATGTGCTCATTGGTTGTCCATAATCCTTGATGAAGTGTTACTTCACCCACTTGAAACACATTTTATAGAAATTTGATTTTGTCCGTTTAAAAAATGGGGCTGTCTTTTTTTTGAGCTGTAAGTTTTCTTTATGTACTCTGTACAATTCCTTTGCTTGATATATTTTGCATATAAAGGTTTTGTCATTTCCTTCTAGAAAACATGAGAGTTATAATAATCAGAGTTCTAACTCTGATTCAGGTCTAAGCCATTTTGCTTTAAATTTTTTTTTGGGGGGGTAAGGAGTCATATTTATATTTTTTCCATAAAGATACTGAATTGTTTTTTCCATAAAGATACTGAAAATTGCACTGGAACATTTTTTAGAAATCACTAGACCATATTTCTTCATAATCCAGCCATGATCTTCAGATCTGATTTTGATATGATCTGCATGTCTGTTCTCACATCAATACCACATTGTTTTTCATTTGTGTAGCTTTATAGTAACTTAAAATCACATAGTATGAGTTTCCAGCTTTGTTCCTTTTCAATGTTGATTTATCATTTTTATGTCTGTACCTTTCCTTATAAGATTTATAATCAGCTTGTTGGTGTCAAATACTTATTAGAATTTGATTGGAATTATATTGACTATACAGATCAGTTTGGAAAGGTTTATTCTAATCATGGTAAGTCTTTCAAATCATGAACATGGTGTATCTCATAATTTACTTAAGTTTTCTATTCATTTTCATTTGCAAGGCTAAGTATTCTTTTGTAGTTGGTAGTATACAGGTTATGTACACCCTTCATTGAAGTTATTCTTAAATATTTGTGAAGTACTAGGTTTTTAACATCTCCATGTATAAGAAAATTTAAAATGGAGGTTAAAGAATATTGTCAGTGTTTACTGGTAGAATTAGAAAGAATAGTATCTATAGAACAAGTATAATTCATGAGACACATCCGTGTTTCATTCAGATTAAGTCGACTTTATACTTGATATATTTGTAAGAAAGTACATATGTGTGCTTATGCTTTTTCTTTCTTGGCGATACATTCCCTTTAGTTCCAACAATTATGAATGCAATATTACTAAAGTGACCTGAATTATTATGAGATCTAGCACACAAAAACACATCATTGTTTCAGCTTCTTTTATGGCATATGTCAATTTTTTGGAGAGCTGGTGGCAGGGTTTTGATGCCATTCCTAATAGTCTTAAAACAAAATCAGATGTTTAGTTACTGTTTTTGAGACTTAGTTTGATTCTTGGTCAATTCACATTCATCCTGGCTTAGCACCAGTCTCAACCATGCATTTGAATTGATTTACCATTTTTCTCAGTTTACTTAGATCTATTGATTACTTCTTACGGTGATTGTTTTACTTGTTTAGTGAATTTTCTAAAAACAGGTCACTTTCGATGAGATTTTAGAGCTAAGCTTCATTGTCTGTTCAACATGGCAAGCTTAGCATGGTGGAATAGTGATCACTTAACAAAGGCATGTTGGATAAGGCATGTGTCTGCTTGCTGAGGGGAAGGCTGTTATGGGCCGTAACTTTTATACTAACTTATCAGCTGCCATCTGTGAACAAAGCACTGTTTGTGCCTATGTGTAGACTGATAGCAGCAGATCAATTTAGCTGAGCTGTTCTCTTAGCAGTTTGGTCACGAGGACATAGACACCACCAGTTTTGTATTCCTCACACCCCTGTCCTTTGCTGGTTTAGAGTGTGGCAAGAGAGAAACTGCTTGCTCTCTTTACCCCAGTACAGCTGAGGTAAGATCTACGTTTTTTTTTCCACTTGAAGGAAAAAAAGAGCCGAAGCAAGGCTCTTTCGACTTTTCCCATGTTGTTTTGATTTCAATTTGTGCTAGTTTTATTTTTCATAATCCCTCCAACCAATTCAGCAAGCTTGAATACAATTCAGCAACCCTTTGGTGGAGAGCAACGTATGTGGTATAGTTTGGATAAATTTTATTAACAAAATTGCATGTGCACATTTCAGCATTTGACCTTGAAGACTCATAGGAGAGCAGACATTGCAGATTTCCCTCCTTGCCCTTCACTTACAAGAGAGTAGATAATGAAGTAATAGAAACTGATAAAGAGCGCCTGTCAAGCAGCTGCTGAGGTCATGAGGCTGGTATGCGGAAACAGCGCCCATACAACACACGGAACACGTAACTGCAGACAGGAGGGTGGGTGGGTCATTGAAGCAGGAAATTAGCCAGCAGAAGGAATGTTGGCTCTGCATGAGCTCTAGCCGCATGGACTCACTGAGAGAAAACATGCAGGGCAATGGGAGTGCTCAGCGCTGCAGAGGAAAGAGCTCCCGTAGAAGGTGACAGTGCTCCTGCTGTTACTGGTGCTTCAGAGATATGAAGACAGTGCAGGTTGGATTTTTTTTAAGGCATTAAAATGTTCATGGCATATATATCAAATGTTTCACACTTCTGTAGTTAAATAGAAAACAGGCAACTGAGGAATGAACAGAGAGCAGAAGACACAGCTGTGAGGCCATTGCTTGTAATTTTTCTTACGCTCGATTTTTATAAGCAGTAGTTAGATGTTGAGATTCATGGTGCAGAGGAGGAAAACTCTGTTAATTTGCACAGGGTGATGATTGTTAGAATATTTCTAAATGAGCCCTGAAAGAGATTTAGAGAAGCTTAAGTGTATGTTTAGTTTTTCCAAGTAGTTACCCCTGAAATATGAGCCCATTAAAGGCCAGACATTAGAAAGAGTTGTAATTTAACACACACGTAATATATATATATATGTGTATGTATGTTCTTGCTTTAAATAGCTTTTTTTTTTGTTTTTTTTGGTTAAGAGCAAGACCAAAATATCAAAGATTAAATCTTCATGGTAAATCTGTCAACAACGCATTGTATTCTTATGTGCTTTATAAATATTCATGTATATTCTACTGATTTTTGAGGATAGAATTAATGACATCTGCAGTTATTTGTTAGATTGTTTCTTAAGGTTCATTATTGTTCTGCCATCCAAAGATACCGTCGTGGATTTTTTTTTTTTTTTTTTGTAAGTCCTAAGATTGATGAGTTTTGACTTTGGAGCTTCAGTCCAGTCGTTAGTACTTTTAAGGAGGAGAGTAAAATTTAGTAACTTCATCATTATCTAAAAATGGAAGTATGAAAACTTGATCTTGGAGTATTACATTTTTAATCATTTTTGTAAGGAAGGAGTGCCCTTCAGTATAATCCGTTTGCTTGCTGTGTATTCCCTTGCCGGGTACAGCCTGACATGAATAAGTTTACATTCCTCTACTGAGGACTTGCATTCCACTGGCAGTTCTGACGTACATCAAGAATGTGGAGGCCCATACAAAGGGCAAGTTTAGGGACACTGATAGAAGAGGCTTCTGTGCTCAGCAACTGCCTTTCATGGAAGCTCACACTCATAGAAAGTGCTCTTGACTCAACTTGTGTGAAGAAAATGTGGCTACAGAAACTTAGGACAGGACGGCTGTACCAGAGTAGGAGCAGCGAAGCTGGCCGAAGTGTCACTACCAGTGGGTGCTTGTGAAAACTAGGTAAGATTTTCTGTCCTCAACATTTGTGCTTGCTTTTTGTGAGTTTTGAGCAGGAAAGGTTCATGAAGCTATTTAAATTTTTCCTTTTTTATATTAGACTAGTTACTATCAGTCATTTTTTTGGTCAGCGTATCTCTGTTGGTATAAAATCATTCCATTTTGGACCTGTACAATTATAAAACTTATTTCAACTTTAAGAACATTTTGTAACTCTTAATTCTTAATTCATTCTGTACAAAACATTTAGCAAAAACGGAATGAAAATCTGGATTATTCCGCTGGCTTTTAAGCAACCCATTCCTAAGTAAGTTATATTTGACAGAAAATGAGCATTTAGGAATAATCTGTTGGTTATGCTGCCAGTGGTCTTTTCATTAATCATTTACTGTGAGTATAATTTTTTCATACTGCAGAGAACAAATGGATTAACCCCAAATGTACTTGTATCACTATTAGTTGTCATCTTTGGTTGTGTAATGTGAGATTGTAAGGCTTTGCTGAAATTACATTGAGGTTGAATAGTTAGAAACCCAGCTGTAGAGTGTATTTATACAGAACAATTTAGAAGGTTTAAAATGGGGTATAGTAATTAAATTTTCATACTGTGTAGAACCAGATGACTATTAGCGTTCGTAAAACACATATACCAGACTTCTGTCTCTCCCTATCTTTCCCTCTCTGATTTTATGACCTTCTGTGAAAGGCTGGTATCTAGTATAGAAAGGACACAGAGGTTCTACATACTCACGTCAAGTCACATTGATAGATGTTATTAGTGTCTTTCTTGCTTTTGAAAGCCAATTACATATATGTATTCATATTGGAAGTATATAAAGACTGGAATTAATTTTAAAAATTATTTTGATTCAAATTTAAATAAGCTATGTGACCTTAAAAATTGAGGAGTTTTGCCTTTAGGAATATCTGTATCTCAGCGTGTGGTGTGATGAGTGTCATTTCGAAGCTGTAGATGTTCTACTAGTTGAAGTTTTGGCAGCATTGTTTGAGGAGGCTTGGTCTTTGTACATTTGACATTCAAATCTTTGACTATTCCAGGGTAACCCTCAACCTCTGGGGCTCATTTATAATTTTGCTGAATTTGAATTGCTTTCTGAATTATAAAAGCTGACTTGTCTTTTTCCATTGATTGAATAGTGAGTAAAGCCTAGCCAACCTCTGAAAATCCACCTTTCAATGAAACTGTTTTCCACTTGTCTTTGGATGGTGCTTGATGGGCAAATATGATGTGCTGTACTATTGTTCAGAGGAGGTCTGGGAATTAGGCCTCATAAGTGTCAAGCTTACCAAAGACTAGAACTTATGTTACTGTAGATGAAAAAAATGCTATAGAAGAAAGCAAGAGAAAGGGTAAGACCAGTGTAGTAGTATAACAGGATCCTGCATCAGTCTGTTATGATTTGGGGCATCTCATTTAACCTACCCTTAGGTAATCTGCCTTAGTTTCTCCAATTATGAATTGAGAATTGAGTTCTCATGGGAGGAGTAGGGTGGCATAGATCATCCATATTATCTTTTTCTAACCAAATGTTTTAGGACCTTTGATTGTAGAACATTGAATTACAATATTTTCAGTTAAAAAGTTGAAGAAAAAGATGCCGAGAGACTCAGTACTATCTAATGTTCTAAGTCTTTTTTCAACTCTGAAATTATATAAATCCATTTTAGTTTTGAGATGCAACTTTAGGAGACAAATAGGACATTGTTTTTATTATACTCCTGGTACAATTTTCCTGTTCATCACATCTTTTTGTGTGTACTCATCTTGCACAGAACATAAACTACTTAAGAACAGGGGCTATATTTAGTGAGTTTCTTGTAAAGTCTGTGTATTGATTGAGTTTATATTGATTCTATTATATGTATATCCAGTGAGTAGTTGGAAGGTGAATAGAAAGCAAAGTTATTTCTCTGCACTTCCTACTTTCTTTCCTTTGTGGGTATGGAGTAGGGATGACCCCTCTATTTCATAAAAATGGAATTAAGTGCTGGGTGAATGAAAATAGTATATATAATTGACTCTTTAGAACTCTGATTTAACATATTTCAGTAATATTTACCTTTTTTCCATCTCTTACCCACAATTTCTGTCACTTCATTGCTAAATTAATGTAGAAAAGAGATTGGTTCCAGGTTTACCAATGTTACAGTTGTCAACAAGCTTAACTCTTTCTTTGCACATAAGGTTGGTTGTTGTTTAGTCAAACTAGAGTTATACTTTTTCTAATGAAGTCCCCATTTTTTTTTTAAAGACTTTATATTTTCATACAAGAGCTGGGGTACAGGCCAGAGGCACGGGGGTTGAGCGGATTCACCGGAGACAGAGTGGGGAGCAGAACAGGCAGATCGAATGAAATACTCTGCTGGGGGGACCAGCGGGAGAGGCAGGAGAGGTCTGCTGGACCATGTAGGTCCTCCCCTGATCCACCCCCCTGGCCGGGGATTGAACTCACGCTACAGTGACTGCGGAAGCCCCACAGTGTGACACTCAATCTCTTGCACCACCTGGGAGGCCCTCAAGCCCCCATATTTTGCCAGTAAATCCCAAAGCCTCTAAAATAGCCCCCTTGTTAAGATTCTCTTATAAGTCTATTTTTTTAACTGTAAAAAAATGTGGTCAAAACAGCATTTATGGCTATATATGTAAGTGGAACATGTAGATATATATGTGTATATATGTATTATAAAACAGGCCATTTGAATCTTTAAGTGTATGATTGATGTAATTAAATCACACTAGTGACAGTTGTACGACCATTTCCACTACCTTTTCCCAAAACTCAAGTTCCATAACTCCAAATAAGAACTGACTATTAACCCTGGTAATCTATAATCTATTTTCTGTCTTTGTGAAGTTGCCTGTTCTATATATTTCATAAATGGAATGATAAAGTATTTGGCCTTTTGCAACTGACTTATTGCTCTTAGTGCGTAGTGATTGCAAGGCTTACCCATCTTGTATGTATCAGAACTCCAGTCCTTTCAATGGCTGCATAATACTCCATAGTGTGTATCTATCACATTTTCTTTACATAAACTCTGTTGATGGAATCTTGCATTATTTTCAGCTTTTGGTTGTTGTGAATAATTTTGCAGGGGACATTAGTAAATAAATATTTGGTTTTCATTACTTTTGGGTATTTAGCAATAGAATTTCTGGGTCATATGGTAATTCTATGTTAACTTTTTGATGAAGCAGCGAACTTAAACACAGTGTCTGCACTCTCTCATATTCCCACCAGAAAATACAGGAATTTAGAATTCTCTATATCCTCTTCAACACTTGATTTTTTTTTTAAATTCAAGTTGTGTTGTATCTCATTTGCATCTAGTTTCAGGTGCAAAAAAGATATCATTTTTTAAAAAAGATTTATTTATGCATACAAGCACTGGGGTACAGGCCAGAGGTGTGGGGTGGGGGTGAGAGGGTTCACCACAGAGAGTGGGGAGCAGAACAGGCAGATGAACAGAAGTACACTGCTGAGGGGAGCAGCGGGCACAGCAGGAGAGGTCTGTCGTGCCATGTGGGTCGGCAGCAGGGATTGAACTCGTGCTGCAGTGGCTGTGGTCTGCTTCATAGCGCGTTGCTTAAACCACTGCGCCACCAGGGAGGTCCTTTTTTTTTTTTTAAAGATTGATTTTATGCATACAAGAACTGGGGTAAAGGCCAGAAATGTGGGGGGTGGGGGGGGGGTAAGAGGATTTACCAGAGACTGAGAGGGTAACAGAACAGGCAGATTGACTGAAACACTGCTGAAACACACTTACTATAAGTTCAGTCTGCTGTTCCCTAATGACTAAAGATGTCGAACAACTTTTCATGTATTGGCCATTTGTTTATCGTGTTTAGAGACAGATCCTAGTACTTTATCCAGTTTTTAATAGGATTGGTTGGTTGTTTTTTTGTTTAGTGGTAGAAGTTATTTATTCTGAATATTACTCCCTAGATACATGATTTGCACTTTTTCCCCTCCCATTCTGAGGGTCGCCTTTTTAGTTTCTAAATATATTTTGATACAGACTTTTTTATTTTGATGGAGTCCAATTTGTCTATTTTCCCTTTCATTTGAATGAAATGTTCTTTTGATAGGTACTCCTGGTCTCATAGAAAGTTCTTTGGAGTCCCTCAATTGTATTTCTGGAAACTTTTCTTTGTTTTTTTTTTCCCCCTTAGAAAGGTTTCTAGGGCAATGTTGTACCATAGATTTATATGGTTTACTGTTAGGGTATCTTTCTACATTATTTGAAAATGTCTTACTGGAATTTCTCATAAAAAAGTCTGAGACTTGAGTTTTTGAAGTTTCCTGTCAATCTGTAAATGATTAAAGGTAGTTTCTCTTTCATTAATGTGTAATTTTTGTAATTGTTTTGTTTTTCATTTTCATTTATCTGGAAGTTGGCTTAAATTCACAACTCACATTTCTTACATCTTTTTATTTTCTAGTTTTGGCAAACGCTCTGCTGGAAGCTTTAGGCGTGGCTGTGAATGCATTGTTTTAGAGCCTTCTGAAATGATTGTGGTAAGACAGCTTCTCTGAAGTTACTTCTTCCCCTAAAAACTAATAAATAGAAGCACTTTCACAAACTGCCTTTATATATTTTATAACTTTAGAGATGCTTATTTCATCACTTTATTATAAAGTTGAGTTCATAGTTATTATGTAATTATAGGATTCAATTAAATGAAAAAGATGCTAAGTTTGAAAGAGGCATGGCCTTAAATACATGGTGTTCAACATTTGTCAGTTTGTGATAATATTTAATTGAAGTTTGGGGAGAATCTTTGACATGAAAGATTGTAGCATTCCAAGCATTGATTAGATTGAGTGAGAGTACTTCTCAGTACAGCAATATGTATTCAAGCACCAGTGAACAAAAGGGAAATCACTTAAATTCCTTCAACTAACTGGAAGAAAATTGGGAAAGTATAGTATGCTGTTTAAATGTGCTATGAGATCTTTATCTCTCATTTTAAATGAATTATGTGAATTAAATACATTGCGGTAAGACATACATAGACATAATGCTAAAGTAGGTAGTAGCAGTCAGTCTATTTATATTGATGCTCTCAAGAAAGCCATCCCATTTTCTTTGCCATTGTCACAGGAACACTGTTGCCGCTTTGTGGCGGTGATATGATGAGGGACGGCAGTTGTGAAGCAGGTTTGCAAGGCAAGACTATTTGGGCAGAAGTTCTTGTGCTGTTTATTGAGCGCACTTAGTAAAAGCTGATCAGGCAACAATGGTATGAGGAATAGGGTCTGAAGGGTGGGATAGGAATGGGGGGACAAAGTTTTATGAGGTTCAGGGAAGGGGATAGTGACCATGCGTGCAAAGTATGATGGTATTGCAGGCAAATTTATCTTGAGACCGCCATGGAGAAAGTCACGTAATCAGCGGCCTTGGTGTCCCGAGTCTGCGTCCTGACGTGGGCTATACTTTGTAGGGAGTCAAGGAATTCTCTGCTGTGATTTGTAGATAGCAGCTAGGTCAGAGTTGCCCAGCTCCGAGGAACCAACACCATACTATATGTGTCTTTAAGATAGGATCGTATGTACTCCTTTTTTAAAAGCTAGCACCAACAAAAACATTGGCGAAAGTTCCCAGTGTAGGCACTCAGTTTGAGTATTAATATTCATCTCATTCTCCACTGAACTTCCTATCTAGAAGGAAAGCCTTGTAAAATAAATGACCTAATATAGATCATACATTCACATTTAATAAAGTCTATTTTTAGAGAAAACGGAGGGACTTCCCCCTATGATGTAGGAGAGGAATTCCATCAAATGACAACTTCCTTGTCAAAGCCAGTGAAAAATTTTGGTAAAAATTTCCCAGAATTTACTCCTAAACAAAAAGTGGCATGATGTGAGTAAAGATTTAGAATGGGGTTAACTGTAGGCAGATACATGGGACTTTGCAGCAACAGCTCTTGAAAAGCATTTTAGATATTTCCTACAATTCTGGCCTGTTAGTGTTACTTTTTAATTTCTCTAAAGGGTTTCTGATGTTCAAAAGTTGCTTGAGAATTTTGTATTTGCCCTATGTATAATACAAGCCACTTGTTTTGCCAGTGTGAATTGTCTTAAAATCTAAATGTACCTCTGTTGTGAGCAACTGCATTTTCACTATGTAAGTAGGACGATAAGTAACCTAATGTCACTTATGTGGGTCCATTCATCAGGTTTCTAAATGTCTAAAATGAGGAATTCTTCTTTTTGAAACAGCACTATTTATAAAAAAGAAACCGAATCTATAGAAAGAGAGTAGGAAGAGAAACCCATAATCAAAAACCACTATTCTGCTAAAAGTCCTCTTAGATTAGCTTGGGATTTAGGGGTTTTTACAGATTTACTCATGTATTTTTTGTGCTTTAGTTAAGACAATGGGGCATTGGCTTTCATAATGTGTGCTAATGTATCCTGTGAGATCTTTCACTAATAAATCAGTACAAAGACTACTGAAAATATCCTTCCCTTTGAAACTGTAGGAAATTCAAAAGTTACCCATATTGTCCTAAGTGGAACTGAAAATGCCTCTTCATAAAAGAAGAGTTACTCAAATTAGTTCCAGAGAGATTAAAAGGGCCTTCTAGTCTGTCTAGATAGTTTCTCCTCAAATATCTCTGCAAAATGAAAGAATGTGAACTGTCTGTAAGTTTTATTCTGTGTTTGATCAGTATAAAATGTTGTCTTTGAAGAAAAGAATTTTAGGTGTCTTTTTTTCCCCTAGGTGGACTATATGGATGAAAATGAAGAATATTTTCAGCGTCAAGCTTCTCATCGACAGTCTCGAAGGAGATTTAGAAAAATCAACCAGAAAGGTGAAAGGCAAACAATTATTGATACTGTGGATCCATATCCTGTGGGCAAACCACCTTTGCCGAGAGGCTATCACACGGTAGGTTGTCGAAGGATACTACTTGTTTTTAATCTTCTGATTTTGGTGGGAGTTTTGAGACTTCTGTTTCTTTGATAAACTTTTTATCCAAAGTGTAGGTTTTGCTGGAAATGCACATAATATAGTCTTAGAGAGCACTGAAACCAGATACTAAAGTTCTTTTTGTAGCATTTTTATTTTGTAAATTTTTTTCTTAAGTTTAGCTTTGTGTACAGTTGTAAATGGGATATTTTAAGTTTTTAGCATAATCTAAAATTTTAGCCTCCCTTCCTCACCCGATTGACTGGTATTCTGAATTTTATTCAAAAAGTAGATAGGTAAAATTATGTTTCTTGATAGTTTTATTTTGGTACCATTGTTAGGCTATTATCTCAGAATTTTAAAATTTTATGATGGAATAAGGTAAGCCTAATTTGAAATGATACATTTAAAAACCCTAAAAATGGTCTGAGGTATTTCTAATAGATTCAAAGGGCCTCTTAAATGTGTTTCTCTTGATTGTCATTTATTTCATAAGTATATAATAAAACTACTTTCGATGTTTGAGAAACTAAGGCATAGATAATGAAGACTTGTTTAAGACTTCAGTCGAGTCAGTCTTTCCTCATTCCTTTCTTTGTTTAACTGCATTACCCATATATGTTCCTTGGTCATTTCCAGAATAATAGCAAATATATTTGTGGATTTCTGTTTTCAACTAGAAAGTGGCTTGAATTCTTAGATATGTCATATGTCATCATGAGACCAGAGATGGTTTAGCTATACCACTAAATAAGTGGTTAATATATTGAAATTTTAAATAAAAATACAAAAAAACCCCAGATAATTAACAACTGTTGTACCTTTTTCATTTGTTTGCCTCACTTGATCTTTTGTTTCCTTTTGCAAATAAGTATAAATACAAGATGCATGGAAAAATGTACATAGACTTAAAATTACATACTGAATTTTGACTAACTTTTAAGTATTTTAATTTATATCTTCACTTCAGATATTCTATTTCTGAGAGTACATTGTATTTAGATGTTTAAGTGGTTTCACTACCAGCCATTCGCCTACTCTCTTTACTACCCATGCACTATTTTAATTTAACATGAATTTCATAGTTGAATCATTTCATTGAGCTCATTTGGAAAGGGTTGCTTTTTGCTTATCATAAAGACAGCTTTGTTTGTCTGGAGGGATTTAATATTAAAAAAAAAGGATGAAGGGTTTTTTGTTCCATTGTCTATAGAAGAAGGTAGTATTTTTAGTGTTGATCATGGAAGAAGGAAATATGGATTAAAAATAGTTGTACATATTAGGCCTGTATAGGCTATAGTATTTTAGCCTAGTTCTTTTATTAATACTCTCTCTGCTTTGGAATTATTTCTCCAAATCAGATTCCTTACTAAGATCGTGAGTGGGAGTATGGGTCAATTAAAATGTACTATTAAAGCAGGTTGGTTTAATTTTTATAGTCAGGTTGGAAGGAGAGAGCATTTTATAATTTTTCTCTCCTACCATCTCAACTTTCTCCTTTTATGGAACACTTCACTCTTTATATTTCCCCCCCTTTTTAAAACTGATTTTTAACATATTTATTATAATTACAAGATACTTTTTTTTTTTTTTTTAGGTTTTAAAAAATACCTGGTCAACAGGTACTTTTATTAGGAAGAATTCCATAATAGGATAAAACATTTAACTTAATCACTAATGAATTATGTGCTACTTTACTAATATGTGACATATTAATTTTACTAAATGAGTTCAGACTGGTAACATGGTTATATCTGAAAATACTCTGATTTTTATGCAAATTGTGCTTTAATTTTTATGTAATATTTATTTTGCCAGGATACATTATTTTAATCTTGGAAAATAATATATTAATTTGTATTTATGGTACCGCAATTAAAAAAAAATTGTCCAAAATCAGTCATCTTTTTCTTTGGAAGAGAAGTAGGGTGGAGTGAGTATGAAAAGTTAATTGAAAGAATTGCATGCTCATACTTTGCAGGTTATTTTAAATGATTGCAAGTGCATTTCCAGTGCATGGCTAAAAACCATAAGGAACAATAAACCATATCCAATACTTATATGGTCATTCTTAACCTAATTTTAACATTATCTTCATTTTGGCAGATGTATATAGCATGTCTGATAATGTTCATCTTTTCCTTTCCTCCTTTATGGCACTCATTTCATTTTGGCTCAAAGGAATGCACTAAATCTCAGGTATTGTAATTTGTGTGTGGTTTCCTAATACTAACCTATGTTTATTTGTGAAGTTGCCTTGTAACTAATGATTTTATAATATCGTTTTGCTTGGTCTTGTTCTTTTGTGTTTTGTCCTGATTTAGTAAAATTTCTTAAAACTTTGAAGCTATCAGTAGTTTAGGTGATGACACAAACTACCTCATGTGTGCAGATGTAGGGATGAAATGCCCACTTTCTTTGGAGAAAGAAAAAAAATGCAGCCAACTTATTTTTAAGACGAGGTAGATCACCATTCTTACCTAACCTGCTTTGCAAATAAGTGAAGACATATAGACAGACATAATGGAATTTTCATTGCCTTTTATTGAGCAACTCTCAGAAAATCATTAGAAATTTATATTTCAAATGCTATAGGCTTTTAGTTTCAGGAATCCCATTGTGAGGGCATTTTTAGACATCACTGGTGAAAAAGAAGTAAAAAAAATTATATCACTTATATTTCCTTATTCTTTTAAATGAGATTTCATGCTTGTATTTCATTTTGTATTTTAATCAAGAGACCCATTATAATATCTTTGCTCATTTCCTTCATGCTCGAAATGACTAATTTATGATTTTTATGAAAAATTAGTTATCAAAATTGTGGGTCATATTTGGTTATCTGGGAATTTGGAGTTAATGAAGATAAACTGACTTATCTCTGGAAAAGAATTGGCCAAGTAACTATAAGATTTGATGACTGTATTTTCTTGTTGTACAAGATCACGAATAGTTTAATTCACATTAGATGTCTATCATCAATATGTTATCTTTGCCTATTATAGTAACTTCGCTTACAAGCATGAAATGTTTGTTTATGTGTAATTTTTCATATTAAAATAGTAATTTTAGATAATAAAATGCCACAGATGGCATGATTGCTATGTTGTTTTTCATAAGCACTTCTAAATTTAAAATAATGTGGTAAATTTAGAGTTTTTTGTAGTTTTTACATTTGATAAAATTATATAAATTTTATAACTGGACCAGAGTTTTGAGCTTTAATCTGAAAAAGCATACTTTTAAAAAATACAACTTAATAATTTAAAAGATATATCAAAATGTAATTAATTCCTTCTCTTACATGAAAAATGACCAGTCTATTCCTACTTAGAACTCAGAATTGAATTTAAAATGTGCATCGAGTTGTGATGTAGACCTTATGTACACTTTTTAAAATTAGATGTGTCGAATAGTTTAAAACATTAAAAAAATTTTCTTCGGAAAAATGAATACTCATAGTATTTCAGGACATTTTTTTCAAAGCAAGTATGTGAGTTTTGAAAAGAGAATAAGTATTTTAAAATTCAGTGAGAAAGGAAGATTGGAGATGATTTTCATTAGCATCTTCTTACATCTTGATGAATTGAGGTTAGGTCTGTATTTACAATTGCCAGAAAATAGGATGTGGTATTGTTTTTCAGTCTTAGAGTGGGTAAAGATCATAAAGGCAGGTAGATAAGGTTTCTGGCCAAGACTAGAAGATTTGGTGTCAGTCTCCAAGTTGGGATTTGGGACTTTGGACAGGTTGTCTCCAGGTTCAGAATTGGGAAGGGGGTGTGGAATGGGAATAGTTTTAAAAAATGTTGCTTTTATTGCAGGCTTTCTCTGCATTTATGTGTGATTTATTCTAGGATTTTGTGTGGATACAGACATCTGAGTTGTGTAATAAAAATGGAGAGGAGAAGTAATAGAACTTTATGGTTCTAAAGAAGGAATTTGTTAACTTTTACCAGTTACTGGGGTGATGGGGGATACATACATGACTGCTATGTCATCTTTTATCCCTCCTTCTGTTTTAATGGAAAAACACACAAAAAAACAATGAAATTGCTTTGCTCTCTGCCTTGTTTGGAAAGAGCAAATACAGAGGTATTAGAATAAGTTTTCTTCAATCTTCTAATATTTCTATCTAAAATATGGAGGTTGTGTGTACTAGCTGATATTTCAGAATTTACATCTTAGCTGGTTGCATAATTAAAATGCTTTCCACACTTTTGAGTTCAGATTGACTTTCTACTTTTATTCCTACTTAATCAAAAAATATGACTGTACTTTATAGAAATTTGAGTTAGTAGGATTTGAACCACAGTATAACAACATATTTCAGTGTTTCAATCAATGCACAATTTTTGAAATAATGAAAACCCATTAGTCCTTTAGAAAGATAACCTCCAGAATACAGGGGGATCAAGGAAAAAAAGTAACAACAGTTACCAAATGGAATAAAAACACAAAACAAAAATAAACAGAATGACAAATCAGACAGTCTGCAGGGGAGAGGGAGGGAAAGGGATCAAAACGAGGGCAGAAAGAGCACAGGGACTATGGTGTTGGTGCATGGGTGAATTGGTGGGAATTCTATGGGGACTACAACTGAGAAAAGAAGGTAAATACTGTTAAAAAAAAATAACCTCCACATGCTTTATTAGTTATTTACTAAGAATATATTTAGTAATTATGTATGGAATTTTTCAGTAGTTTAGCCTCCGATACAGTAATATAAACGATAAAAAAGGTGCATAAAATTAATCTAAATCAAATAGAATATAATAATACAATGTTATGGGAATAATTTTTATTATAGTCAGTCTTAATACAATATCCCATAAAATGTGGCACAAGTTTAATAAGATTGATTCACATATGAAACTTATGAAAATGAGCCACATTTTTATAATTTATTCTTTATAATAATATGACAAGTCCTGGTTCACATGATTGTTACATAACCATCCCTGAGTTATAGCTTGATAAATCTCTGAAGGTTTTTTTTTCTTCAGAGGTAGAACAGATTAAATTGATTTCATCTTCAGTTGATTTGCTAGGTTGGTTTGGTTAAAAATTGTTTAGATAATGAAAGAAATGAAAAAAATTTGCAGTGCTTCTGTGATTATGTGCATTAATTTGACACTGAATTTTTGACTTGAGCTTTTATTCTGGAATAGAAATAGGCAATATTTTCTCTCATGACATGACTTTGCCACTTATTTTACTGAGGGTTTAGTTTTATCCAGTATTCGGTACTTAGCAATAAGAGAAGGTGTTTGCGTATTTTATCAATGACTTGTATGTCTACTAAATTTCCTAGAATATTAAGTTCTTGTAACAGTCAGCTCATATGATGTTCCATCTGACTACTTTATTCACATGGTATTTAAAAATCTGTTTATATGCATATATAGAAATTATTCAAGTATAGGAGAAATTTCTTAGTTGTTTCAATGTTTTTGTTCTTTAAATTAAGGGCTCCCCTAATTGAATTGAAAGATTTTGTCTTACACATTGTCATCATGCCTCCCTATGAATTATAATAGGGTGGAGTTTCAGAAAATTTGTGTATTTCTATGGTATCTTAGAGTGGAAGGTTTAGTATTTTCATCTACAGGCTTTTATTAACAAGTGTTTATTGATGTCACCTTATTTCAGGTTGGTGTCAGACTCTAGGACTACAAAGGTCTACAGGACAGAAAGAGTCTTGGTATAGGTGACCACATGACCTCACAGGGAATAAAGATAGATAAATAAATGGGCAACTACAATAGAGGGGATTCCAGGAAGTATGCAGGCACACAAACAGGGCTTCTTTGGGAATCAGGTGTGGCTTTTTGAATGACCTTAATGTCTTGCTCAAAAGAAAAATATTCTTGATCCAGGAACGCCCAACAGAACTGTGAAAACTGAATTGGGGAATAAAGAATGGAAAGAGAGAATGGTAGAGGACTGATATATGCATGTACCGCCTTATTTTGCTAATTAATATTTGTTGTTAGTTACCTGATGTTTTGTATTTCCGCCAGAGAAGTGGCAGAAGTATTCTTTGCTTTTCACGCTCATTATCAGCAGGTTTACTGGTTCCTTCTTCCCTAGATCATGTTGCATTTTAAAATCCTGCAGAAAAGCCCCCTGTGGAAAGGTCTTTGAACAATAGGTGGCTGTAACAATACTATGCCATATGTGCAGCAATTTCTGGCAACATGCAGCTTGTTAAAACTGCTGCAGTGGTCTCAGTCACCTTGCTTTCGGGGTTTTTTTCTCTCTCTTGAAGTTACAATCAGGTATTTATGTTGATTTAATTTATACAGATTAGGAAATTATACTATAGAGTATGTATGGAAGTTGAAATGTAAATCAGGAAATAGTTTAAAACATAAAATGATTTCTCTTGTGCTATTAACAGCATGCATTGCAAATTCATGCAAGGCGGTTGAGAATAGCATGCAGTGTGCTGTTTACCCAAGTTTCAGCTTCTGTTAGAGGATGTCTATTTTTATATATTACATCATCTCTGCTGCCGAACTCCCGTGTCCACTGGGATTTACTGTTCTTTCATTCCATTTTGAAAGAAAGCTTGTATTGATGTCATAATTGGACCCATCTTTTGGTTGCACTTGGAAATTGAAAGTAATAAGGGTGTTGTGTAGCAAGTCATGCAATATTTCAAGCCATTTATTTGTCAAAAAGATCACTGCCACTTTGTCCTGCCTCTAATTGTGAACACTGGTGGTTCTTTGTGCCTGTACATGTTTTAAATATACTTGGCTAAAATTTAGCTTTTAGTCTCAGCGGCAAAGATCCTTTTCATCTTCGACTGTTTTCTTTCTTTGCTGTTTTTTTTTTCATTCTTTTTTGTCATGAGAGTTGGCAGTGCTACATGCTGATTTGAAAGAAAAAAATGTCTTTTAGGAGACCTCTACTTTAATAGACTTATTTCTTAACAGTGCTGAATTGATCATTTTATAATTATCAGTTGTAAGTTACCCAATATTAGAAATATTGGATGATTAGAAATGCTTTTGATTTTGAGCCCAGTGTTAAACATATTAACTTGAAATGCCTTTGTGTTAGAAGGTATTGTTGGCTTTTGAAAGGAACTCTGGCAATTTATACAATGTATGTTTAAATGTTAATGTTACTTTAAATGTTAATGTTACTTTAAAACACTTGTGAAAAGGAAATACTTTATATATTAAAGTAATTTTTAAATGTCCACTATGTGCTGTACATATTTATGTATATATTTTCCCTTTTGTTCACTCTAAATGGTAACCGCTACCATAATTCAGTAGTTATCCTTATTTTTATTTCTTAGTTTTAAATGGTCAGGAACAAACATATACTTAAAAAGTAGCAGTATCAGTGACTAACATTAGTAACATGTTATTAATTTTATTGAATTATAATTTCATATGCCATACAATTTGCCTACTTAAATGTTCAGTGGGTTTTTGGTTTGTTTTTTTTTTTTGGTAAAAAGTACATAATATTAAATTTACCATCTTAGCTATTTTTAAATGTGCAATTTAGCATTGTTAAGAATATCATTAGTAAACTTACGACTGATTTATAAACTTATATAAACTTGATGTAAACAATAGTAAACTTATGACAGTCACAGATGTACCCAGTGCCCTTTGTGGTTCTTCTAAGTAGGCGAGAGGTAGTAGTTGGGTATGATACTGAGTTTGGTTTTGCTAGCCTGAAGGAGAAATGAGATAGCAACAAGTGAACCAAAATTCGAAGTATGAATTGCTGTTTAGGTAAATGGTAGAGTGATTCAGGAGGAAAGATTTGAGATTGAAGAAAAATTCAGGTTGTCTTTTTACTCAGATATCTATGAAGATAGCAGTGATAATTAGTCACTTGTGTTTTGATGAATTATCCAGGCACTGGGGAGTGTTTGAAAATAAAGTTCAAGTCTCAAAATAAGTTGTAATACTTCCCTTTCACTAATGATTAGCACACTTAGCGTTCTATCCATTTCTTCATTCAAGTGTTAAAATTGAACCTTAAAATGCTATTTAAAATCACCAGGAACTTTGAAGTATCAGCAAAGTTTTTAGAAAAGAGGGCATTTAGCTATTTATTAATTTGTGAAATAAGGATCTCCCCAACCAACTTATAAGTAGAGAACACTTGGACATCACTGATATTCTTGTAATGCATTGATGTCCTTGGAGGTGGCCACTAGTGATGAGTACTAGAACATTTTCAGTGTTTTTATTTCTCCTTGGTAGGAATTTTTGCTAAACTTATAGTACTACCTTTACTTATATTGAAGGGTATAAGTATTTAACCACTGTGAAAGTGAATTGAGTGGTTAGAGGACTCAGCTGAAATGGGTATTTTTTTTTTTTTTTTTTTTTCATAAACATAAGGTTTTGTTTCAAAGGCATCTAAGAATACTGGGTAATTGGGTTCTTTAAAAAAGCTAACAGGCTGGTAATTTTCCTGTTAATCTCTTAGAAGGCAGTTAGCAAACTTTTTCATCTTAGGACTCCTAAAGTTTTATGCTCTCAAAAACTTTTGGGGGTCTCTAATAAGCTTTTGCTTTTACGAGCTATCTACATGATTATTTGACAAATTAGAAATTAAAGCTAAGATTTTTAAAATAGTCATTAATTTAAAGATCCATTACAGCTTACTAAAAGTTATTTTTTAAGGAAAAGTAACTATTTTTAAGACAATTTATAAGAGTGGTGTTACTTTTGCGAAGATTTTGATATTTGGCCTAGTAGAATACACTTGGTTTCTAGTATCTATCTCCTCATTTAATCTGTTGTGATGTGCTTTTGTGGTTGAAATATAAGTTTATGAAGAAAACCTGGGCCCACAGAAACAGGTAGTTAGAAAAGGGAAGAGTATTTTAACAGCTATTTTCACAAATTATTAATGATATACTACATCAAAATTTGTTAAGTAATAGTTTCTTAAAGGTTTATTTGCTTAGAAGACTGAGACCATGTTCGTAAACTTTTCTTACTATCTTTTATTAAAGCAATTGGTCTGACATACATATTGAATCAGTCTTTTTACTCGTGCTTGATTTTGTGACATAATTCATTGGTTTGAGTTAAGCGAATGCAGTTTTCCAAATTTGGTTTGCTACAAACTATCCAAAGAAATCACATTTTGTTCATTTAAAGCAGCCATATTTATTGGGAAACTGACAGGCAGTTGGTGCTGGGTGTGCATTTTCCGAAATTCTGATTTTTATTTGAAAGCTCAAATTTTCAACTAGTTGTTTTTCTAGCAGTGACAAGGTAAGGTTCCTTATTTTTAAGACAATATCTGGCAGATAGCCAAGTCTGAATAACCATGGTTTATCCATGATTTGTTCTTTCATAAAAAAGTAGCCTTCCATAAAGAAACCAAACAGGTGCCCCTGAGGCCAGGCCCTGTATGACAGGTTGCCCACCTGTGAAACTTGCCCTCACCTTATTTCCAGTATGATTTTCTACTTAGTGCTTTTTCCTTCTTGCTGTCTAACTTCCTTACAGATACTGAGGGAACATGGAAAGACCCTAAGTTAATTTTGTATGCAATTAGAAGAATTAAAAAACTTCATGTTACATAATTTTATATTTTAAATGTGTTACATTGGATGGATACATTAATATATTTTGTAGTTGCTGTCATGATCTTAAAGATAGATTTTTTTTATTTAATCAGTATTTCTCATCTAAACCATTTTCCCCTTTAGAAATTTTATTTTTGAGCTACCCTTGTCTGTCAGCTCTCTTTCCTATTAAGATAATTATGATCTGTTAAGTAGAGTTGCAAAATATTTTTTTAAATTTATGCAAAAATTTAATATTAAAGTATGATATAATTGTAAAGTATTAGATAACCTTTAAAAATGGGGTTTTGGTTTTACACCAATAATATTAGTTTTTATAGGGTCCCCCCCAATAGCCTCAAAAAAAAAAAATAGTCACTGTTTAACAACATCCGGTGGTTGGTCAATGTTAGGATACTCTAATTTACTACAGATTGTTTTAGTGTGAACATGTTAAAATAAACAAATGACCTAGAGATATATTTAAAGCGGCTTTCTTTTCAAAACTCCTTCCTGTTTCTCTATAATTCTCTTTGTCCTTTGTTATACTTTGAGTATCCATTTCTCCTTTTTTTGAGTGTGTGTGTGTAATGAAGATGATGCTTCTATCTTTTCTACTTATTTGTTCTATATATGGGAAGACTTTAGTGGCTAGTTGCCTTTGTCATCAGAAAGTGTAACTTCTCTTGGTTGTGTTCTGTGGCTCATTCAATGTGATTCAGTAACAAGCTACTAATGTGAACATTTGAGAAGGGTATCTGAGCTGCCTTTGGAAGGGGAATGATGAAATGTCCTGCTCCCCAAATTTGAAGTGGTGGGTTTCTGTTGGTGATTACTAAATGCCCACATGAGTATTATATGGGGCTGGTGGTCATTATAAATTTATGATCATTTCTTACTTAGAAATTTCTCCCTTAAGTAATTGTCTCATTTGATTCCGTGCTGCATTTTACCTTTATAAAAATACCATGATTTCTAGTAGTTCAGTTTTAATATTATTAGTTTTAATTTTTGTTTGTAATCTTAGAGTTCACTGAACTGAATGACATATATTTAAATTTTGGTTTAAGAGATACTTACTTTGCTTTACAGTCTTAGTAAAACATTCTCTATAATACAAACCATCAGGAAAAAAGGCTGTGTCATAACGTTTGCTCTTATTCCATCTTTTAATAAGCATTTCATATGATAAATAATACATTTTGCTTTTGTCTATCATACCATTGATTGGCCAAGATGATTTCTGATGTTCACCCAATATTTCTTGTTTACTGTCACAGTCTTGGAGGTCATGTGTAGATGAATGAATGAATGAATACTTCATTCTGTTAGTGTTTCATTATAAATTTTTGTGTCAATGCTGTGAAGTGCTACTTTATGGCACAACAAGGAACTACAATCTTATAGTTTATATATCTTAATATATATAAAATATATAAATTATATAATCTAGTATTATCCTTTTAAAATACCAGCATGTTAATTGAAAATTTCAAGTGCAACTAAATATGAAAAATGTTTCTGCCTTTTTATAAAGCTTTGAAGGAGGGGGGAAATTAGGTATGTGGTTTTAGTGTTGTTGATTTATTTATGAGAAGAAAGATTGAATGTTTTCTTGAGCTTATGTGATCATATTTGTAGGCTGAATTCTTCAACAGAACATTTAAAAACTGTGGCATCTAAAATATATTCTATACTGAGACACTCTTCTATATTTAATTATTTTGCAGGCATATTTACTTGGAAGCATTTTCTGTCAGGAATATATTTAATTACAACAGAAGTAGGCACAATACTGTTCCTGGGTGGAGTCCATTGGTTGACGCTTCCATTTATAAATATTGTCATTTTTTTTGAATGTAGGTTATTGAGCCTTTATGAAAACAAACATTTTAATATTTCAAAACGTAAGATTTTTAAAACTAAAACAGGATTTTTTTAATTCCTGAAGTGTCTATACAGTCTTTGAAAGCATTTACTATCTTTTATGCTGTTTTAGCTATACCTTTTGTGTAGCATATTGTAGGTGCTTAGCAGTGTGTTGTTATGTGTTACTATCTTTGGATCATACGCCTTGTATTACCCAAGGATTAATGGGTTTCCAAATTTTGAGCACAACTGACTCGTTGGAATATGTTGTAAAGGATATAACTGATCCTTAGTGAATGCTTATGACGTCCACCTGTTGGCTAGGTGTTTTTGTGAATATTTTGTACATTAAACCTCCCTGCAGTTCCAAATGCTGGGTGATGGAGTTGTCATCGTTAGGACATGAGCACACTATCACCTCCTAAGTTAAGCAACATGTTCAACGTTCATGGTCAGTCATGTGGAGTCAAATGTAGATATAGGTCTTTTCCATCCCCAGTAGATAAAATTACTTCTATTTTAAAACGAAGTTGATTTTATGTTAATCTTTATTGTATGTTATTTAAACTTTAAATTTCATCTGAGATCTATATCAAACACTTCAACCATTTGAGATGTTTACTGTTTGCATACCTTTCCAAGAAATAGCCTAGAGCATAGACTATCCAGTGTGAAGAACAATTACTGAGTTGTAGTTGCAGCAGTGATAGGCTTTGCTAGATCATAATTTTTTTTGTTGTAATTAAATATTTTCCCTTTTTGAACCATGTGTCTCTCATCAGTAAAGCCTAGCATTTTTTCTTCTTCACCTTTCTAGTCTAATAACAATACGGAAAAGTGTCTTCACTGGTACTATATTGGCAAATAATACCAGTTCATAACAAAAACTTACTGTGTAATTAGTATATTGCAAATATTAGGCCCACTAATATTCTAAATAACAAAAGCTAAATCTTGCTGAAAGATCTTTGTAGGTATGACATTTCAATGAAGCAAAGCATCTTAGAGTTCTAAAAGTAGTCATCACTTTCAGAGATAAAAAACACCATCCTCAATAAAATTAATGTAATTAGAAAAAAGAAACAAAAAGGTGGGCACACACTTTGTAATAATAAGAACCTGAAAAATATCAAATAATTGATGACATAAATTACGACTCACCAAAATATGGACTTTATGCCCCCATTAGTAAAGCACACATTAATTACATAGCAAAAACCAAACCAAAAACCCATACCATCAAAGATTTGCTTGTTCCTGTACCAGTTGATAGTACAAGTGTTTTGGTGTGCCTTAAGATTACTGAAAGCATAATTCAAGAGGTTTTAAAAATACTTTACATGAAACTGATTGTTTAATTATGTACACTTTTAAATTCAAATTCTCACTAACATTGCGATAACCTTTCATTTACTTTTTAAGTTTGTCTATCTAATTTTCAAGTTTAAGATTTAAAAGGAAAAATTCCAAACTATTATCTCATTGTCACATACCTTTTAAAAAGTGAGGGCCTTATTATTTCCCCTCTCCCTACCACAGTCAGAAAATAAAAACCTCAGAATAAAGGGTAGTTACCACCAGGAAATCCTATCTCAAGATAAGTTCATTTCCATTTATGTGTTCTCTCTATCATTCTATGTTCTGTTTCGCCCTTACCCCCACTTTGCTACCAGTGAATGTTTGGAAAGAGTTGTGGTATATAAAATAACCTCAAGAATTCAAAGGAATTTTAGGAATCTCCCAATCAGACCACTTAATTTTTTTTTTCTCTATAATTGCTGGCATGCCAACACTACTTTAAGATTTTAATTATACTTAGCTCTGATATTTACAAGATTGTCTTTACAATAATGTATATAAAATTGCACCCTACTGCTCTAGCGCAATGTAAAGACTTAGTAAATCATAGCAGTTATTACTTATTATAGGAAGCGTTAATTATTAAGAAACGTTTCCTTATGTATATGAAATCTGCCTCTTTTTAATTTCAGCTCATGGTTCTAGCTGTCTCCTAAAGCAACCCAAATGAATTTTCATGTTCCATTTCATACAGCTGTGCTTTGGATATTTAAGAAGATCCTATTCTAAAAAAAAAAAAAAAAGATCCTATTCTATTAGGCCTCTTCTCTGCATTAAACACCCCCAACTTCATGTAGCTTACGTCCTAAATATTAAGGTTTTCTGCTTTTCGAATACTGTAGCTATTCAATACCTCTTCTAAGTTAAGATGTATGTCTGAATCTGGTGGCTAAAACTTACATAAGGTCTTAGAGTACCTTTTACCACAGAACTTCCTGTCTTCCTCTGTACATTGTATATCTGTCTGATAATGTAACCCAAGATTGTATTAGGGTTTTAAGACATTGTGCTTTGACTCATGGAGCTTTTGGCTAGCTCACTTTTACAGATAACCCTTAAATCGTTGCTAAAGCCCGCTTTCTTCCCCGTCCTGTGGTTGTACAAGTGACGTTTTGATGGTACACATGTAGGTCTTTGTTGTTACCCCTTTAAATTTAAATGTACCGCTTTTAACTTGTTTGCGTCTGTCAAAGTATTTAAGACATCTGATGTTGTCAGGAAGCAAATTAGACCCCTTTTATTGTTTAACAATAATATTGTTTCCTCATTTTAAATCCTTACAGTAATACTTCACAGGTTAGTTTTGAACTTTAAGTGGAATCACTTATGCATTCATTCTTTGTGCGATACTGTGTGTTAAGTACTAAAGATAAAGCATAATTTATTGTTGACAATATCAGATACATAAAATGTTATGTGGTCCCTGCTAACCCATATTCTACTTTGTGATCAATTTTCCTTTTTTTGTTAAATAGGAGAAAATTAACAATTCATTATTCTAGTGCAAATATATAATCACGTGCTTAATTAGTAATAAAGGTAATAATTGCTACTTGGATTTGGAGTGTTACTTTGTGAAATGCTGCATTTGGGAACCTAGAAAAAACAGTGAAATGATTTATTAGTGTTCAGTGATTCTACCTCTGAAACCTTGAGCATTTCAAGATAAAGTCTGGTCTTTTCTTAAAATAGGTTCTAGGAAATGAAGTGAGCTTTGTTAAGTCTGCTGTTAAAGTCTGTTCATTTTTTGAATAAGTGCATTTTAAAAAGCTCCATTCTGAATGTTGGAAATACTCAGATTTGTAGTTGTCTTTATTTCATTTGTTTTCCTGAATGTCTTCATCTCATGTCATGTTTTAATCTTTTTCTTCTAATGTGCTCTTTATGAATGTTGAGCATATTTATTATGGATAGTTTGCTACATTAATTTTCCAATTTTGCATCAGATGCAACATAAACTGTTGTTGGAAAATTTTTCATTAAAGAAGCAGGCTACAGATTTCTTTGGAACATAAATTTGGATTATGTATGTGTGTTCTACTTTGGACTATTAGATCTTTCATATATACAGTATTAATTCAAGTAACAGATTCTCAGTATTTCTAAAATCCATTTAGATTCAATTCAAATATTTAACATTTAATACATATCAGGCATTGTGTTGATACCACTCATTTTCATAATTAAAATATTTTTAATAATGAAACTGAAATACTGTTTTATTTGAGAGTAGAAAAACCACAGTATCTAGTACAGTGACTTTATTTGTATGCCATTTCTTTGAGGGACAATAAAATGCTAGTAATCAGATTTAAGAATCGTTTCCAGGTATCAAATAAAGAAATTCTTCCTATCTTTCCCACAGATTTTCTCCAATCTCTATAGTTTTTCCTCTGGAGTTGGGTGGTAGGGGAGAGGAATGAAATCAATATCTAGCAGATAAGTGAAGTAAAAGCTATTAGAAACCTAGAATTTTGCTTTATATTCTTCCAAACTACTAACCCCATAATATTACACACTTTATTTTTCTATGAATGATGAATATGTTATTTTCTTTTGCTTCCCATGGGTTTTAATGAACTTAATTAAATGTTTGTAAAGCATATTGAGATCTATGAATTAAACACTATAGATATTATAAATAAGCTCATTAATTTGAAGCATAATTAATAATTACTGAGAAGGGCAAACCATATTTCTCAATTTCATAGTAATTAAAAAGTGAATACTGTAGTAGAAAAAATATAAAGAAATACAGTGATACTTTTTTTAGCCTGGAAAGTCTTTCCATTAAGCAGCTGCCTGAACACTGTATGTAATCCTTTCTTTTGGATTATTTTTATTGATAATTTACAAGTCATTAGATGTTCTTGACATAGGGCAGGACATTGTTATGTGGTCCTTTCTCTAGCTGAGTCTACTTGATATTACTTGCTAAATCTATATGGTTAAGAGATTGGGTAAATATAACCCAAGTTAAGGCTCTTTCAAGATTAAGTGTGATTTATTGTTTGTTAAAGTCTATGACATGGGATTCTCCTAAATCTTTAGTTTGTGCTTTCTTAAGCAGTGCCTGGCATATTATAACCTAGTGTAATTGTGTTTCAATATGAAAGGTAGTGTGAATAGTAAAATTTCAGCATTACAGTCATGGATTTTAAGATATGTAGGTTGTAGGCATAGAGCCAGCCTGTGAAAGAGATCACACCAGTCTCAGCAGAGAAAAGCGTCGCCTGTGCCTGAGGATGTGTGATTTTCGACTTCATCTATCAGGTTGCTTGATTAGGTTGTTTCCTTCTTGAGAAGTGACACATTTTTCCAGAGAACTAGCTATGGGCAACCTTCACATAGAAGGTCAGATGTCATCACACAGGGATAATTTGACTTAAACTTGGAGAATTGTTTTTGTCACATGGTGTATGGGGCATGAGCTTGCTAGATGAAATATGAAGAACTTGATTAGTTCTTGAATTGCCTTTTTTACTGTTGTAAGATGTGCATGACATTTAAATTTCTCACTTTAACTATTTTTAAGTGTATAGATCAGTGATAATGTACGTTTACATCCATATTGCTCTGCTCCCATTATCACCATATAGACAAATACCTTACGGTGCCATCTTTTTCTGTTATTAAAAAGTTGTCTTAAAGTGTATGGCACTTGGGCCTCCCCTGGTGGCGCAGTGGGTTAAGCAACGCACTACGAAGCAAATCGCAGCCACTGCAGCACGAGTTCGATCCCTGCTGCCGGCCAGGG
>JAGFMF010011409.1:115710-129751 GCA_019455555.1 Galemys pyrenaicus | reverse complement strand
CGCTCTCTGTGGTGAATCCTCTCACCCCCCCCACACCTCTGGCCTGTGCCCCAGTGCTTGTATGCATAAATAAATAAATCTTTAAAAAAAAAAATAAAGTGTATGGCACAAAAGGTAGAGTGGGTGTAGGTCTACAACAAAAGGTTGTAAGGCACAGAAATGTCCCACATATCTGCTGCTTCCACTTACGCATGGTGTCCCCCATTATCAACATTATTTTTTTATCAGGATGAAGGCACATTGACACATCAGAATCACCCTGTGTCCACACTTTCAGTGTTCACTCTTGTACCTTTTATCCATCATTATAATATCACATAGGATATTTTTACTATTTTAAAATTCCTCTGTTTCACCTGGTCACCTCTTCCCATACATGGCAACTACAAATCTTTGTTGTCATCAGTTTTAACTTTTCTGAATTAACATTTAGTGTGGAATTATATAGGATGTAGCTTTTCAGATTGACTTATTTCACCTAGTAATATGCACTTACCGTTCCTCCATTTTTCCCATGACTTAATAGCTTATTTCTTTTCATTGCTGAATAATATTCTGTTGTCTTGATGTACAACGGTTTGTCCATTCACCTACTGAAGGACCTCATGGTTGCTTTTCTTTTTTGGGATTAATGAGTAAAGCTGCTATAAACACCCCGTGAATGTTTTTGTGTGGGCATACACTTTTTCTCCTTTGGGTAAACATCAAGGAGTATAGTTGCTAGGTACTAAGGTAAGAGCTTACTTGGTTTTGTGAGAAACCACCACACAGTCTTCTAAAGTGCCTCTGTCATAGCACATCCCTACCAGCCATGTAGGAGGCTCCTGGTGCTCACCAGCTTCTACAGTGTCAGTGTCTGGAGTCTCGACTTTCCTAATAGGTGTGGAGTGGTACTTCGTTGTTTTAATTTGTATTTTGAAGTCGACCGATGACTTGGACCATCTTGCCCTATGCTTATTTTGGCCATCTGTACATCTTTGGTGAGTTTTTTTTTTTTTTTTTAAGTCTTTGGCTATTTGTTAATAAAGTTATTTTTATACTGTTGAGTTTAAGAGTTCTTTATATATTTTGGATAGGAGTCTTTTATCAGACTTTGCAAGTACGTTGTCCCAGTCAATAGTTTGTCTTCTAATTATCTTGATATTGGCTTTCACAGTACAGAGGTTTTCATTTTAATATTTCAGGGTATCCATTATTTCTTTCATGGATCATGTTTTTGATATATTATCTAAAAATGCATAACCAAAACCAAGACTGCCTAGATTTTCTCTTGTTATCATGTTGGAGTTTTATTTTGCATTTTACATTTAGATCTATGATCTTTTTTTGTGAAGGTTATGTGTAAGGTCTGTGTCTAGATTGACTTTTTTGGTCTGTGGATATCTAGTTGTCTCAGCACCATTTCTTGAAGAGCGTATCACTACATTTTATTGCATTTGCTCCTTTCTCAAAAGTCGGTGCCATTTAGTTTAGTTTTATTTGACTCAGTAACACTGCATTATATTATTAATTTACTTTAAACCATTCATTAGTATTATAGAGAAGTATTTGGATTTTTGATAGGAATTGGTCTACAAGATTAAATATTGTTTTGCTAATGCCTCTTCCTAGTCACTGGAGGTTTCATTAACTTGAAGTGTGAGTCCCTGTGATGGGCACCATGCTAGGTGTGTAAGTAATGTGGCACAAAAGCAAGCATGGTGCCAGCCATCATTATAGTTGGGAAACAGACAGTATTGGCTTAATAATTTTAAGATTAGATGTAGAATCAGAATCGCAATAAGTGCCACAGGGAAGTGTATACGGCAGCATGATAACTTTGAGTGCTTTTTACTGGTTTGCTTGTAGGGGTAGGGTGGGAGTCAAGCAGGAAAGGGTGAAAGAGATTCGTAGGCAAAGGGAATAAGGTAAAAAAGGTTCTTCCGATGATCCAAGGAAGCAAGAGCAGCCCAGGCAAGTGAAGGGCGGGCATGAGCCTGCTCCAAGTCTTGGAAGCATGCAGATCTTCCAGGCTGTAAGAAGAGTTCTAGTCTGTGTGATGAGAGCACTGGGAATGTTGATGGCACATAATCTGAAAACGGGATTCAGAGATGAGGCAGAAATGATTAGACTTTAGTTTGTAAAATATCTCAGGAGGTAATATGTTAAGTGGGTTGGGGATGGGGTTAGAAATGAATCCAGACGGTTCAATAAAGAGGATTTTGCAGTTTTCAAGGCCAAACAATGATTGAAGTAGGATGGTAGCAGCAGAGATGAAGAGAAATCTAAATTTGTGAAAAGGCAGAGGACTTTGATTGATGGATTAGATATGGAGGAAGGAATTAAAGATAACTCATAGATGTATAAAATGTGTAACATGACTGTGATAGTCCGTTATGAGGAGTGTGTGGGATGAGAAAATGGTGGAAGCCAAACTAGGTGATTCTTGAAAGATTGGGTTGGAAGTGTGGGAGAAAGTTAGAGTGTAGCTATAGGAAAATGCAGGGCCCAGGGACAGTTTCTGGTTTTGTTTTGTAGTCCATCACAGAAGATGGTAGGTTTTCCACACCGGTTCTCTCTTTTGTGTGCATTTATTACGGTCTTACTGTGAGCAGCTGATGAGTACTTTGGAGTTAAAAATGTCCTCTTTGTCAACTTTAATGCCTTTCAAATTACCTGCTAACCTAGGAAAAATTAAGAATAGCCTTATTCTTTCAACTCTCTAACTCTAAAAAAAAAAGTTTGATTTGGTATTTTAAAAACCTGAATGGGTTTATTTTTAGTATTATTTGTGAGATACTGTGTGTGTGTGTGTGTGTGAGAGAGAGAGAGAGAAAGTCACATCTTCTAAATTTATATAAAGCTTGTTAAATGTGCATTTTATAAAATTTTGATAGCTACTTGTTTCCACTAGCACAGTGGTACTGGAGGGTGGGGAAGAGGTCACATCTGTTCTTTTATCTTCACCTTGGTGAAAAATCATATTTTAGTTCAAAGCTGTTCAAGTAAGTCCTTGCTCCGTTTTCCCACCCTGTCTTCACTGATATTATTTGGAGTCAGCAATCAATGGATTCCATCCCTCTGAGACTTGCTTAACCTACAGCTGCTGATATAATACAGGCAAGAGCTTGTTACTTTATCTGAATTGTCCATCGCTACCTTAATGAGTGAAATGGTTAAGTAGAGGAGGGGGCGAGCCTTAAGGAATGTGTGTACCATTTGAGCTGAATATTTCAGTGTATATAGGGAGAGGGAGGGTGAGAGAGAAATCCACTTACATCACTAGAACTGCATTGAGTGTGAGCCTTGCAGGTTAAGAGACAGACTACAGTGTCTTGCTTTCTGCAGGAAGCAGCAATGCCGTTTGTTTCCTAAGAGGAATTTTTTATTTAGAAAAGGAAGCTTTCTCTCTACCCAGGAAATGGCTTTCCTTGTGCGTTGCTATGCCAACTGCCTGCAGCCATGGTCCTCCAAAGTAAGCACAATAATGTAATTATATTGGTGTATTGCATTCAGACTCATGGTTCTCGAGATTGTGTGTGTGCATGTGCCGTGTTTCTGTTAGTGACTCTTTTGCTAGCAGTCCTGCTTGTGTTGAGTGTGAGGGACAGACATCATTAAATTAAATGTCCATCAGTGTCATGCTGCTAAGATTAATTGTGCAAACTTGGTTAGTGGAGTGGGACAGAGATCACTGGTCACCACTCTGTCAGCATCATTAGCAGCTAGGGAGGAGGTCCCGATTCACATGCTCTGCCCTGATTTTTTCTTTCTTTTTCTTTTTTTCTTGGCTGGAGGGGTCTGTATATGTAATTGCAAACGAAACAAGAGTATTAACAATGCTTGGCTGGATGCTAGAGACTGCTTCTTATACCACCCTGACTAATATAATTCTGTATTAAGCCTTTTTGAGGGGAGTCTGTGTGCAGTCAGCCATTTTAGCTTTTTTTTTTTTCCTCCTTTTCTTTTGCCTCTTGTTCTCCAATCTCAGAAATGATCTTGTTCTCCTGGAAGACTGAGAGGCGGATACGGTTTCCTCAGTCTTGTCATAGCCTAAGATGGTTAGAGTTTCAATGTTATAAAAATGGAGACGAGCACCGTTGTTCGGATTCCTTTTCTGGTCTACAAGTGTGAGGGGCTTTTTAAGCTTGCCAGTAGTGACACTTTAAGCTGCAGCTCGGTCTCCTCCTCCCTTTTTTTTTCCACCCCTTTCTTTTTCTTTTTAATTTAATGCTGTAGAGGGTGACTTGCCATCCATGAGCGATTGGTACATGATGTGTAAATTCAGTTCAGCATATGTTTCTTCATTATGAAACCACTAGCAATCCCAGCTAACCATGGAGTTATGGGCCAGCAGGAGAAACATTCAGTAAGTATCACAAAATGCTGCTTGTGCTTCGATAGCACGTCATAGTGAATTGCTTTAAAATGGGAATTATTGCTGTTTTTCTTCAGGGAAAAGAGGCATTTTATAGGGTTTTGGAGTGGGCTTGGAGGTGGGAGGGTAAGTTACAACTGGCTTGTTCTGATTTTGTTGTGATTTTTAAAATTTTTGAACAAAACCGACAGTTCATTTAAAGCAAAATCATGGTTGCCGAGAAATATTTGACAGCTGATGCTTATGACCAGAAACTAAAGCTTGACAATTCAGCTTTAACATAATACTCAGATTTTTAAAAAATGTTTTTATAGTTGAATTGAATGAGGGAGATGAAAAGGGCTATTGGAAATAGATTTCTGTAGTAGTGAATTCACATGTAGGTTTGAGAGAGGGAGATAAGCAGATCCGACTCTTAACCTGTTTTAGGAGTGGGGCTCTTCTGACTTCTTAACATGTATTAATAGGTGATGAAAACACAGAATTTTTTTATGCCACAGTATTGCTTCCTTATAATTGATCCCATGAGTCAGCTATGCATTTGCCATGATGAAATCCCACAGGCAGCTACTGCTGTTTGTGAGAAACACTTTTCGATAGCTGACACCAAGTCTGTGCCTCCTGTTCCAGGAATGTGAATTCATAAAGTGTACTTTTATATCACCATCTTGGAAGTTTTCTGCTATCACACGAATTCATATGTTCTCTTATATATTTTAAATTCCTAAAATAAAAAGCCTTAATATCAGCAGCTTACATAGTGGTCTGAGTATTTTTAAAATATCTATTTTTACATTCTGAAATCTAGAAGGCATTTTATCAGGATATAGGGATTATTCTTTTATGTGTTGTAAAGAGGATAAGATACTAAACTTCAAAAATGGAGATAATTGTTTAGGTTTGAAAATTTGTACAAAAGGCGGTGCATCTGGAATGTTTAATGCTTAGGTTCAATAGTTAACTTAGTTTTGTCTATCATTAGGAACAAAATTTTAACTAGATCCAAGAGCTCTTTTAGATGAAGTGACTCTTAAGGCATTATCTCACTTTTCCACTGCAATCTCACCTCAGGATATGAGGTGTGTAGGACGCCAGCAATGGAACCGCTTCCAAGCCCAGCCCCCTCATAATGAGATCCTTGTGGTGCCTCACCAATTAAATCTCTTCGGATCACCTCCTAAAAAAGACCAACCTTATACTTAATTTTGCTAATGGGAAAGATTGTTGTATAGACATTTTCCACTATAGTTTGCTTTTGTTATCAGGGCCTTTGAAATTAAACTCCTCTAGTTAGAATTTTTCCAGATAAAAGTGAGATGTTACTTAAACTCTACTTGAGGAACCTTAGAAGCAACATGTAAATCATGTTCTCCTTATCTACCACTTTCCTATATCCTCTCACAATGGAAGGAGGGCTCATTTAAATTAATAATGATATAAAATTAACAAAGTTGTCAGCCAAGGAAAAAAGCTTCCTTGGTTTGTGGATATGAGAGGTTGAGACAGATAATACCAACTGGCACATCATCTGGAGGACCTAGAGTTCTGGGAGCATTTCATCTCCCAACAACACTGTATTTTATGAAAATTAATAGTTGTCCTGTGACAACAGTAACAGCAGCCAGAATATAGGTTAGATCAAACAATTTCTAGAAAACATGAGTGGTATTTCCCATACTACACATCTGTCTGTCGGTCTGCTGTCGGTCTGTCGGTCTGTCGGTCTGTCTGTCTATCTATCTCTATCTATCTATCTATCTATCTATCTATCTATCTATCTATCTATCTATCTATCTATCTATCTAGTCAAAGTACTAGACTTCGCCACCCCAGACTGTGTCATGCATTTAAGTCTGGCAGCTGATGAGTTCAAGATCAGCCAACATATGTTGATGGGTCCCCCTTTGGTTACTTAAACTTTTTGATTTAATAAGCAGACCTTTAAGATATTATATGTCCGGGGATGAATGGGGTAATTACTCTGGCTCTCACGTAGTAGGTGACTCAGTACACAGTTGTTGAGTAAAGATGAGTGAGAATATTCATCTTTGGACCTATGAAGTTTTATGAGAATAATGTCAACTCATTTTAAATGAGAAAATTGACTAAATTCACAAATATTTTTACTTTTCCAGAAAGTTTGTGACTTTTTAAATGGTTTTGCTTTGTTGACTACAGAAAGGGGATGAGATAGTAAAAACAGAAGTGTTAAGTTGGGAGCATTTGTAAACTGTGACTGGGCACAAGTAGTAATTTTCATTATTCTACTTAGAATCTTTCAGATCTAATGGACTTTAATTATTGATTCAATTTCTCTGTCATTCGTGTCTTATTTGCTGGCACCTAGTAAGTGTACAAAAAATACTGTTGACTTTTCATTTAATTGAATTATTAGATTAGTTAAATCTCATGTAACCCTTTAAGCAAGTAAATTGCACATACATTCTTCTCCCCATTCTATATTGTCAGCTGATACCATTGAGATGAGGCTCACCAAGAGTGCACTCACTCTGCCCCACGCTGTACTTTTATAGCATGCCTGGTGTCTCGGAGAGTCTTCAGAAAAATCTTGACTATAATACTACATAATAGTATTAACATTTAAAATATATAAAACTTAAAAATAAAATAAAATATATAAAACTTCATCTTCCAAAAGACTGTCTTACAGACTAAAATAGCTGAACAGACAATAGCTGTACCGACTGTTAACAGATGTTATGTGTGAAAAGTTTCATAGGCGCAATAATTTGGGGAAATCTTGGGATAACATTAGAAGTGCCATTATTCCATTAACTTTTTTTTAACCCACCTTTCACCTTTTTTGCTCACCTTTGTTTATCTAATGGGAATAATGTTTCTTAAGACTACTTTTGCAATATGGGATGACTTTGAAACCTCATTCTTTTTTTAAGAATCAAAATTTGGAAATTTTTTAAATGAGTCACTTCAAAATAAACTCAATAACTATCAATTGGTAATCTATTTTCTGGGCATATATTTTTAGACAAACTATTGATATATCATGTATTTTGCTGTACTTAATTATGATAACCAAAACCTTTCTCATGGTTAAAGAATAATTTTAAAATGGTATGTCTAAGAAAATGCCGTACTTAAATATAGGGAATAAGTAGCAGTAACTGTCATTTATTGAGCACTTACTCTATGGCAAGCCCATTATTGCATATTATATAACAATTTTTAGATCAGTCTTCTAAAGAAAGCTGTGTTGCCACCTCTTTAGAGATAATGAAACAGGCTTAGAAACTTAAACATTTTTTCCAAGGGCATGTTAGTGGCAGGTGGTGAAACCATCATGGGGGAACCAGGTTTCTTTAGATTTCATAGCCCTGTAACCACAAACAAAAACTCAATTCTATCCTATTCAGTCTAGATTAGGTGTGTACACTGTACACTTATGTGAGCTGTATTAACAAGTAGAATATTCAACTTGAAAAAAGTGGTTGCTTTTCCCAATGAATAGTAACTAAATAGTAGTTAATACAAAAGAACAGTAACACTGATTAAAATTTTATAACACTTCTTGCAAAGTTTTTTAAATTGATAGATAAATCAATACTTAACTCTCTTTGAAATTATCTTGAGATTTGAGTTAGAATGAGTCTCGTTCCTTCTTCCTCTAGCTTTTATGTAGTCCCCCTATCATGTACCTTCTCCTTTCACTGCTTGACTCTTTAAATATAATCTGAGTGCCTCTACTTCCTCTGCCTAGTTCCCTTCGACTTATCACAGTCTGACCTTGATCACTTGAATATAATTGGAAGCAGAGTCTTGCTGTTTGATATCCTGTTTGTGTTTTAATGGACGCTTCATATATCACAGAGCCCAGTTCCAATTAGTGATCATCTCTGAAGTCCATGCTGAACTTGTCTTGTTTGTAGCCCTAAATACCATTCTCATTGTCTGATAAGTTTCTTAACCAAGGAGTATGTAGTATAGTTAAACCATATGTCTGGATTCCTATTTGTCACTAAAGCTCTCTATAATCTATATGCTTTTCCTTATGAACATGTTTTCCCCCCAGCTAAATTTTTTTTCATTTATGACATGGTGGTTAGGTTACAGACATGTGGTCATTTTCTTTTCCCTTTTCTCATCTTGAAGTATTCTTGACTTTCTCTTTGTTTTTTGACATTCACCCCTGCTTTCCCTGAACAATGTACAGTGGCACTTATATGTAATAGGTAATTAATGTGTATGTGATACTCATTTTTATTCTTCTAATTGGTGCTTTTTGGGTGATTTGGTCTTTACAATTAGATGAGAAGTCCTGTTTAAGTCGATTCTCTCACTTCCTCCTGTTATATATGAAGAATTTGGAATTCCAAATTGTTTATCAGCTATTAACAGTACAGTGTAAGAAGTTTATTCTAGAATAGGACAATAATGTGTGAGGGTTCAAGAGAAGAAGATGTAGAAGGGCGTGAGGAATCAGAAAGCAATGTAGAAAAAGCAATAAAATAACCACTTCTGGAGTGGTTAGGGAGCGTAGGCCATAAAAATGATGGCAAGGAAGATGTTAGGATACTGATAAATCCATGAAGATCCAGAAAAGGAGTGTAACATTCCTCTCTCTCTTTCACCATCCCCCACTTCCTGTCATTAACTAGAACAGACTTAGTAAACTTGATTTTTAAAAACTGTTTTTTCTTACCATGACAAATTGACCTTGCCTGTAAAACATGGTGTTGAGTGTCTTTTCATGTAATTTAGTTGTATTTTCTTTAGCAGTATAGAAAATACAGCACCAACATTAACTATAGATGTTGTTATACCTCTTTTGGATTAAGACTATATTTTCTTTATCTAACCTTTATTTTGTCGATTATAACAGATATATTTCCTGAGATGAAATAAACTTATCTCTGGGGGAAGTTTTCCGTTGTGTTAGCTAGTGGAGAGGCCTTGAGAGGAAGCAATATCCTATTGTTTTATTCAAGGACAAGGTTATCTTGCCTTGGATTTGAGCCAAGAAACCTTGGCAACAAATAATGGATCTTTTTTCCCTCTTAGAAGTGAAGAAATGTATTTCAGAAACTTCACAATGCTTTGCATATGTTGCTTATATGTATAAGATTGAACAAACCTTTTTGTCACTAAAGGGCATATTAAAGAAAATCTTATGTTTAAATAGAATGTTATTATCCATTTAAAAATATGAGGGAATGTGCAACATGCATTATTACAAGCTCATTATTTTTTCTCCATCAACTATTTAACTATAGTAAGATCACTAATCATAGTTTTTCTTTTAAGATAACACGTTTTATATTTTGAGATACTGATATTTAACTTGCACCAGAAGAAATGCTCTGTAAATTTGGTGATAAAGGTATAATTTTTTTGTATTTATTTATTTTTGCATACAAGAACTGTGGTACAGGCCAGCGATGTGGGTGGGGGGCGGGTGGAGTGGAGGGTGAGAGGATCCACCAGAGACAGAGTAGGAAACAGAACAGGCAGACCTACCGCACCATGTGGGTCCCGTCCCTGGTCAGCGGCAGGGATCAAACTTGTGCTGCAGTGGCTGTGGTTTGCTTCATAGTGCGTTACTTAACCCACTGCGCCACCAGGGAGGCCCTGATATAGGTATAATTTTGCCTAAAATATAACCTGAAATTTCTTTAAACCTTTTTCTTGATTTTTATGCCTGACCACACTCTTTAGTATTTAATTCAAGTAATCTGTTTTAAGAATCCTTTGAGGGTAATGTTTCATTCTTTAAGTCATTTTCCTATGCTAAATCATAATTATATAAACATTTATTTTTATTGTATTAAATTCCTTAATGAAATACTTGTTAAAGCTTATTTTATGTGCCTAGTAAAATAAGCATAAATTATTACTGTCATGTCTCTAGAAGTCTTTTGTAAGTTTATAAAACCTTTTCCTGTTTAGATTGAATCATTTCTATCATTATTCATCTATTTAGATAGTGGTTGGATTGTAAGCTTTATGTAAAAGGTTTTCAGTAATTGTTTTTATTGACGTGAACATAACACTGTATATAAGTTTCAGGTGTACATCATTGAGAATCAACATGCGTTGTATATACTTTATTAAGTTCAGAGCTAAATTTTTAAAGATTTTGAAAACAAAAGATGACGGCTATCTGGATGTATACAGATATACAGATCCAGATATACATCTCCTTGTGTAATTCATGTGAACACTTGCAAATGTGTCCTCAGGGGTCTCATATATTTATGGACCTTACACAAGCATGTGATTATTTCCATTTACTATATTAAAATGCCAGTACTTGTTAGGTTTATGCAGAATGGTTGAGATAGAATATTGCCTAGTTTTTTGGATCATAGGTAAGAAGCTCCTACAGAAACATGTAAGAGAACATAAATACACATGTATACTTTGAAGCACACAAAGAAATGATACAGCAGAGCACACTCAGAAGAGCAGCCTGTCCTGTCCTGCATGTGGCATGATAGAAAGAATCCTGTAAGCTCTTGGTTCCTGCCCATTTTCCCATTGATTTAAAAGCACCCATACTGCGTGGATCTTGCCAGTCGTCAGCTTTGCCATTTCCTATGAGGAACCTGGCATAGGCCTTTTATGTTATGCTGTGTTCTCTCTCCTATGTGTGTGTGTGTACATACATATATACAATCTATGATATGTGCTACTTTGTAGAGTTTGAGTCCCGCTCTCATCTAAGTTTCATTTCTACTTTAAGTTACTATATAAAATTCCTTACATGCTTTAAACCTCTTTATTCTGATTTCTTTAAAAAAAAAAAAAATCGGGTCTCCCTGGTGGTGCAGTGGGTTAAGCAATGAACTATGAAGCAAAACGCAGCCACTGCAGCATGAGTTCGATCCCTGCTGCCGGCTAGGGAGGGGACCTGCATGGCGCGGCAGACCGCTCCTGCTGTGCCCGCTGCTCCCCTCAGCAGTGTACTACAGTCCATCTGCCTGTTCTGCTCCCTGCTCTGTCTGTGGTGAATCCTCTCACCCCCCACACCTCTAGCCTGTACCCCAGTGCTTGTATGCATAAATCTTTTTTAAAAAAATTAAAAAAATCTATTTGTGCATACAAGAACTGGGGTGAAAGCCAGAGGTGTAGGGGGTGAGAGGAATCACCAGAGAGAGTGGGGAGCAGCAGGCGAGACAGGAGAGGTTTGCCAACCATGTGGGTCAGCTCCCTTGTAGGCTGCGGATTGAACTCGTGCTGCAGTGGCTGATGATAGTTTGATAGCACTGTGTCTTTAACCCCTGTGCCACCAGGGAGGCCCTTTATTCTGTGTCAGTATACCACACTCTCCTTTGTAATTTGTACGGCATGTTCACCATAAAGATTATTCTCATAGACATATCAGGCATAGATTAACCTCATATGTGTTGATTGATCAAGTGACAATCTGAACAATCCCTTCAGTTACTAAAGTGCATTTTCTTCACTAGGGAACTCTAGAGAAATACATTATTGATTTCCTTTTTTAGGCAACTTATTTTATGTTGTATCATATTCTGGCCTGTTCCCCCTTTCATTGCTCAGATTGTTAGTGTCTTCCATGCTTGTTTCCAAGTCTGTTGGTGTTTTAAATGGAATTATATTTAACTTAACAATTGGAAACATCACAAAATTTCGTCTTTCTACTCAAGAACAAAGTATGTCTTTCCAGTCTTTTTAGTGTTTTTTTTCTAGTTTTTTTTTTTAATTGATAGAATCTAATTTTACCAAAATAGGCCTATACAGTACCCATTGCTCTGCATTTTTCCCCTGTTTTCTGTCCCCCACTATCCCGTATGACCCCTTGTCTCTTTCTCCTGTTCCCTTGTCTTAACCTCATAGCCCTCACAGTTTGTTAATGGCTAACAGGTCTTGTTAATTATTTTACTTTATCGAACTGTTTGCATGTAAATGCTGAGCATTTGTTTTTGTCATTCTCACTTGTTTTACTACCCTAAGTCCCTCAAATTCCCTCCATTATTGACTTACCCCACAATATACACACACACATATCTGTGTTTGTGTAGTTATAATATCACTTCTACCTTAGGTACGTGGGAAAAGTTAGAATTTAATTAACATCTACGCTGTTCACTTTATTGATGAATGGTATTTTAGGAATATATGCCCAACGCCCCCCCCCCTTTTTTTTTTTACTGCTTTGTATTTTTTTCTCTCAAAGATTTATTTATTTATGCATACAAGCACAGGGGTACAGGCCCGAGGTGCAGGGTGGTGAGAGAACCCACCAGATAGAGCAGGGAGCAGAACAGGCAGATGGACAGAAACCCACTGCTGAGGGATGCAGTGAGCTAGGCAGGAGAGGTCTGCTGCGCCATGTAGGCCACCCCCCTAGCCGGCAGCAGGGATTGAACTGCTTCAGTGGCTATGGTCTGCCTCATAGTGCGTTGCTTAACCCACTGTGCCACCAGGGAGGGCCTTGCTTTGTATTTTCTTACTGCTCTGTCAGAGATCTTAAAAATACACATCACCATGGTGGCACCTTACTTTGGGTTATTTCCAATAATTCGGCATTTCACTAATTTTAAGTGAAATGGGCACAACTCCACACTTTCATAATGAAAAGATAATGAGACATAATGTAAAAAACAAACAATAACAAACCTACAGAATTGCAATCTTTCCATTACTTCTATTCCCCTGAGGAGTTTGGAGGGGAGGGAAGATGAATCCAACCCTACATTTTTACTTTTTGAAGTATTTTTAATTAGTGAAAGTATTCATTAAATTTGTCTCAGTAATAAAGACATATTGGAGTTAAGGTGGGAGTATTGTGGCATATAGTTTTTCTGAATTTTATGGGACTGTGCAATCTATCTTTTAATATTAGTGAAAAAAGAGATTGTTTAGATTTGTCAATAATTTAGCAGGATTCTATAGCCACTGGGTCTGCAGTGGCTGGGTTGGTAAGGCAAAGGAAGGTTGGCAGAAGTTGAGTGATGAGTTCAATTTACAGCCCATGTTTTCTGTGACTGAGAATGTGTAGGATGAAATTAACTATTCTTTTTTTTTTAAATTAACTTTTCTTTATGGCTAATTAATCTTAAGTATTTGTCTCAAACTTTTCTTCATTTTAAATGGCAATTAACATATAAGCGTGTTTTTATAATACATCCATATTATATAAATATATTCCTATTTCTTGCTGACATAAATTCCGTTTGTGAAAACAAATGAATGTCAAAATCATGCTAACTTAGGGGTAACATTTAATATAAAAATAGTTATAAACTTTTATTAGAGATAGCCATTGAATATCTAAACTTCTCCTGTGGCAGTTGGTCTGTTGCTAGTCCATATTACTAGTTGTGTGTATAATTTTCAATATAAAACTAGATAGCTATGAATTAATTGAAGGTAAAAGAAAAAAGTAAAAGCAAAAACAGAAAAAGAATCATCAATTTCTTAGATGAGAAACCGTTGGTAACATTTTGGTTTATATGTCCATACAAAAATGTTTATAACATATTTTAAAATCTGATAATGGTAATTGTTCTAGAGTTTTTTTCCGCAAAATATATGTGGAAGGTATATTTAAGGACAGTGGCTTAAGAGTTACATTACATTGTGTCAAATGCTGGCGAGGATGTGGAGAAAAAGGAACCCTGGTACACTGCTGGTGAGAATGCAAGCTAATCCAACCATTATGGAAGGCCGTATGGAGGTTCC
>JAGFMF010011409.1:83685-115106 GCA_019455555.1 Galemys pyrenaicus | reverse complement strand
CCAGAGGGTGCACAAGGGACTGAAGTGATGGTGCACGGGTGAAATGGTGGTGGGTACCCCCTGGGGACTACAAATGATGTCAAATATAACTAATAATAATAAAAAAAAAGAGTTACATTACATTGTAATGTAACTGCTTTGAAGTTTCTATCCTAACTACTCTGCTACATACCAAAACATAGTCATGTATGGCGTACTATATATTACATCCGATATATTAAATTTAGAGGGAAAATTGTTTACACGAGAACTTCTTCAGTTAGTGTTGGAATTCCATTCCAAGTATAGGAGAGAAGGAATGTAGCATAATTTTACTACATTCTACATGTTCACATTATACCCTTCTTTTTGAAGTCCATGCAAAATTTTAAGAAATAGAAAGTCTATTAATATATCAAAAGCAAAAGCAATGAACTTTCAAATAGCTATAGAAAATATAAACACCTGTGACAGCATTCTCTTTCTAGTCACTCTCTATTGTATTTCCTGTCTTTTATCACTGAAGTTTTTTTAAACTGGGTTCCTCTCAGTTGGGTATATTCCCAGATTTCTTTACTCTTAGTTGTCTTTTTATTTGCTTCTCTGGAAAGAAAATAACCCAATTGAATAAGAATTAAAGAACGTCTGTTGAAATACAAACATAACAAAAAGTCCATTTTAAAGGAAAAGTTCATTCTGCTCTAGAAAAAGAAATATATCAATAACTGAAATACTTCTCAGTATGTTTTTTCAGAGTAAGACTATCCTGTCCTTGAATGATGAGAATACAAATTATAGTTCTCAATAAAAGTGTCTCCAGTGCTAGCTGAATAAAATGTCAAAATAAAATGAGTACTTACTGATATGGCTCATCAGAAAAGTAAACTAAATGTTAAAATTGTATTGATGAAAGGAAATGTATTTTTACATGAGATCCATTGTCTAGTGTGGCAGTTTTCTCAAATCATTGTAAAGAATGAACCAAAATTGGGATAAAAAAAAAATAGAAAACATTATTTACATCAGTGTTATGCTTGTCTCATCTGAAAGTTTCATTTTGCTTTAATTTGAAATTAAAGATTTTGCTTATTTGCCTTTTAAGAAAATTAACAATGAAGCAATATATCTTTGAATGTTTCCTTGTGGTCTTCTTCAGATTTCTAAAAAAGATTAAAAAATGGTTTGAAGCTTTTGCATCTGCTTGGAGTAGCATATATTTAAATGCTGGGTGAGCATTATGCACAGACATATATAAGAGTGCACAGGCAGACGTATCATGTGTAATTTGAATAATATACAATGAAGGAAATGAAACTTCAGCTGTGCCGCACATGAGGGCAAGACAAGTGATATGTGAAGAAGAAACGGGAGGCATTTTTGCAAGGTGACAGAATGAGCTACAGCATGGAATCAGAAACGTTCATGTACAGTCCATGGACTCGGGGGCTCACTATAGTGGGGCAACTGGAGGAATGAGGTTGGAGGCGTGGTCAGGCTATAGAAGCTTTTAAATGCCAGGTTTAAAAGTGTCAGCCTAGAAGTTGGGGAGGGAGGTGGGTACAATGGGCTAGGCAGAGAACTTTTTGTGCCTTTGGGGTGGTACTTGTGGTTTTGATACCATACCCTGAAGGATGTGATTGTATACTTCTAAAATCATGTACAGTGTTGCAAACCAGGATTACTTCATTAAAAAAAAAGTTTCAGCCTAATGCCAGGGGTTCATATATTATTAGAAAGCTATTAGTGGCAGAATGTAGTGAGATGAAAGTGTGATGTGGCCAGGGTACCAGTGTGGGGTGGTCACGTTCATGGAACACAGGCTTTGGCAGCATTAGTGGTAAGAGGATCTCTGTTGATCTGGACATAGTGGCCTAACTCATTTCTCACTCCTTACTATGTCATGTGAGTAGGTGGGAAGGATTAAGAGTTCTGAGATTGTTTCCTTAAAAAATTTTGATTGTGTGTGCTAATGAGAATGCCATCTTTCATCAAATCTAAGACACCATTCATTGAATCATCTTACTTCAAATGACTCAGTATTTTCATTGATTGTAAGGTGGATTCTGATTTCTAAGATGTTAAAATGAAAAAGAAATTACGCATCTTAGAATCAATGAAATGTGATACCAGCCAGTTATGTATTTATTGTAACAACATTTGCAATTATAATAACAGTAGTGTGCAGGTAGTTGTGGAACTAAGTATACTAGTAGTCTCCAGTCTCCAAAATCACTTGAGGAAAGGCATATTTGATCTTGGTGAAATCATTCTAACAGTTAAAGTTGTTTACAGAACAGCAGGAGAAAGACCTGTTGACAAGTGTGCTAATTGTAACGTATGGGGCCTAATAGATGAATGTTCAGGGGGGCATCTGGGGCCAAACAGGTGAATATGGGAGAAATAGGGCAATTGAGGTAGATGCATTTTGCAGGTTGCAAGCAGCACATCAGAGTGATACAGAAGAGTTAGGGTACAGGGCATGAGGAAGTCCTTGATGAAAAAGGGTTGAAGATGCCCTGCTTCCATGTTGGTTTTAATACTGTTCTTGAAATTTATGTGATGCTTTCATTCTTACCCAAACATAATTTGAATACTGAAATAATTACATGGGAATCCACTGGAGCTTTTAAAACTTTGCCCTGGACCTGGGCAGTGGGATTGTTGGGTAGGTTGGGGGTAGCTAGTAAGCTAGCTATAAAAAATAACCTTATTTAGGAAATATTTTCTCCATGTGATAAAACTGTGACCTGTCCAATTGTTACCTTTGTGAATGAAGCAAGTTACAGAAAGAACAGGGTTTAGCACTGTAGTCTTGAGGTTGGGGGAGAGCTCTAGAACCAGAAACTTGGGTTGATATTCTGACTTCTCCATTCAATGACTGTGACCCCGACAAAGTTATTTAGCTTTCCTATTATATGGGATCCTCATATCCAGGATGTAAGAAAAATTTAAATTTGTCATGCATGTGCATCAGAGACTGTGTGTTATGTTTTTCCCTTTGCTTAGATGACATGGTCAGGTTGATTTGCCACCCCCGCCCCCTCCCTATATTTCCATACTCAGCAAGTAAACTTCTGCTTACTGGTTCAGTATTAGAATAAAAAAGCAACAGTAATAATGCCATTAGCTTTTTACTGGGTCAGTATTAGTATAAAAAGGTAGTAATACTGTCATTAGCTACTGTCAGACTTCTATGTTCTAGACAGTGTTCTAAACCTTTTTCAGAGGTGATATCATTTAATCTTCATATCAATGTGTTACAGAGAAATCAAGGCATAGAGAGGTAAGTGACCAAAGTCACAGAGTTAATACACGGTGCGGCCAGGGACAGTGTTTTCTTGTACAATGTTTCTTACAAACACATGTACAAGTACACGTGAAGACTTATTTTTGGAAGTTGCATGACTGCCTATAAACTTTGCTCCTAGTACGTTCTTTAGAAGAATGTATGTTGTTTTTCTGTCTTGTGAGAAAAGTTTGAGAGCAGGTTATTTTTTCTCCCCCTACATTTGAAGTTGATTTTCTTGCGTGTACATTTGAAAGGATTTCATGTATGTGATGGAGTAAATACCTTTTGAAGGACATTAAGGCAGTCTATTTTATTACCCCTCAAATGTGACCAGAATTGCAAGAATACAATTTTGTTTTGAAGAATTATTCTTTAATTCTTCATGTGAAAATTTTCTCTTATTAATTTAAACTTTTACAGGGAAGTCATCAAACTTTCTTGAGACTTCCCATCTATGACCTTCCAGGGTTCTTTCACATTGCCTTATTTTTATATTTGCTTGTAGAAAATCCTGGTTTGGACTTATTGTCTGGGTGATATGATTATTCTTTTTATTTACTTCCAGTTAAGTAATTTATAAGTAGCTAATTTTAGGATATAGCCAGATGAAGGCGTTTTCACCGCCAGACAGACTTTGCAACATTGTCTTAGCTATCCGGGTAAATGAATGATAATTAGGTCCATCTTTACTGCAGTTTTGACATTTCTTTAACCCCCGTAGCTGTAACACATTCTTGAGTCTAATAAATATAATTACACCTTTAAGAAAACGGTGTGAATGTATCCTTTAACATAACCTCAAGTGAGTGACCTGAAATCCCATGATCATGGTTCTTGCTTAACTTTTTTCTTGGCAATGATAGTGATCTTAGTTCAATCTCTGTTCTCTGAAGGGAGAGTGAGTAGGATGAAAACTATTGGTGATAACAATAATAGTTATAATTATTTTACTAAGCGTTTTAAAGATAACTATTCATCAAAACAATATGAGGTACAGTGAGATTCTCCCCATTTTACAGATGAAAAACTTGAGTTCTGAATAAAGAAAAGAGGTAATGTCGGAATATTCTGCAGACTGTTAAACATAATGTAAAGGGTTATTGATGTTTAATTATAATGTGCTAGAGTTGTTCAGGTGGGTGGGTAGTTTGGATTTCTAGCTCTTCTTTTACCCATATGACATTACACAGCTCACTTAAATATTTTCCTAGTCTATAGTGTGCTGGTAGTAATGCATACTTAGATTATTTGTAGGGTTACATATCTGGCACACAGGGTCTGGCACAGAGTGGCACCCGTGAATTAGATTCCTACTTTTCCAGATAGAATATTTTCCTTTTCTTGATTGCTAAATAGAATGCTGACACTGTTCCAGAGACTTATTTTTCTTTAATTTTAATTTCATAGAACACGATTCTCTGTTGGCCATCTTAGATAAATGATGATTCTCTTTAAGACCCTTCATTAACTACTACTTACAGATTTGTGCTGGTTTTCAGAATAGCTGATGAAAGATCGTAGTTGCTATGAAAAATTCCTGTTAAATTTTTCCTTAAGTACTTTAAAATTTTTCCTCACTTATTAAGTGATTTTGTGCAAGTAGAGCTGCTTAGTAAGACCTGTCTTTGTAGTCATTTCGTGTGTGTGTGTGTGTGTGTGTTTGCAAGGAGGTATTTTTAGATAGTTTAGCTGAACAGCAATCTGACGTCTTTAGAGGAGACATCAGTTCATTATGTGGATACAAATTCTATGCTTTCAGCTTTTATACACCAAGTCTTAATTTAAATCTGTTCTTCGTGCCTTTTCTAACGAAAGAGACTATATCATGGTATGTATTCTATTTCTTCGTAAGGCTGGCCTTTCTAGTTAACCTTTGCGTAGAGATAAGATCAAGGTAGAAATGCCTTTATTTGCTTACAACTTAATTTAGATTATGAAAACATGGAATTTTGGTCATCTATAAATATGCTATTATCCATTATGCTACAAAGTGTTTTTCTATTGTGATATGATCCAGGGATTTAAAACAGTCATTATGGTGTTCATAAATGTTACTTTCTGTTAAAAATGAAGAATTTAAGGCTAGAATATGGGAGACCTGTACCTCTTAACTGTACATATTTTTTTTTTATTGGACAAAATAAGCCTTTTGCCTTGTGAAGGAATTTAATGTAGAACATATAAGAGGAACATAGTTATTTGCTTTCTTGTTGCTCTGAATATAATGTTATATATTAAATTATGATAATATCACCTTTTATCTGGTTCTTTTCATCTCTTAAAATTCGGGGAAAAATGTCTCTGTTTTTAACAGATTAATGTCAGTTGTTTTTGACACTTGTTCTCACAAAAGGGTGCCTTTGGTTAACAACAAACATAGAACTTGCATACTTGCTTATTCTAATTTTACTACAGTAAAATAAGTAATTTTTTGGAACCTATTCATATAGATATCAAAGTATCTAACAATTTTTTCAATTGTGTTCTTTAGTCATTTTCCAAAATTTAAAATTTACATGTACTTCATGTCAAAATGTCAAAGCTTGAGAGAAAACTTTTGTTATTCATTCAAATGTTTATCTGTATGGTGTGGAGCGTCCAAGATTTAAAGCATGAGTTTTGCTTTTTAGTTCAGTTATTTGATAATGTGTGGGCCAACTGAGATTTTAGTAATATTTGGATTATTGTGATGAAATTCTAGATATATTACCTTATTTCACAAATATGAAAGAGTATCAAAGAGATGAGTGCTTGATCTTAGGGTATCAGATTAATAGTGGAGTCTGGAGATCTTTATTTTTTTAAAGTCTGGAGATCTTTAATTTTTTAAGCAAAAAATAATATACATAGATGGCTCAGACAAGATGTTTTTGTAGTATGCAAAACAGAAATAGCATACCCTAAAACCATGACATTTTATAAAAACCCTTTCTTGTTCTTAAAAATTAGTGGTGTTATGTAACCATTTAAGAATTTAGCTGAAGCCTGATTATTAAGTGACTCAGATTCCTAGCTTTTTAATGATGCTTCTTTACAGTGAAATTCAAGCAGTTGCCAGATTTTTAAGCCATGAGTTCATTTTCCCTTCCCCCCAAATTTGCATGCAATACAAATTGAGAATCTATGCCAAAAGAGGTGTTAACACTGAAATTCTTATATGTTAAGACTAACATATTTTATGTTAGGCTGTTTCTCAGTGAACTCGTTTATATTTCAATTTAAGAACAGTGACCAACTTCAGGCTGAAGTTTCCTTACTGAAGAGTGGCATAAGAACTCCTAAATCTTGGCCTTATTGGTTCCTTCTCTGACTTCCCATGGTACCTCTGCCAGTAGCAATTGTTCTTCCAGAACTGTTTTTCCCAAGTCATCTGAGCAAGCTCTGCCTACTAACACAGTAATGTAGTAACTATATCAACTTATATGCTTTTGTGCAGGCCAACCAAGTGTTTTCTTGTCTCACCAATGACTTAGAGGGAGACACTTATATAAGCTTCTCCTTGTAAACATAACCCTGAGGAACTCTTAAGCAGTTGTGAAATCGAACACATTAAGAATTTCTTCTCAGCCTGATGACTCTCATCACTCTGGGGGAGAATTTAGGTTGGAAATATATGGTGTAGTTAAATCTAGGACCCTCCCCTTCTACCCCCTCCCCCAATTTCACTTAGATAAATGAAGCAGTGTCCTCATGGGGCGTGTAGGGTCTGACTGCTCAGGTGTTCGTTGAGACAGACATCTCATCTCCCTTTTCCTCAGTTTAAATGTTAAATTTTCTTTTTTAATAGCCATTCCCATCCTTTCACCATCTAAGTCAGTCATCTTAAAATTTTTATTCTTCCATTTTCCATATTGGAAAACATTTCTCATTCCCTAGTTTCCCATACTGGAACGGTACAATGATTAGCATAAGCCTTACTGTCATATGTGAAGAAATGGATATAATTAGTTGAATATGAAGATAGCTGTTCTGTATGGATCTGAGACTACTGGTGTCAGGTCGTGGTCTTAAAGTGAAGAGGACACAGAAATCAGTTTATGTCTGATTTGCTGGGTGTTTTTATTATTGGTATCTTGGTTACTACATAGTTTTTCTTGATTCTAATCTTTTTGTGAAGCCTCTGAATTAAAATGTAAAAGGAAGGAGACATTTATGTCTCAGGAGGTTTCTCATTCTATTGATTAAAATCGAAAGCATTGAAGGATAGAATTTATTTACAAGGTAGATTAACTCAAATGACAAGCATCTTGCCAAGTCCATACCTCACTTGAATATTAGATTTTTACATTTGGAGGAGGTACTAAGGCATTTAAGTTCTTTAACAGATTTAATGGGTAAAGGTCTAATATTTAAGCAAACACTGACTTTAAAGTACAGATGGATTTCTATTTTATAATCCGGAGGGACTCTCCCAGCTCTCATTTTCTTTCTTGCTAGTATGTATCTAAAACTTGTATTAATGACTTACTCAAAAGAGAGAAAACTTGAGGTTTTTTTTAAAATTTACATTGAGGTTTTTAATCTCTTATTAGAGATTTCAAAAGTCCCTTCCCCATTACAATATGGATCAAAACAATGTGTCCTCAGTATCATGTTCATCTTGATCACTTACTCTTACTTTTTGTGAATTCATATACCTGTATGTATTTGATGAACAGGTAAAAAAAAATTTTTTTTTTACAGAGTGGCCACTGAAAACCAGGCATCCCTTGGGTTGATAGTAATAAAACTCAGTACTGTATAGTCACTTGCCCACTAGATATCTTGATGTGGATGTTGTCATCCCAGATTGCCAAAATATAACTCCTTAGTATTCCCCCCCAGACCACTCAAATAAATAAGTATTGGCCAACCAAGCAGGCAGCAATTGCTAATGATTCATTTTCTTGGTCGTGCCTTCACTGTCACAGCCATCGATTCAGACATTAAAGCCCCAAACCGACAAATTATCTTGGGTTTTTTTAAGGTTGCCCCAGTCTTCATGTTTTTCAGCAAGTCTTATTTACCTGCCTCACCATGAATTTATGCTTTACTCTTCATCTGCATTATCGCCACCCTGGTCCAAGCTACTACCGTGTCTTCTCACTCAGACATTGCAGTGTGGCTCCCAGTGTTCCTCTTATTTCAATCTTTGGTCTCTCTTCCATTTTTCACATAGCAGCCTGACTTACCTTATAAAATAGGAATCTGGGAAAAAAAAAATCGACCCATCATTTCTGTACTTTCAAAACTCTTGAGTAGCTCCCTACTGGAGTAACATCTCTAATCTCTGTAGAGCTGTGCATGAACCAGCCTGTACTTGCTCTTCTTACCTCATCTTGTCCTATTCTTCCTTTCCACTGTGCTTCAGCTTGCTTCATCCTTCTTTAGTTCATTTAACAAACCAAGACATGTTGTCCTTCCGCTAGTTGTTTATTTTACCCAATTTCAGTCTCTTCTGATCTTAATCTCTGGCTCCTTGATTCTCAGGTCTTAGCTAGAGGAAGGTCTCTTGGCAGGCCAATCTGAAGTAGCCACTCAGGCATTTCTATTACACCCGGTTATTTTAATTCTCTGCCAAGCATTTGTTATGTTTTTATTGCTCTGTTGTTTGCTCATATTTTTACTTGTTATTATCTCTGCTCATTGTGATGTAAACTTAACTAGAGTGGAGACCTCACTTCTTAGAGTCAGCACTCTACCTGGAGTGTCTAGGATATCTCTAATGTGGACAGGCCGTTAAGAACTACTTATTGAATGTGAGAGATGAATTAATAAAAAGAACATACAGGCTATCTGTATCAGATTAGTTGAAAATTGTTTTCCTGTGGGATGTGTTTTTTTCTACCTATGACTAGACAAAGTTAAATAAGACCAAATAAGATAGAAAGACTGAAGACAGTAAGAAGTCAGCACACAACCATTGCATAGTCACATTAACAGTCCTAATGATAAATTAGTATTGACATTTTTAACTATCAGTATTTTATTATAAGTCATATAATTATTTAACAATTGTATTTAAAAAAATAGTTTTTACCCAAGCAGCAAAACATTTCTGGTTTAAGCTCCTTAGGAATTCTATACGATGTGAAGCTTTAGAAATGTAGACATTTTAGTTAGGAGGACTATTAATGTGAATTTACAATGATGTCAAACTATCATTGAATGACCTCAGTATAATTCAGTGTCAAAAAAATCATGCAAAACTACTTGTCTCTTTAAATAATGGGAACTTGATTATATAGCATTTTGTAATTCTAAGAGCAATCATTATTTTAATGTGCTTATATCATGGAATTAAGGTTAAAATCAATCCTATGTTAATTTTGGTTTATACAACATAATAATTCCCAGTTGCTTTCCTCTTTTAGCACTTTGTTTTCTTCAAACTACTTGCTTAAGAATATTAATGCTACAGTTTACATCGTAGAAAACTTAGAAACTATTCAAATTAATTTTTTTGTTACATAAAAGCTGTTAACTGGATCTGGATGTCAGCAGTGCCATAGCTAATTCACCTTACTTGAAATTAGTCCCACATTTAAGAAATGAGATTATGCTAGGTGAATACCTGAAACTCTTAGTATTCTTTTTGTAATTTTATATTCATTGACCTCATTGCTAATCTCTGGTTAAGATCTTGGTCAAAATAAGTATCCATTTTGTTGGAATGCTGAAAAAGTAGTAATAACTTGACTGTTTTTTAAATCTCATCCTTGTCCCTTGGAAATTTGGTTCTTCATTCACATGATTTACAGAAGACCAGAACAAATTGCTGAAGTATTGTAGCCATCACTGACACATAACCAGCCACCTTTATGGCCCTTTCAATAGACAGAAGTGTTACCTTTTGAAAAAATTTAATAGTTAATTCTGTAGGCCACTTTAGGTATATCAAGTTTGGTTTTGTTGTTGTTGTTGTTAAAAGATTTATTTGTTTATGCATACAAGAACTGGGGTACAGGCCAGAGTCCAGGGTGGTGAGAGGATTCACCAGAGACAGAGTGGGCAGCAGAACAGGCAGATTGACTGAAACACACTGCTGAGGGGAGCAGTGGGCGAGGCAGGAGAGGTCTGCTGTGCCATGTGTGTCCCCTCCCTGGCTGGTGGCAGGGATCGAACTCATGCAGCAGTGACTGTGGTTTGCTTCATAGTGCATTGCTTAGCCCACTGTGCCACCAGGGAGGCCCTATCAAGTTGGGTTTTGAAAGACCATTTTTAAGTTTGTTTACTCTCATACCAGTGGCACACCTCACTCCATCCTAACTTCCCACTTCTAGTTCCTTACAATACATTCTTCCTCTCCACTGCCCCCTCCCTTGCCCCAGAATGATCTTAAAAAACTTAATCTTATTAATTGCTGTTTTTTTAAGAAAAGGAAAAAAAATCCCCACCACTTGCTTCCCATTGCACTTAACAATACTTGCTTTTTAGTAGGACTGATTTGTTCCTCTGATGTTACTTATACCTCATTCTACCAGAAAGGTAGAATAAAAATGTTAGTGTTGATTCAAGAAGGATTTGTTTTCTATGAGTTGATTATGTAAATAAGTCTTTGCAGATGACTGAGAGGTCATGAAAACTGCTGGTGCATTGACAGAAATGAGGGATTAGGAAGGAGTCTTCTTAAGAGGTAATATGTGCTTGACGCTGTCTTAGTAATTCAGGCTGTTCATTTGAGGATATGTTGTCTGAGGTTTAAACAGCAGTGTAAACAGCAACCAGAAAGATGAAGGTTAAAGAAAATCCCATTAGCTATCTCACAACTAATGTAGGCCCCAGGCAATGAGGAGTCGTCACCGCTGCTGTTCAGTCAGTCCTCCCATCTTGCCCTCCAGACAGAGCCGCATCAGTGAAATCATCTGGTGTCCCTGGGCCCACACAATGCCCTTGCACAGAAATATTAATGTCTTATCATTAAAGTCCTTGGAAATAAATGCTCAAATAAGTATTTTTTATTATTGAAGAAAAAGAAAAACTGATAGACTATACACATAAAATTAGCACCTACTATTTGTGTTAGTAACTTCAGAGGTAATTATTTTTTGATTTAATATTTATCAGTAGAAAAATATTAGTTGTGATACTATTGAATAAAATCTAGCAATGAGCCAACAGAGGTAGGGTCTTCTGTATCAGATACAGGGTGAAATTGTTCACTAATAGCTATGTAGTCGGTGTACTCATAAACAAGGATTTAGAATGGACACAGCTTGCAGTGTGACCCAATAACTGTGGTGCACCTGTGGCGACAAGCTATGATGCTCTTGCTTAATAATAGTCTCTTAAACGTTGTAATGAACATCTTTTCCTGTTTGCATTGTCTAATTATAAATTTTTATCCCAAAAGTAATAGTTGTTCACAGTAAACATTTCAGAAAGTTTTCTGAATTCATGATGCATATATTGTGAGTGCTCCAAACTCTCCTCAGAATAAAAATCTCACTCTGAATAGAATCCAGATAAATATTACAGCTTTCCTATGTGATTGTGCCATAGAGTCTCCGTCCTAATTCCCTTTGGTCTTCTCAGAGCTTTTACCAACCCCCTTGCTTTTCTTAAATATGCCAGAGCCACCCCTGCCTTTAGTTTTTTGCTCATAATGCCCTTGTACCTGAAATGCCTACTTCCCAGTGTACCTGCAGCGTTAAGTTTTTCAACCCGTTAAGGTATCTATTCAAATGTTACCTTGACAGTGAGCCCTTCTTGAGATCATTCACTTCCATGTGACATAATCTTATTTGTTTGATGCTTCCCATCCTACCCCCATATAAATGCTAGTGTGTAAAGTCTGTGGGATCAGGATTTTGAATACATCTAAGCTTCTTTCTAGGAAAATAGTTTCATTAATTTCTACTTTAAAGAATATAGACTAAATTCCAGTAGGAGTATTTTCTACTCAACTGGGCTCTTCAATGAATTTTTTAGTGCTTAACTGACTTAAGTAGACGGAATCTAGACTTAATTTTAGCTCTTCAGTAGTATTTTTTGAGAACAAATAATTATTTGGGATCCTTATAGTCCCTTCGTATATAATAGCTGCATCTTAAAATTTGAATAGATGTTGGTGCTGTCCACTCATGGAACACTGAGTAACTCAGTATGTATTTTATACTATCTTTGTCAAGAGGTATGATGACACTTAGTCGACTCTGTTTTTAAGTTGTATAAATTATGCAGGAATTTTTCCTCAAATGTTGAGTGGTAATTATGTTCCTTTGATTTAACAATGGTTGTATCTCAATTTTACATAAGGACAAATATAAAGTGTACTTTATAACAGCCTTGTAAATAAATTCAGATACACGGAATGGTGTGATAGTGTAAGAAACAGTTCTTCTCTCAGTGACTGACCTTAGATCTCCCTGGTTGTCCAGTCACATACTGCACCAGTTTCTTTTAATCATTGCTGAGTACCATACTGACTGCTGTTTGATAGTTTTGTCTATTATCTCTTTATTGTTTGTCTCCCCTCACTGGTTGTAAGATCCACGAGAGCAGGGAGTTTATCATACGTACTGCTTGCTATATTTACAAACCTGGAGTAGCACACCTGGCATAGTGGTATAAAGTGGATTTTCAATGACTGTGTTTCACTGAATCAGTAAATCAACTCCAGTGTTTATTTTATCCCAATTGCACACAGTACTATGAGATCAAGATGTTACCGGAGTCTTAAACCTACTTCTTTCGGAATTGAGAAGATTTCTCAAAAATTATTTCTCACAAATTATCATTTATTTGTATGAATAAACATAATGGTAACCTTTGTACCAAACATACGGCTTAAACACAGTAGATGCTCTTTTTTTTTTTTTTTGCATAAAATCTGAAGCAAGTAATCTTGATTGGTGAATAGTTCTCTTTAATTAGTGATTCATGCATCCACGCCCCTCCATTTTTGTGATTCATTTGTTCCTCCTTCAACATAAAGTTTTTGTTGTCTTTGGACAGAAACTTTGTATAGAAGTGGAAAGATCCAGGCGAGTCTTAGGAAAGATTTTCATAAGATGTGAAAGTGGTATGTAATCTCTTCTGTTTATACTTCAGACTTGAAGTCATTTATATATGCACACTTGTGAATGGAAGGGAGGTTGGGAAATGTAGTCCAGCTGTACTCCCTGGAAAAAGAGGAGACCGATGAATAGCTAGCCAGTCTTGGCCACTCTATGATTTTTTTCTTGGTTATAGACCAAGGAACACTTGCATTTGATATAAGGTAACTTCTGTAAATTTTAAAGCGTGAAAAATTTCTTGTGGGTTACTGTTTTTAATTCTTTGTGAAGCCGTCTTCCAAAGCCAACTATTTATTTTCAGGAAGAAGGGAACTTAGAGTCCTCTTGGATCCCATAGGAATCTTTTGCTTCCTTGACTTTAAACACTCACTTCCCTGACTCCGTAGTCCCATGGGCATTTTCACAGCTGGGATAGCTGAGCACGGTCCCTTTGGCCTCATCAAAGTTGTTGTCTAATTGTCATATAAGCTGACTTCTGGTATTACCAGCAGCTCTTCTCTCACCAGGGATTGCTGCTTGGTCCCTGGAAAATAAGATACTAAGAACTCAAGTTTTAGCAAATATAAAAATTATCAGTATCATTATGTGAATAATCACAAATTTGCTAAATATATTTCATGTTTTCACAAAATGTTACTATGGTTGTATTAGTGTGGATCTTTGTAACGGTGTTTACTGTTTAATATGGAGAAGACAGTTAGGAAGATTGTATGACAAGATGGCCCAAGTAAAAAATGTCTAGAGTTAGAGTATCTAGAACTTATAAAACAGTTCTTGGAGCCTCTTTTCTGGGTCTTTGGACAAGTCACTTGAGCTATTTGAGTTTGTTTCTTCAGCAATTAAGTGCAATGTTACTAAATATTAGAACAAACAGACATCAGAAATTCTGTAATTGCTATTATATAGTTCATGCCTCCAAAATAATGGCAGTAACTGTTGCTGATATGCAGAAGACATGCACAGAGGAGTTAGGGATTTCAGTAGGTGAAATGGTTTATAAGAACCGCACTCAGTGCCCTGCATTTTATTGAAAATTTCTTGCGCTGAGTCACTTAAAATTTTGGGAACTTTTCAGAGAAATGTTTCAGATTAGTTATTATTGATAGATTCAGATAACAAGTTGAAGAGGAAAAGGGGTTATATGCTGTGCATGCGTGTATATGTTGAGAACAGAGAGCCATCATTTGAAATCCACCATGAAACTGTGCCCTTTACCAGGCACTGGGACACTACATTTGGCCGTGTATACAAGATAATTAGTTAGCTCAAAAAAAAAAAAAATTAGTTAGCTCCCTCACTATTCCCTGGGAAATGGTAGTTTGGGTTGTTCTGATTTAAGTCCAAGATAAACATTTTCATTTGAAAAATACAACTTTCAGATGACAAACTTGCAGTTCTAGTATTAATTTTAAAATTGCTCTTCCTATGCCAAGTGTCTCTCTTTAGGGTGATGAAATTAGTTCAATAGCTAAAATTATAATTAATTTTATGTTAGTGTGTATTTTTCTGTGTCAAATATTAGGGAAATTGCATCGCAGGCAAGATTTTGTTTCTGCTGATGAAAACTACCAAAAGAAGAGGTTTTCATCTCATTAAGGTCTTTCCTAATGTATGTGTGTATTTATACATAAACACATACTTCAGTAAGGAACATAAAGCAGAAATGACCTCAGTCAATGCTAACTTGAAATTCCTGTTGAATGGTCATTTGATGGACTTGTTATAAAAGAGTTAAAGAAGTTTTATGATTTGCACAGATTTGATAATTGCTGGATATGTGATCTCAAAATTGTAACATTATAGTAGACATTATAGATATTCTGTAGTAGTAGACATTATAGATATTCTAAAGAATAGTTTGTAAAGTAAATAATAAATGGTGGTGGTTGTTAAGTAGTAGACATAGATATTCTAAGAATAGTTTTATAAGGTAAATAATAAATGGTGGTTGTAAAGAATCTGAGATAGAAAAGAGAAATCATCACTACTACTGTACAGTACTGCATAAAGGTCATACAATTTAGAGGAAGGAAAACTGTTGCATGATTCAAAGTGCCTTTATGATGTGAGTTATTCAGAGGCTGGTGTAGGTTGTTTTTTTTTTTTTTTTTTTAAGATTTATTTATGCATACAAGAACTGGGGTGTAGGCCAGAGGTGCAGGGGCTGAGAGGATTCACCAGAGACAGAGAGGGGAACAGAACAGACAGACTGACTGAAACACACTGCTGAGGGCAGCAGTGGGTGAGACAGGAGAGGTCTAGATGCTGCATCATATGGGTACCTCCCTGGCCAGAGATTGAATTCTTGCATAGTGGCCAGTGATAGTTTCATAATACTGACACTTAATCCTCGTGCCATCACACAAATTTTAATAAATTTTCACAAATGTGAAAGAAACATAAATGACAATAAATTAATGTGAACAAATGTGTACATCAGAGAGAGGGCGAGCCAGAGTGAAAAATAGAAATTGTTTTAAAATATGAATTGATTTCCAGATTGGCTAAGGGAATAGTGTCTGTTCCTGGATGTCTTTGGCTGCTCACCCCCTTTCTAGAAGTAGCTCAGCGACTGCTAGCATCTGTGTTAGATTCCAGCTGAGGATTCTAGAGCTGAACTGGACGGGTGTCTGCAAAGGATCTAGTATGTGGCAGCTTATAGTGAACACACATTTATAATGACTTCTCTGTCCAGATTTTCCACTTGCTACGGGCCCAGTGATTTGTTTAATTCCCACAACACAGGCTTTCACTAAATATGAATGAGTAGAAAATATAGGCAGTTTTCAAGGACACCTGGGTGAAGCCTTAAAAAAGTTCGGAATAAGTGAATCTCATTTCCTGTGTATAATTTCTGTGAATTTATTATTTTTTACTCAGATTATGAATTTCTCTCTCCCTTTGTTACTCAGTTACCCTCAGGTTATACAGTAGGTGCCTGTATTTACCAGTATTTGCCCCAACTCCCAAACTTTTGGTCCATATGTCTCTGAAGGATCCATTCATTTCTCCTAGGCCTGGGCTCAGGTCCCTCCTCTGTTAGAGTGCTGTAGCTGGGCCAAATCAGTGCACAGCAGATTCTTTTTTTTTTTTCTTCCTTTGTATCATATGGTAATAGCCACACAACTTTTCTATCCACAACGTTGGCTGATGTACACTGGCATGAAATTTAATAATGGTACCATTATCCCAATTTAGAGGAAAAACGTTTAAGTTTTCTTAAATTTGGCATCTTTTCTTACATTTCTAATCTAAAGAGGTATTTAGTTAATACTAGATTATGTATGCTTTTACTCTGTAACATTACTATTTCATACTGTTCTGCTAAGAACACAGGTGGTGGCGGCGAGAGGAAAGCAATGTGTAAAATGCTATGCTTGATTTGTTTTGCTGTTGCACCTAGTGCCTATTAACAGTGGTTTTTTGGGTGGAAGCTATTTGGAGTTCAAATGTATTATTCACTTTGATAATCCCTGTACCTAACAGAGTGTCTCACAGAGCAGATACAGAATAAGTACTTATAAAATAGAAATGAATTCTTAAGAATAAAAATGTTTCCTTTTCACTTTAGGCATTTTTACAGTTTTTAGCCTAACATGGCCTTGTAATTCTGGTATTTGTGGTTCTAAGTAAGAATAGATAGATTGTATATAAAGGCTAGGTCTGTGTCTCTTCTACTGGGTGTAGAGCTTTCATTCTCCTAATACTGTCTACACTGTGAATTTTTGGTCGGGAAAGATGACCAGCTGATGATAGTGAAGAGAGAGTCCTGTGAGATTTGAATAAATAATTGCTTAGCGAGTAAAAATTCATTAGATAGCTATGTCATCATATGACGTATTGAAGCTAATTTTTAAAAAAATCACATGTGGCACATGTCAACCTGAGTCATGTCTGTAAAAGATAATAGAAATCAAGTTTATTGTTCTGTAATTACATGTATCGATTGATGCCTTTTAAAATCACTGAGCCATTGAGTAATGTTTCCCCAGTTGCCTCCTGGGGCAAGTGACTGAATTAAGTGGAAATGTAGCTAGGATGAAGAAGGGTATTTATCTTGACCATAAACACATTATTTTAATATCTGCTATCACTTAACTATACATAAAATCAGTCATTAATATGTATCTCTGTGAACTGCCTTCAAATTGTTTCTGCAGCAAACCCACAAATTGTTAATTGTTCTGCTTTGTGGATAAAACCTACAAATTCTCAATTTAGAGGTGTTTGTGTCTTCATTAAATCTTAACTAGTATTTCACATCATCTTCAATTAAATTTTAACTAATATTTCACATCTTCACAATTATCAGTTTTTTGGTTTTTTTCTTTAAATAAAGGTTTATTGATTTTCAAGATATAAATTTCAGGACTATATATTCACAGGGTTTTTGTGTTTTTTTTTTTTTAAAGAAAAAACATTTTCAGCGAGATACATCATATTTGCAATGATGTGACTTTTGACTCTATCTCCAATAATTTTTAAAATTTTCATTTAGTTGGCAGCTAATATGCCTCCTAATAAATTAATGTTTAAATCTTAAACCATGTCTCCGATGAGGTTAAGAAATATTTCTGTACAGAGTATATTAAAGACCACTAAACATTATCATCTATTGAGTCAGATCCAAACAGCTGGATGTAAATACATTTTGCCTCTTTGAGGTTTTGCCACATCAAAACCCACTGGTCATTGTTGACCTGAATTGCCTCCCTTTTGATGCCCTTTGTGAACTTGTTTTTAGATGGGGAAAGACATGAGGGCCAAAAGAAAGAAGGGGATGTTAGTAAGGCAAACTCTTACTTAGCTTTAGTTTAACCATTAGTCTTTATTATTATTCAACAGCCAAAATAGGGTCAATATGAAGGCAGAAGGGAGAAAGTGTTATCAAGCAGGGTGTCAACATGTGTTTGGAAATGGCATGTGTGTTATGGCAATGGTACAGTTGGTGTAATAGTTCAGTGTCCTTAATTCAAAGAATTAGTAATAATTTATGAGTGTAAGAGTCTAAGAACAGTGTTTTCTTATTGTCTCATTCACTGACTTAAGAGTAAAAAAGGGCTAGTAAATGTTTGTTGAATGTGCAAATATATGAATAATGGGGGGTGATAGAAGCACTTGAAAAGTATGCTTGATGAATCAGTTTAACAGAGGCTATTTTTATTTAGTGTATAAACATGAGCAAGTAGAACTTGAGACTGTGTGTATGTGTACTAGTGTATAAATGTTGCCCATAACTTTGACTAGTCTGAGCTCCTTTCTCTGTTTTCTCCACAGTTACTTATACAACAGTACACTTTGTCGATTTTAAGTTGCTCTTAAAAAAAACAAAAACCTTTAAACATCAATTGGGCATATAATTTCATATTTGTCTTTGCACTTAAACTGAATGTTTTTGATCACAAATTGCATTTATAATGGCAATTTGTTGTGCAACCATGGGCAATTTGATAATTGTAGCTTATTGAATTAAATGCTCACCCAGTTAATCTTAACCACCAAGCACCTATTTAAACATTGAATTTAGTATTATTTAAGGTTCATTGAATGCTCATAAACTTTAAAACTATATCTTGCAATCTTTAGTAAATAGGACACTTTAATAACCTGTAAAGTTAAAACAAGAAAGGATCTTTTCTAATACTACTTCTGGGTATGGTGTGTAGGTAGAGTATAATGTTATATGTTTTCTTGAAGTTTCTGATTCAAATGGTAACCCTAGTTTTCCTGCTCCTTCCTTAGCTTCCTGCAGATTTCACAAAACTACACCTTACAGATAGTCTCCACCCACAGGTGACCCACGTCTCCTCTAGCCACTCAGGATGTAGTATAACTAGCGATTCTGGGAGCAGCAGCCTTTCTGATATCTACCAGGTAAGGAGGTGTTTATTTTGGTTCATTTTTATGTGTTCCAAGGAGATACATAATTCTTAATTGATACAGTCTATAAGGTAAATTTATTTGTATATGTGTGCATGCATATATAAAATAATGTTTATGCTTCTGTTAGCATATAATATATATTGTATGTTTGTTTTAGGAAGTTGAACTGGTGTCTAATTGTATTTGTGTCTGCCATAGCCTGTTATCAGAATTTTAAATAGAGTGGTTTCAGTGGAAACGTTTCTCTTGATTTTTATATATATTATTGATTTGACTATAGACATAATAAGTTGCAGATTCTTTCTTGACAAACTGTAGGGGAAAATGCAAAGCCATGCTTTTGTAGTAAATTTTTCTTATTAAAGTCTTGAATATGATAAAGGAAGACACTAAGATTGGATCATTGAATTACTGTTCTTGCATATTACTACTCCAATAAATTTAGTTGCATATTTAAAGTACATTCCTATAAGATTGAAAAAAAAAAAGAAATAGGACTATGGATTCCAAAAAGTATCTAAGAGCAAAATCATTTTAATTGTTCAGGAATAAGTCATTGACTTAAACAATGCAAGTTTAAGAAAAGTGGCTAAAATGCATGAAAGTGGTCCTTTTGGGAGGCCTTTAAATGCATATTGCTAATACTGGGTTTTGGATGGTTTCAAACAAAACATGATACTTTATAAAGCATAAATTGGCTTTTTAGGAATTTGACGTGAAATGTTCATAAAGTGTCTTTCTTTGGAAACAATATGGTGTTTCAGGATTGTTGATATATTCAGGCAGTACTAGGTTTCTACTTAAAAAAATATATATATATACTAAAAGTAACTGAACAATTAGAATACCATCAGGACAAAATATATTTAGTTAAGTCCTAACTTTAGCAAATCTTAGAAAATTAACTTTCTCTAAAGACTGTAATAAATTATGTATATATTTTCTTTAATTCAAGATTATTGTAGGGTTTACTGACAAATAGTTGATAGCCATAAGCACAACCATTTGCATATCTCAGCTAATAAAGAATTTCCTCATTATTTTACTCTAAGAAATAGAAATATCTGGCTTTTTAAACTATCCAAATTTCTACTTTGATGCATTAAATTTTAACTTGTCATTCATTCTTTAGGAAGCGTCCCATTTTCAAATATTAGAGGAGGAGAAGGTGGTGGGTGGATCAGGGTAAATTTAAATTTACTCTCCTTTCCCACCCCACTTACTGTCTACTTTTGGAAGTTGATTTAAAAAAACAAACATGTATTCAGGACTATCTCTTATAATAGAACAAGGAACAGTAAAGGCAAAAGCTGTGCTTCGGCTTATGTGGATTGAAACATCATAATAGAGCCCTGTGTTTGCGCTTTGAGAAGGTCATACATCTTAGATCTGTAGTGGGAACACAGTTTGACTCCCGTGGGTGACCCACAGGTTATGGCAGCTCTCACTTTTTTCTTCAAGTATATACAAATCTGAATGGAACTCCTAGAAGGTAAACTAAAAGCAAAATTAAGTTGTTCAATTTACTGAAGCATATTCTAGCTTTAGGTGTCATTACCTTGAGTAGATTGGGTTCGTGAGGATATTCTTGATAGTTTTTCCACTGTCTCCAGCCACCTTCAGAATGTCTGAGAATCCACACTAAAAAACCCAAATTGTTTTCATGTGATTGGACCTTGCAGCCTGCAGTTTGAATTTATCTTTGAGTGTAGGTGAAAAAGAAGGTTCTTGTGTATTCTGGTGTTAGTTGAATTGCAAGACTTTCCATTTCAAACTTGGTGACATACATGTAGCATGTAAGTTTATATCCTTCATAAGGAGAAATCTATAGGTGTAATGGAAGATTGAGTTACTGGTTCTGCAAAGCTCAGCATTTAGTATAGATCCTCAAACCATTTCTGTTCTCTTTGACTCGGAAGTCCTTATGATGAAAAGAAATCAGACAGATGGTACCTGGTTGTGACCAGCCTTTTATTTGAATTCTCTGTTATCTAGCAAACATCTAGTTTATTCTTGAACAATTCCAGGGATGGGCAAAAATCTTCCATGGTAGCATATTAATCTTATGCTAATTATGCATAATTCTGACTTATCTGATATTTCTTTCATTGAAAGCCATCACACTGAGGTGCACATAAGTGCTTACAATATGGACACAAAGCTTGGAATCCAATGCTGTGTATAACATAAAAAAGGGTAGAATAATTTTCCTGTTAGGGTAGAAGAGAGCAAATCAAGAACCATGTGGAATCACTAGCTTTGAGAAAAGAAACCTTTCTCTGATTTAACAGGGATGCAACGTGGTGGGTGGCGTGGAGAGTTTGGGAGTTGAGGCAGTTTCTGTGTGTGCTGGCTGTTCTCTCTCAACCATCGAGTTCATTTGTTGAGAGGGTTGGCAGGTAGAGTGTTTTAAGGAAAGAGAAATTTTGAAATAGTAGTTTCAGAAAGAAGGATGGCATTAATTCCAAACCTATCAGTTTGGAGAATGAATTAGAGTGAATTGTCACTGTTGAGCTCTTAGCTGAAGCCATTCTCTTTGAGAAAATAGAGCACACAGACTTTTTAGTCTTATACATTTCAAATGTAGAGATATAATCACTCATATTTTGTTGATGTCACTTTTTGAAATAGTGTCTAATGTTAGCATTTGTTGGTATTGAATACATGCAATGTATAGTAATTAATTTTTTTAAACTAGACTTGTGCTTTTTCAGGGTATGAAAGTGTTACTTAAAACAATAATTTCCTGTTCTTTCTCTAAGGCCACAGAAAGTGAGGCTGGTGATATGGACCTGAGTGGATTGCCAGAAACAGCAGTGGATTCTGAGGACGATGACGATGAAGAGGACATTGAGAGGGCATCAGACCCTCTGATGAGCAGGGACATAGTCAGAGACTGCTTGGAGAAGGATCCAATTGACAGGACAGATGACGACATTGGTAAGTCAGGATGAGAGAACGGATGAAAGGGCAGCTGAGAATATTTAGAGGCAGTATTGTCTGATATGCTAGAACCCGAGAGTAGTAGGTTTTATTTAGAAAATCATTAACTTAGAAATTTCCCTTGTATAAGCAGGGAATTAGAAAAGAATTAGAAGAATTAAGGAATTAAAGAAATAAAGAATTAAAGAATTAGGAAAGAACCGTTTTACTCAGTGAATATCTTCAAGGGTCTATAAATAATAAAATTTCCTAGTAAAACCTTTCCACATAAAACCTTTCCTTGGTTTATTAAAAAAGATTTAGTCTTCTAAATACTGTTCCTTCTATTACTTTTCATTTGAGTATTGCTCCTTGTTTTCTGATTGAAGTAACACTGCATTAACATTATACATGTAACATTAAGGTTTCAGGTGTGCATCACTGAGAAACAGCGTCTGTATATACCACAGTTATCACGGCTAAAAATTCCGATTCTGTACTTCACTATACAGGGTACCCTTTGGCCCAGTTTACCATTTTCTCCCTTCCCTTCTGCTAACGACTAATTGGTCTCAAAGTCTAAAAGTTTATTTTTGTCTTAGTTCATCTGTCTCAAGCTTACAGTTTCTGTGGATAAGTATCAGTCAAGTGGCAGTTGGTAAAATTGTCATGTAAGTGAGTGCTCTTGCCCTCATTCCACATGAAGTTGAGATTGTTAAGACAGCAGAATGTCAAGTTAGTAGCATATGACTTCTGGGGAGCTGAAACTACGTATGTCCTCAGGTTGAAAATCTAGGTGGCATGGTACCCATTTTCCCCTTCCTTGAGGGCCCTTTACGCCTCTTCCCTGTGTAATAATGCTGTGACTTCTGGATTCTGGCTTCTTCGTGGCATACTGGGAATGGGGCAACTAGTGCTAGCGGCTGTAGTGCCCTAGAGTAAGCCTGAATTATCTCTTGTCACTCCTCCAACTCTTTTTGGGCCAATATGTATTTGAAGAGAAATTTAAGTAATTGGATTTAATGGGATTAGTAAAGAGGACAACAAGGGCATGTGTACTTGAGTAGTTTGTGCTTGTTTTTTGAGCAAGACAAACACGTGAGGAAAAAGTTACCATTTAAACTGTATACATGTGTTAAAACATTAATGACAAAACCATGGATTAACTGTTTAAAGTTTAACTGCAGTCATTTATAGGACTTGCTAACTATAGGTGACTATCATTTGGTGGTAACTTTTCAATTATGTAGCTAATGTGACCAAGCACCTTTGTATCTAGGTCCTGGCAGCTCAGTGATGAATGAGGCAGACCAGGTCCTTGCCTTATTGCAGTGTGAAGAATAAGGTGGAGACTGAGGAATGATGGAGATGAAGAAGTTAGAGCAGGGGCTTACTTTAGGCAAGAAGAGCTGGCAGTGCCCTTTTTAAGGATTCAGACCTACATGAAGTGAAAAAAGGGAGAGCCAGCTGTGTGTGGCTTGGGGACAAACTTGCATTGTGTTGACCCTTTTTTGATCATGAACCTCTAGATTTTTCCTGGAGTAATGGATTTAACTGCTTTTCAAATACCCATTCTTATTTTAGTCCTTTTCCTTCCTCACCACCTCTACTCTCCATTCCAAAGGTGCTGATAGTTAGTCTTTTGAGGGTTCTGCAGTGTAAATTGGTGTGGTTCTCAGTTTTACCCCCTTAAGACATAGTTTTTTTCTTTCATGTATCTGAAACACCATTTTGTCTGATTTCTATTGTCCAGAATTATATTTCGCTCTCCTTCTCTTTCGTCCTTCAAATTCTTTTTAGAAATTCATTTATTGCAGTTTTAAAGAGAAAATTAAATTGGAAGTATTCAATTTGCCATCTTAATCCAGCATCCTTGCTGATATGGTTTTTTTAAAAAATTAGATTGAACATTGGTTCTGAACATATTGATGTGAAAGTTATCCTTTCATAAGCCTATATACATCTTCTCTTTCCAATCTATTCGTCTTAGGATAGTTACAGAAGAAAATGATGATTATTAAAATATGTGTAGCATGTCTGTCATTTCTGAAAATTTAAGACTTTTACTTCATATCCGAGAAGATTTCTATTGGGATTTCTGGAAAGCTGGAGCTATATGCTGATTCCTACAAATGAATACAGAGCTTTTAAAAAAATGTCTTATTAGCTGTAATCTCTAGAGTGAATAACATTTACTTTTGAATACTGATTCACTTGCATCACTGCAAATAATGATCTATGTTTGCACCCATCAAATATACTTGTGGTTAAAGTAGTAAACCGTTCTCATTAGCGACAGTTGGCATGGTCTGATGAGCACTGTGAGGTATATACAAGATTATATTTTATCACCTCAATAATACCACATGTCAAAACACTCTTTTGCCAATATGCTTGTTAAATCTAATTCATCCTCCGGTATTGACATTTCATGAACTGTAAACATCTGTATGATGTTTTTCAGAGATGCCTCTTTGCCAGTATTCGCCTTCCTCCATCCCACAAAAAAAGGAGATGGTGTGTATGTTTGTGTGTATATGTAAGTTGAGTCAAATGAAATTGGTAAAATGTGATATTCTTAAAAACAACAGGGAGAAAAATATTTCCTGTTGGGCTATCATTGAATTAGGGGTATATTTTTGCTTTAATACTTTGAAGAAAAGGATGTTGTTCACTTTTCTCCAGCACAAACATTTTGTGGTATTATTATTATTATCAGTTGTTGAATGGTTGTGATTTTTTAAAAATTTTTGATGCCTTGAAATTGTAAAGTAGAAGACTTTGTTCCCTTTTTTCAAAGAATTCTCCCCCTTTCCTGTACCGTCAGAACCCCCAACAGGTTTTTACAAAACATCTTAATGCTAATGATTTTTTACATGCTATGAAACCAGAGAAAATAAGATGAACTAATTTTATGAATTGGCTACAGTTTCTGGTATGTGTAAATCGAACATTTGACTTTTCTGTATGTCACCCTGAGTAGGAAAGTTTTTAAAGTGTCTAATATTTTTCATAAGCAGGATTATTTTTTCCTTAACAAAATAAGAAAACACTGTATGAATTATCCTAATATATTAATAGGTTATTCCAAGTATGGAAGTAGTATTGCACTTCCATAGCTGCTGCCTTCTTTATGTCCCAGAAACTATATTATTTCCCCTCCGGGCTCTTAATCTGGGGACATTCTCACCCTTTTAACTCTGTATGGTCCCTGTGGCATATCAGTGTTTATTCAGAGACCCTATAGCCATATACTTCCATTCTTCATTTGTTATTTTTAAAAGATTGGTGACAGACAAGTGCTTCTTCTCTAAATTGCTCTAATCATATAGTGTAATAGTAGGATAGAAGTTACCATAAAACCAGCTTACCATTACTCTGTCCTTGAGTCTTAGAACTCTTAGAAGCCATCTGGCTAGATAAATACTTGTTTTAGTTTTTCAACTGTGTCTGGAGAATTATATACACTTACTATTATTAGATCTTTTCTGTCTCTATTATTTATCCTTATTATATATCATACAAAGATATGCCCTATTCAATTGCATTGTTTTTATTTTAGTCACTACTCGTATGTCTCCAATTGATTTCCTGATTCAATAATAGAGTAGGAATCTGCCCAAAAACAGGAAAAATGTCCATGTACTTTGAATTGTTATAGAACATATTTTACACTCAGATTCTCCTATCATTTTGTGGTAATTACTTTGACTTGTTTAAACACTGTATCAACTTTAAAACATACCAGGCACTGTCAGGTCTCCTATTTTCTTAAGACCATGAATGAATAACTGCTTGTCCAAGGAAATTTAGCTATTTAGTGGGGGAAGAGAAAGAGTGAAATGTGTGACCTATAGGTTATATTTTAATATCTTATGGTGACAGGTAGGTGATGAGAGCTGAAAAAAGAGGCTGGAAATAGTGAAACCAACTCTAGTGTGCTAGTCAGAGGACCACAACTTGTCATTTAATTAAACCGTGTTTCAAAATAAAAGGTCTCTGTGTTTGGAAAACAGTAATTCGTACCTCCCATATGTGATGCAGATGTGGGTGAGCCCTTGCAGTAGCATTCAAAATTGTTTTATTTTTTAAATTTACAATCTCACAGCATTCTTAATTTGGGGACAAGATTTGATTTCTCCCTTCGGGTGGAGTCCCCATGGTTCTCCCACAGCACCCCTGCCCCATCACCACAGTCCCTTGTGCTCATTCCTCCCCCTCCCTTGCTGGGTGCCTCAGACCTGCAGTCAGCTTGCAAGTTTTGTCCTTTTCCTGATCCTTTGTTTGGCTTCTCTGTATTCCACATATAAGTGATTTCACTTATATGCGAAATTACTGTATCGCTATTTTGGGAATAAATATATTTTCTGGGATGACATGAATGCACCTACATATTCCAAAAATTAATGTTTTACTAAAGGGAGCTAACTATTTTTGTTCGTTTTGTGCTAAATATATATATGTATACATTCCTTTTAATAAAATGCTAGTTGCCACAGTGAAGTTTTTTCCTGACGCCTTCATGTGGGCCAGCTGGAGGAATACTGTCCTGTCAGACAGGGCCCTGAGCTCTGCTTCTTGTTGCTACTCTTCTGGTCATTTAAGCCTTTGCCTGTGACCTGACACGTTGTGCAGGAGGGAGGCTGTCAAGTCTAATCAGAACAGACATTACGAGATGGACCAAAGATCACTTAGTCTGACCGAGAAATATGTTTTCACAGAATATATCTTGCTATTCTACATTGTTTTTGTAATTAACAAATTTTATCCAATTATGCAAAGTTTGTCAGCAAACCAAATAGACAGAAGGGGTGTACTTAAGGACAGTTTCTCCAGCATCGCCAGTAGGAAGAATGATCAGATTTTTTTTTTGGTCAGTTTTCATTTGCATTTATTGTAACTTTTTAAATAATTTTTAGAGATTTTTCTAATCCAAAGATATTATTCCTTGGTGTCCTTGTGTTGCAGGCTTCTACTTGCTCAAAGGGCATTTGGATAGACCAACTGCCTTTTAGGAAACTTCTCAAAGCTCTATTTCATTTCAGCCTTTTATAATTTTTAATAACATCATAGTTCATTTTCAATGGAATTTCCCCACTAAAGTTTATTAATTTCCTCAGTGCCTTTAGAATTTGAATTAAATGCATACTCCTGCCTCTCATCAGTAAGGAAGTGTCAATGCACAATGACAGAGTTCTTTATATACCTGCAAAAAATTCAACTTTTACTAAAGATACTTAGGATAATTGTATTTTTCAATAGGCAGAATTAGAGGACATTTAACAAGGAAGAACAACAAAACTTCCTTTTGAATGCTTATTTTTGAAAAAATGTTACAGTTTTAATAATGTAACTTGCTTTTCAGAACAACTCTTGGAATTCATGCACCAGTTGCCTGCTTTTGCCAATATGACAATGTCGGTGAGACGAGAACTCTGTGCTGTGATGGTGTTTGCTGTGGTGGAAAGAGCCGGGACCATAGTGTTAAATGATGGTGAAGAGGTTGGTCAATGTCTACTCCTTAAAATGTTACTGCTTTAGGATTTGAGCAAATGAACAATAAACCAATTCCTATTTTTCCTTTTATAAAGCAAGATGGTTTAGATTATTCAAGAATTATGATACACTTGATAGTTCAGAGTCTTGTGTATTCATTGTTTTCCATTATTTACAATAGTTATGGTATTTACAATGGCTATATCTTGTGTTAATTTACCAGATTCTATAACTTAAATGTCATTATGTCATTCTTTAGAACAAAAAGGTACTGTTATTGAGGTGGTGATGATTATTGTTGTTTATTTTGAGAAATAGGAAAGTTGTATGTGTGATTTTAGAGAAGATGGTGAGAGCCAAATCAAAACGGTAGGATGATTGAATCCTGTAGTTGGCATATGACAATATGTGGTATATGTTTGGGCTTTTGTCCTTGCTCTGTGAACTCGGTGAGTGTGAACTGGAGATATTTGTTCCATGTTGAAAATGGAAGATCTGCTAAATCATTTGCAGGGATAATTCTAGCACTTGGCGGGTGTATGATCCTGATGTTATTTTCTGCTTCGCCATTATTTTTAATTAGCTGGACTCCTGGTCAGTGATTCTGAATGGTTCTGTGGAAGTGACTTACCCAGATGGAAAAGCAGAAATATTATGTATGGGAAATAGTTTCGGTGTCTCTCCTACCATGGATAAAGAATACATGAAAGGAGTAATGAGAACAAAAGTCGATGACTGCCAGGTATGTCATTAAAAATGTATATTTCACTCTCAGTAAAGAATACTTAATATATGACATTTTGGTAAGATTTTTCTGCTTCTTTAAAAAATTTATTTTTAAGATATTTAAGACTTTTAAGTAGATCTATTAATGCTTGTAGTGTTACATCATCCTAGAAAATTAAAAACAAATCTCTTTTAAAGTTATTTGAACTCCATAGAACTTAAGTGTTCTATAAATATATGACTTAAAAATTCCTATCAATAATAATCTATAATTTATTCATCAAGAAAGTATGGAAGTAAAGTGCACATTATGAAAAGAAATAATAGACAAAGATAATATAGTACTGGTAGGCAGTGTTTATACTTAAACACAAGATAGGGAATTGAATTTAGAAGTCATGACAATCATTAATTAAAAAATGTATTAATATTATTTAAAAGCATTTAACAAGTGATTAAAGAAAATGTTAAGATCAAATATGAAATCAAACTAATTTTGCCAAATAATACCCCCAATAAGCACCATAAGTAAATTGCAATGTCATATATCCAAAAGAAAATAATCCTGTGACATTAACTGCTATTGGCCTTTTAAGTGAAATCTTGTTCAAATTTTTATTTAATATTAGAGAGCCAGGATCACACTATGTTAACTGTATGAAAATATGAAACCTTACCGAAACAACTTTATTTTATTTTTTTTAAAGATTTTATTTATACAAGAGTTGGGGTACAGGCCAGAGTCCAGGGCGGTGAAAGGATTCACCAGAGACAGAGTGGGGAGCAGAACAGGCAGACTGACTGAAACACACTGCTGAGGGGAGTAGCAGGCGAGGCAGGAGAGGTCTGCTGCGCCATGTGGGTCCCCTCTCTGACTGGCGGCAGAGATCGAACTCGTGTTGCAGTGCCTGCGGTTTGCTTCATAGTGTGTTGCTTAACCAACTGCACCACCAAGGAGGCCCCCGAAACAACTTTATATAACTCACAAGTTTTTAACTGGCTTCATTATCTCCCTATGAATTTCATGTTAAATATGGAAACTTTTTAAAAGCAAAAATATGCCTGCTAATTGAAAATAACATGTTTTTATCTAAAATTTCTCTGAGATATATCACTTCTGCATTGGCATATTAAGTATTCCATTTGATAGATATTTGATAGATATTTCAGTTTGCAAAAGAAGAAATGCCAAAAATGTCTGTCTAGATGTCAAATTTGAAAATCACACTTTACAATTTCCTTAAATTCTCAGTCAAATCAATTTTAGTGCATTTCTCTTCAAATAGCAAATTCTATTACCTACTTATTTTAACTAAGGAATATATTTCTTTTTTAGGTGATTAATTATGAAATGATATGTATAATATAATGCACAAGTATGTATAATTGTGTACAGTGTGTAAGAAAGAACACCTAAAATATCTGGAGATAATTATTTGGGAATAATCTTATTGAACTATTAAAAAGAAAGAAAATAAGTGTTTTTAAAAATCAGGTTTTTTAAAACATACACTGTGGTCAATGTTAGGAAAATGTTTTTAAGGTGTTAAAATATATTAAACTATGCACGACTACTTAACAAGAAAAGGCTATGACTTTTAAATTCTAACCATTTAATTCTAAACTCCTAATAGAAAAGTTATAGCAATGAAGAATCTTCAGTGGAAGAATCTCAATATTGTACTGTGCTGTTTCTTGTATATAAATTGCTTGTGCTAGTTTAAAAAAAAACCTGTTGATTATGCAGTCGATGGAAAATATAAAAAAGTGCATTAAATAAAGTGAAAGTCACTTGTAATTTCCCCTGCTTAGAAATAACTTTTTGTCTTACTTCCTTTCAAAATTTTGACAATATTTTTTAAAATTAGCAAGCAAGAAAGTAATTATGAGACCTTGAGCAAGCTAGCACAGGTTGGTACAGTTATTCCCTCCTCTGTCCCTTGGGGCTATAATAGTAGTTCCTTCTTCCTGTGAAGATTGGGAGGATAAATCAAGAAGGTTCCTGTAAGGTACTGCAATCTGGTGATACTGACATGGTTATCATCATTATAATGACCATATTTTAGTTTTACATAAACACTTAATAATATTCAATAATATGACTTTGAACCCCTGAAAATATATTACTTTGAATGGCTCCATCATATCTTCTATAATTTAACCATCTCCTCTTTTTTAGAAGTCTTTTCACATTAAAGAAATATCAATGCTTTACTCATTCCAAATGATTTCTTAAGTAGGAATTATCCAGAATTCAGAGGGGGTTATGTTTTCTATTTACTCTTCTCACTGACCTATTGTTAATTTGTGTAGTAATTTCTATAATTCATTTTTACCTTTCTTTAAAATTAAGAAATGTGTTGAAGTAGTTGGTCCTGACATTTTTAAAATTTGGAGCCAGGGAGAAATAGTTGCTTGATGTGTATATTATTAACTTTAATAGCATAATAGCAAGATCACTCTTAAAGGAATAATAACCAGTTTGTGGTTCGTTTTATAGACTTTTTGTTAAAGATTTATTTATTTATGCATATAAGAATTGGGGAACAGGCCAGAGTCACAGGAGGTGAGAGGATTCACCAGAGACAGAGTGGGGAGCAGAATAGGCAGACTGACTGAAACACACTGCCAAGGGCAGCAACGGCAGAGGCAGGAGAGGTCTGCTAAGCCATGCCGGTCCCCTCCCTGCCCCGGTGGCAGGGATCGAACTCGTGTTGCAGTGGCTGCGGCCTGCCTCATAGTGTGTTGCTTAACCAACTGCGCCACCAGGGAGGCCCCAGAACTTTTTTTAATTGACATTCTTAAGTTATTTCTTATCAATATAATTATCAGATTTTTAATATTTACCCTGTGGACATTTAAAAATTTTTTTTCTTTTTCATAGTGTTTTATTTTTTTTTCCTTTTTTTTTTATTATTAGTTATATTTGACATCATTTGTAGTCCCCAGGGGGTTCCCACCACCATTTCACCCGTGCACCATCACTTCAGTCCCTTGTGCACCCTCTGGCCTCTTCCCCGTCTTTGCCATCTCCCCTTCCCCTCCCCTCCCCCATGGTCCCTTTGGTTTATCCCGGCTTTTTGGTCTTATTAAGTTTTTGTTGTTGTTGTTGTTTACTTTTGGTTATA
>JAGFMF010011409.1:64495-82746 GCA_019455555.1 Galemys pyrenaicus | reverse complement strand
TACTTCTGTGCTTTCTATACGGTTCCATTGGTCTGTGTGTCTGTCTTTATACCAGTACCAGGCTGTTTTAATTACTATTGCTTTGTAGTAAAGTTTGAACATTTAAAAATTTTGACATCTGTTATGTTTGCTACATTCCCCTGATACCGATCATTAAAGCCGTATTTATATTTTAAAATCTTGCTTTTTAAATTCTTAAAACCCACTAATGGTAATAATGGTTTTTTAATCTGTCTTCCTGAAAGTCCACTCCCCTCCCCCAATTGTTTAATTATCAAAGCAGAAGCATGAAAAAGAACTCTAAATCTTTTATATTCTGACTTTTGAGGTTACGGAGTTTTTAATATAAACTACATATAAGTATTCTAAAAATAATACTTTCTTGACCATGGAAGAAATACATTAAAAGGTAGAGAAGTCTGATTAAGGTTCATTATTGCACTCATTTAGAAGAATGGGAGAGACAAGTAAAAATGTCAGTGTTGAATAATTAAAACACTGAATTATTAGTACCGCTGGGTCTCTGAAAAGCACTTTATCATTACCATGTGACTTATATTTTTTTCCAGTTTGTCTGCATAGCCCAGCAAGATTACTGCCGTATTCTCAATCAAGTAGAAAAGAACATGCAAAAAGTTGAGGAGGAAGGAGAAATTGTTATGGTGAAAGAACACCGAGAACTTGATCGAACTGGAACACGCAAGGGGCACATCGTGATCAAGGTAACACAAACAGCAAACGCACCTTCATCCCAGGGGCGTCAAGGTACCACATAGATGCTCCTTAGGCACGATAGTGAGTAAACCTTTTGTTTTTTGCAGGGCACCTCAGAAAGATTAACAATGCATCTGGTGGAAGAGCATTCGGTAGTGGATCCAACGTTCATAGAAGACTTCCTTTTGACCTATAGGACGTTTCTCTCCAGCCCAATGGAAGTGGGCAAAAAGTTACTGGAGTGGTTTAATGACCCGAGCCTCAGGGATAAGGTTGGAAAAAAACACTATTTTTTTTTTTTGGCTTTTAAATATGAAATATTAAGATACAAATTAGAAGATTCTTTAAAATATTTGTCACACTAGTTATGTTCAGATTACTTTAATGGAATAAAAGAGGTACTTTTAAGCAAAAGAGTGAGAAAATAATGCAAAGGTCAGTGATTTGGCTGGCAGTTGTTTAATTTGGTTCTGTGAGGAGAATGTGTTAAAACATAACCTCCCAAAGGTCTGTGTTCCCTGGGATTCTGCGTTCTCTAGTTTGGTAGATGGTCTGATAAAAGGAAACCTTTTTAAATTGGCACCAGAGCAGCATTTCACTATATTTTTTTGCTGGCCGGTAGGCCCCACTGTTACAATTCTAAACAGACCCTCTTTGGCAGTTCTTAAGAGCTCTGTCGAGATCAGATTGGATAATATACTACATAGTCTTAAGAGGTTTGAGAGTTAATCATAGTCTGCATTTGTTTCTCTTTTCCATACAACAGTCTGATGGACATGAGATGAACTAGGGAGAGGCAAGATAGGAAAATCAGAATAGGAGATTAACAATGAAAAGCCCTACACTCTAGTGCTAATTCTGCCACTAGCTAGCTTTGTGACCCTAGAGAAATCGCTTGGACAGTAAATAAATGAATGAATGTCAGATGATATGTAAGGTACTGAAACCAACTCTTTACAGCTGAGATCCTGGGCTGAGAGCTAGGCTTTTGACCCTCATTCATTTACTTACTTTGTAGTGAGTATCAACAATATTTTAGGGTTGTTATGAAGATGAATATAAATAGTCAAGTTCATTATGAAGTGCCTGACTCATAATAAGCACTTAATGCATGTTAAAGGTAGTTTTTTGTGGGTAGTAGATAGTATTTGTGAATGGTGAATCTAATTTTTTAATCTCTAATAAGGCCAGTGGGCTTTTAAGTTGGCTTCTCAGTAGCAAAATTTTAATTTTATGAAAAGATCAGGAATAGGTATAGTTTCAAGGGAGATGATCTTCTAGGTGCCTAAATTTGAAAAATGGGCAATAGTGCTACTAAGAGACAAAAAATTAATAATTATCAAGATTTGGTCCCTAATTAATTATTCAGAGAATATACTGCAATTAAAACAAACAATAAAAAACAACGACCTTCACCTTTGTCTCTTTACTGTTCAGTTAACATGTTTAATGTTTAAAAGTACTTATTCTATGGAAAAATTTTTTATCTTTATTAAAATTTAAACGTATTAAACAAGTAGTTTTTTATTTAAAGTTCTAATATTACTTAGTAAAATGTTACCAAGAATTTATGCTACATTGTTAAAAGTATTAAGGATGCCCTTAGAACATAACAGATAAAGTTATCTTCTTGGAACTTATATTCTAATGAAGTTCTACAACCCCTGCTGAGTTCAAAATAAATATTCTGTGAGTGTGATTATTGTTCAGTGTAAGGCATAGGGCTCTGTGAAAGCTCACATACAGGGTAATGAAAGGCTGCTCAGTTTTCCTGAACTGTAGGTGGGAAAGGCCTCCTATGTATCATTGCTAGCAAACAGTTTATAACTCCCAAGTAGCTCCTTCCAAGTTTTGTTCCCCTGCAGATCATTTGCTAGACATAATGCTATTCATTCTGTCTGTTTTGCCCCGTACCTTTATTTTTTTAGTTTATCTTGTATTATTTTGGTTGACTATAGTTTTGTTTTAACTGTGAACTGTTGTATCTTTTGAAATGACTTTAGTCAAACTTTTAGCATTAAAAAGAAAACCTATTGAAAATAATTTTTCAGGTGACACGGGTAGTACTATTGTGGGTGAATAATCACTTCAATGACTTTGAAGGAGATCCTGCAATGACGCGATTTCTAGAAGAATTTGAAAATAACCTGGAAAGAGAGGTAATAATTGGATTTCTAAAGAAACCACCAGCTTTAAGTTCATTTTACTCAGTCTATCCTTGAATTGACATCATTCTTTCTGAACTCCTGTAGAAAATGGGCGGACATCTAAGGCTGTTAAATATTGCATGTGCAGCTAAAGCAAAAAGAAGATTGATGACATTAACAAAACCATCCCGAGAAGCTCCTTTGCCTTTTATCTTGCTTGGAGGCTCAGAGAAGGGATTTGGAATCTTTGTTGACAGTGTAGATTCAGGTAGCAAAGCAACGGAAGCAGGCTTGAAACGAGGGGATCAGGTATGTTGTTCTAAATCCAAACATAGGGTGAACACTGATGCCTTTTTCCTTCAACCAATTTGGATATTGAAATTAACTTTTAAATTTTATTTTTAGATATTAGAAGTAAATGGTCAAAATTTTGAAAATATTCAGCTGTCAAAAGCCATGGAAATTCTTAGAAATAACACACACTTATCCATCACTGTGAAAACCAATTTATTTGGTAAGTATTTTTGCATGCTTTAATTTTTCTTTTTTTACATTTGATTTAAATTATGGAAAAGATCACTTTTATAAGTCATTTCAAACACAAAAATTCAAAACATTTATAGCAAAAGTCATAGGTAAAGAATTGATTTTGTAAATGTGATATGTAAATATCAATTTTTTATTGATATTTTTATGTCTATATAGAGTAGTCTATGTTATTTTTGAGTGGCAGTGATGGAGAAACATGCAAAGCAGATTCTTTGTCTTTCATTAATTGGAGAGGTGTTTTTCTACAGGATTATATTTTCATAGCTGAAGTCTGTAATTTTCATCTATTCACAATTCTATAAATACCTTTGGACTATTTAAATTTCTTATGATGAGTATTTCTGTGGTGTTTGTTTCCATTCTAGTATTTAAGGAACTTCTAACAAGATTGTCTGAAGAGAAAAGAAATGGTGCCCCTCACCTTCCTAAAATTGGGGACATCAAAAAGGCCAGTCGCTACTCCATTCCAGATCTTGCTGTAGATGTAGAACAGGTCATCGGACTGGAAAAAGTCAACAAAAAAAGTAAAGCCAACACTGTTGGAGGAAGAAACAAGCTAAAAAAGATACTCGACAAGACTCGGATCAGTATCTTGCCACAGAAACCCTATAAGTGAGTACACATGTAAATTTTCAATGTGTTATTGTATTAAAAGGACTAAAAAAATTAGTGACATAATTGATCCTTTGCATGAGTCTTAAAAAAAATGTTCTAGGTTTTCATGGCTGGGCTATCCTAGAAGCAAAGTTACACAGTCAAGTTGTTTGACTCCATTTCTACTCCTTACTTGCCCATCCCAAGCTTCCTTAGATAATTTAGCACTTCCTCATTTTAACTATTTTTTTAGTTAGACTTTTAACAAAAATGTGTGTGTAGTCTTCTTTCCCCATGATTTGGAGTTCATTTTGCAGTGTTTTGGTTATGGGTATCTTCTATCAGCATCTGCTATTTGCCAACCAAATCACTGCTGCTTCCATTTGTTACTGTTCATCCTCCTCTTTGTTTGCTTCTCTCTTCTGTTTTCAGCTGTTGAACTGTTGCCAAGATGTTACTAGCCAAACACAGAAATTCCTTTCCTCTCAGAGAGCTCAGTGGTCAGAATGTCAGGTGTATTCTTGAATTCTCCTTGACTATGTCAAGAGCTCAAACTAGACAAAGTGTTGTAGGTGTCACTCACTTTTAGTTTGTTTGCTTATTTCATTTTAGTTTCTTTAGAATCTAGGGATGTTTTATAAAACTCAATTCCCACGAGACAAAAGTTTAATATTAAGATGGGTCTTCCCAATTATATATTCATCAAACTACAATGCTATAAGATAACTTGAAAATATAAGTTACTTATATTGTAGGAGAGTAGTAGATAAAGACATACAGGATTATATGAACAATTTCCCTTTTAAATGCTATTTTAGATAAAAGTTTAATACACAGGTAAGAGAGGTATAGCCTTAAATATTCCATTGGTAGACTAAGTGGCAAATTTGAATTATTCCCGCTGAACTGGTAGTTTCAGATCAGCTAAAAAACACATAGAGCAATGTTCTGAGGATAAGCTATGAGTATGATGGTTTTATATATAGACTTGAGACTGTTTATATTGAGTGTTTCTAAGAGACAATGAATTAGGCCTGTTGACATTACAGAAAATAGGGACTGATTTCTAAAGAGACCCTTCTTAATGAAGAACTTATTTTTAAATGGGTAAAAAAAAAGCACTTAAATGTAGTTATTAGTAGCACAATAACAAAAAAAGATCTTAGAATCATATTTGACCATGAGTTAAATATGAACCTTTAAGAAAAAAAATCAAACAAAAGCCAGCATGACCCAGGCAAATATTAATAGAAATGTGACATGTAAGAGCTGGATGTAATCCATCCACAGTACAGGATGTTGGCAAGGGACACAGTATGAGAATACTATATATAATTTTGCTGTGTGTGTGTTTAGTGAGATTTTAAAGCCAGAGAAATGAAAAAGAAAGACAATTACATCTGTTCCTTTTAAAACACTAAGGGAACCTATTAAATAATTTTTATTTCAGAAACCTATGACATTTATTAATAAAAAGATTTGCAATAATTTATATACATAAGACAACTGAAATAATCATTTAAAAGAAGGTCAATAAACTGTAGGATCTAATTTATGTGTAATAGGCTTAATACTAGTTATTACTTAAACTTTTTTCTCCTAGAAATCAGTATGTGTTCAGGAGATTTTCTTTTTTACAAGGTCACTAATCAGAGACCCCTGTAGATACTGTTTTGTTTGCTTGCCCTCTTGCTCTCATACATTACTGGTGTGGCAGACTGCAAGTGTAGGTGTAGTAGGGTGATGGGAATGAAGGGGTAAAGAGGGAGGCTGAGGATTGTAGAATTCAAATGTGTGGTTAAGTAGAGAAAGAGACTAATAAACCCAGAGAAAAAAGGAATGAATTATTATTATCAAGTTATTAAATAAAGTTCAAAAACCATTGTCAGTAGCAATGAGTGGAAATGTCGAACAGTAAAATTAGCCCATGTGGTCAGGGCAAAAATATAAATCTTACATATAGTTTAAAAAAAAAAGTTTCAATCCAAGAGTGTCCCCATGGCTATAAATGACAAAAATAAACAAGAGATCATGTTGCATGTTAAAATGTTGCCAAGAAACATTTCTTAGGCAGGGAGTTCATTTTGGTTCTGTCTGGAGTATACTTTTATAGACATTTGTGCCAGCAGTAAGTGGCCCAGTCAGCTCTCTTTGACCAGAGCGCATAGTAGTTATCTAGTGTCATAAATTACACTAATATTTTTGGGTGTAAAGATTCGTTTATGTGGTTAAAATAAAATTGCATTAATAATGTGAATAATACCTCAGAATATTATTTGTCTTTGTAGGTATGCTAATATGTACTTAAAAGGAAATTAAATTTTATCATGGATTTACCCAAGAATTTGGAACTTACACTAAAATCATCTTTAATTTAGCCTTTAATTTAAAAGCAAGTTTTTGTCTTTGCTAATTTACCTCCGAGTTCCATCTCCCCACCCTCCCAAATGATGCTAGAATTTAGCAGTCACTAAAAAGTCACTGTGTATGATCAAGCTCTAATGTCCAAAAACCCAACTGATGCTAAATGTCTTAATTTTATGGCACCTCAGTTTATATCCCAATCTTAGTAAAATTCTTTTCAAAGAATTTATACAAACCACTTATGACCTATTGATATTTGATGTTTTATTTTGATGTTATGGAAACTGTTGACCCTTTAAACCTAGCAACTTTTATGTATCTTTAAATCATGTTTTAAGAGTCGTCCACAGTAAGACATTTTATAAATGAAAATTGTAGCTATCAATAATTGGCTTTTCTCCAAGGATTTAACTGTATAACTGGAAATTTTGAGTATAGTAAAAGTGAGTCATTGGCTTTCCACTTCTTCTTTGACACTAAAAAATGTCATAGTACACCACTGCTTTTCTATGCTGTACATGACTAAGGAATAATTAGTCTGTGTGAGGGTTTCTCTACATCTGACTCTGTCATGATCTCACTTTTCTGAAACAGTGGAGAATGAAATTGGATGGAACACTGTGAATGTTTTCCCCCTATGCTCACTTTATTCAATTTCTTTGATTCTTAAAGATTAGATTACAAAAGAATTTAGCGTCCTGGTGGCAGAGGTCATTGTCCCAGTGAAACAAAATTCATTCTTTGAAGTGTGGACTTTCTTAAATCCATTTTATTGTAACTAGAGCTTTTCTTGAGTATATGTACTAAGAAACTTAGTATTTGTTATGATTTGAGTCGCTAGGAAGGTTTTTAGAGAAATATATACTTGAGTTGTATAAACTTAAAACATTGCCTGTTTTGCAGTTTTTCGGCAAAATGTCAACATTTTTATATCGTTTTTTTGAAATATGATTTATGGGCTCTTACATATTGATGAGTTAAACTTTTTAAACATAATTTTTCCTCTAATTTTCCTACTTTGTTCAGCGATATTGGGATTGGTCAGTCTCAGGATGACAGCATAGTAGGGCTAAGGCAGACGAAGCACATCCCAACGGCACTGCCTGTCAGTGGAACTTTATCCTCCAGTAATCCTGATTTGTTGCAGTCCCATCATCGAATTTTAGACTTCAGTACTACTCCTGGTAAGCCCCACCCATATTTGTTTTCTTGTAGTCTTTGTTCTAACATAATGGTAGTGCTGTATGTATTTTTTGGCATGGGTTATATAAGATGCTAAGAGTCAAAATGAACCTTAAATTTCAGACGGTTGGAATCATGTCTTTAGATTTATTGTGACATGATAAGGAACAAATTAATGTCTCTGAATGTGTTTTCTCCTTCACAAAATGAAGGTGCAGCACACAATGCAGGTATTAGGTGATATTAAATAGAGTAAAAGGCATATTAGGTCATTGCAGTGGGCTCTTCAGTGTGACAGAGATGAGATTTTGATTTAAATTTTTCTTACTTTGGCAACCAACCTGACAATCTGGTTGTTGCTAATATGCCCTAATGTGTCTGCAGATCATAATTATTTATAGGGAAAAATGTATTCACGTAGCAGATCTTGCAGTAGATTCTCCATTGACTCACTGGATATTTGAAGAAGAGCTAGAGAAAGGGCGAGGTGAAAGTTTAGAAAAGAGAATGGTACAGACGTTTTTTTTCATACTACTTTGCCTAATTGTATTGCCACTTATTAAAATCCTTTCCTGTCTCCTAGACTTGCCAGATCAAGTGTTAAGGGTTTTTAAGGCTGATCAGCAAAGTCGCTACATCATGATCAGTAAGGACACCACAGCCAAGGAAGTGGTCATTCAGGCCATAAGGGAGTTTGCTGTGACTGCCACCCCAGATCAGTACTCCCTTTGTGAGGTCTCTGTCACGCCAGAGGGAGTCATCAAACAGAGAAGACTTCCAGATCAGCTTTCAAAACTTGCTGATAGAATACAGCTGAGTGGAAGGTATACAACATTTATCCTATCTGCTTTCTTTGCTCCCTCTTCAAACCCCATCAGTCTGAGATGAACACTTTTCAAAGTGTTGTATAAGTACCTTCACAGATTAAAGTCTTCCCCTATTCACCACGAATTGCTATATCAAAGTAAATGCATGTAACAGATGGATTGTCAGATCTCTAGTTCAAAGTAAGGGCGCTGTGACCCGGGTGTTGCTACTTCCTGTTCTTGTGCAAGCAGTGACTCTTCACTTTCCACTTGTAGACACTGAGCTGACAATGAGAAAATAAGCCTGATGTAAAATCTGGTACTCTTGTTTCCATGGATATGTACATTCAAAAAGACATTTTCTAGTAATACTCTAGTGTCTTTTGCTCACTGTCATCTATGACAATGAGTTTACCTAATACTGCCCGTTGTCAGCCTGCGGAATATTCCCACGGATACATATCTGTGGTTGTATGCTCATATTATAATTTTCAGAAATCACAGGTCAACTGTCGATATTTTATTTCCAACAAGTACTTACAAAGAAGGAGCCCTAGCTTTCTCTTCTGCAGCTGGCATTATCTAGTCATTCTTGGGAATCGTGTCTCCTCATCTGACAAATAGAAATATTGCCTGCCCTGCTTGTGTGTAGGATTTTTGTGAAAATCAAATATTTAAAAGTTAGAATTGGTTGTAGTGAGATCAAATTGAAGGGAATAGCTTTTAAATATCTGTGGTGGTTGAACAGATAAACTTGGACTCATTAGTAATCAGATTCTTTCTGCAAAAACAGTATTGACCCATATTTGAGCTCTCCTGCTTCTTTCCTTAGAGCCTATTAAGTGTTAAGCAGGAGTATTTGCTGTCATTTTTAGCAAAAAATAAAAATACAGAAACCAGGCAGGACAGGAGAAAAAGGAATTAAAACTGGTAACAAATAAAATTCCATGTAATAGTTTCCATCAATAACTTCTGAGTAGGTGGTTCTGTGATCTGCTGACGGAGGCAGCAGCTGCATTCTCTTAGTTGAAAAGAATTCTCCATTATTGGATTCAGTGTTCTCTCATATGCTGTATAAAAAGTAGCATTCTTGCAAGGGCTATCGTGAGACTGCTGCTTACACTTTGGATTATTTTCTCATAGATACTACTTGAAAAACAACATGGAAACAGAAACCCTTTGCTCAGATGAGGATGCTCAGGAGTTGTTGCGAGAGAGTCAAATTTCTCTACTGCAGCTCAGTACTGTTGAAGTTGCCACACAACTCTCTATGCGAAATTTTGAACTCTTCCGCAACATTGAACCTACTGAATATATAGATGATTTATTTAAACTCAAATCAAAAACCAGCTGTGCCAACCTGAAAAAATTTGAAGAAGTCATTAACCAGGAAACATTTTGGGTAGCATCTGAAATTCTGCGAGAGACAAACCAGCTGAAAAGGATGAAGATCATTAAGCATTTCATCAAGATAGCACTACACTGTAGGGAATGCAAGAATTTTAACTCCATGTTTGCAATCATCAGGTAAAGAATTTGTCTTGAGTCAGTTCAGATTGCAGATTAAAAGTATGTCAGTCTAGGAAACCATAGAATTTAAAATCTTTGTGTGTTCATTTGGAGCCCAGAAAATCTCTGTACCATTTTTTTGTTTACTGATTTTGGGCAAATGATTTGAACTTCTTCAAAAATTAGTTTGTTTGTAAAATAATAATGCCCCCAAGGGAAACAACTGATAGAGTGTATGTGGAATTCCTTCAGCCCTTTTAAATGCTTATTTTATGGCTGAAAGAATATTGATGTTGATTAGTCCTTTTCTCTGAGGAGTTTGATCATACTGTCATTATTATTATGACCTTTATTACTGAAGGATATTCGGTTAGTTTGTTTTACCAATTGTCTGCTGTATGCCTAGCACTGTTTCATGTATGGAGATGAAGCAACAAAACAAAGTCCTGATCGTAGCATGTGATAGTCCATAGTGTTCTGTTCATAACAAACAGGGCAGAGTTGAAGAAAAGACCCGTGGCCCTGCTACCATCTTCTATTCTATCATTCAGGGTTTTTATGAACCCTTTTCTAAGTTGCTCTGTATGTAAGACATATGGGAGTTGTTATGAGTCATTTAATGTTATACCACTTTTTTTTTTCCTTCTCAGTGGCCTTAACCTGGCACCAGTGGCAAGACTGAGAACCACCTGGGAAAAACTTCCCAATAAGTATGAAAAGCTGTTTCAGGATCTCCAAGACCTGTTTGATCCTTCCCGAAACATGGCCAAATACCGCAATGTCCTCAATAGTCAAAACCTACAACCTCCCATCATCCCCCTCTTCCCGGTTATCAAGAAGGACCTCACGTTCCTCCATGAAGGTAACACATATGCATAAAGTAGAGGATTTCTGGCTTTATTTTGGGAAGCGTAGAATAAATGCAGTGTCATTTTTTTTCTTTGCCAATTTTAGGAAATGACTCAAAAGTTGAAGGGCTGGTTAATTTTGAGAAGCTAAGGATGATTGCAAAAGAAATTCGTCATGTTGGCCGAATGGCTTCAGTTAACATGGACCCTGCCCTTATGTTCAGGACTCGGTGAGTCTGTCGTCTTCCTTGGCACACATGGGGGGTTAGATCAGGGTGAGGTCAGAATTTCTGAAAAATTGGAATACTTTTATAGCATGGCAGAATTTTATTACATCATGCCAAAACTCCACTGAACCTTAAAATGGAGTAAATGTCTTATTCTACATCAAGTATAATTTTGATTGTCAGCAAAAATGTTTGTCTATCAGACATTATTCATTTAACACGAGGCACAATATTTGTTCCTTGTTATACAGAACACTGACTTGTAGCGATAAAAACTCCTTATTGGTAGTACGAACTATAATATGTAAATAACCCAAATAGCATTGTCTCAATAGCCACATAATTTGTATTTAGCAGTCAATGTAATCAAAAATTATTCATCAATGACAAAAAGAGTCCGTCTTCTTTAGAACCAAGCATTTAAATATATTAGTCTTTTGAATCAGCAAAATGTATCTGGCAAAGTTGTGTGCTTGAGGTGATTATGCAGTTTAATGTTTGTGAGCTTCTAGTACTGCTTATCCAGAAGTCTAGTCCCTTCTTTCTGAGCTTGTGATCTTTCTGTCTCTTTCTACACCCATGCTTCAATCTCCATGGCTCTCAATTACAGGAAGAAGAAATGGAGGAGTTTGGGGTAAGTGATAGAGACTTTGCACACCCACACACAGTTATTCTATTCATTGTGTTGTTTCCTTACCTGCTGTACTTTCTGATGCTTTGCATTTTTGCATTTTTTTCTTAACCCTCTTGCTCTACCAGAACTTCTGTTGGGGCTTTTTCTTTTGAGGTCATGATCCATGAGAGCCGTGAAGTGACTGATGATTGTCTGGGACTGTAGGCCAGGCATACTTTTGAACTTTCAGAAAATTTTTATTTTATTTCACTTTGTGTGTCTTGAAATGGAAAAACAGCCTGAAGTGGGGTGAGGGGAGAAAGGGTATTAGAAAAAATGTGCAACTTAAGTACTATTGCACAGTTATTAGGAAAGTAAATATATGTAACATAAAAGGTGCCCCTAGGTATTTAAATTTTTTGTGGCTCAACTAACTACTATTTTCATTCTATAAACCAATCCTTTTAAAAAATCTTAACAATTCATGTGCTGGTTTCTATACATGTAGTTTACATTGCATGACCATTTTATTAACAGATTGACTATTAAAAAACTCATATTTAATGCAAGAAATACGAAAACTTGAACACTGGAGTTAATTTTATATAGACATGTAAAATATTCAGGAGAAATAAATTTACTGTAAACCTTAATGAACTTAACTGAACTCTTGCATGAGCTTTTATGTAATCATTTGCTGGCTTCTTGAGACAACTGCCTTGAATGTTCTATAGATGTGAAATGTACAATTTCCTAATAGGAACATGTACCAAACGTGTAGAGTTTTCTTTTTAACTAGAAAAAAATTCCATGTTCCTTTGTAATGGTACTCACTAGAATGAGTCATGTGACCTTTGAAAACACAGAATATTTATGGAGGCCTTGGCATGTTTTGGGTAGATAATGTTATCCATGCTAGAGTGAGATGCATATCTACCTTTTCATCTTCCAGGTCTCTCAGCCAGGGTAGTACAAATGCAACAGTGCTAGATGTTGCTCAGACAGGTGGTCATAAAAAACGGGTACGTCGTAGTTCCTTTCTCAATGCCAAAAAGCTTTATGAAGATGCTCAAATGGCTCGAAAAGTGAAGCAGTACCTGTCCAATTTGGAGCTCGAAATGGATGAGGAGAGTCTTCAAACGTTATCACTTCAGTGTGAGCCAGCAACCAACACATGTGAGTTTTTCCTGAAAGTGCTTCTGTTTGCTGACTGGAGGTGATCTGGGTAATGACAAAAGAGCACAAAAAGGGAGATGGCGCCCTGAGACATACTAGCCTCAGCCTTGAATGCAGCTGCTGAATCCCACGCAGCATGCCCTCGAGTAGGCCTTGTGTCCCACTGGGCTAGTGGGGGAGGATGACGCTGAAGACTCATTTCATCCTGACACAAGCCAGTTTGCCTATAAGGGACACATATGTCTCCCATTTGCACCCTTTTTTTTCTCAGAAATATACTTTGAAAGTGATGGGCAACTTCTGAGGGGCCCACAGGTCAGAGGAGCACAGAGCCAGGTATGTTGGCTGCTTTTATACCTCAGCTTGCAAAGTACCCAGCAACAGGTTTAGCGGCTACCACATCAAACTGTAATTTTGATACACCACAATTCAGCATAATGTATATGTTCACAGCCTTTAAAAATCTGGCAAGGCTTGAAATGGGAGCAATTTTCTGTTAATTTACATCTGATTTTGTAAGACCGAGGCATTTTCCGTTTAGGGCACTTGAAATTAGGTTTTTTTGTGGAGGTATGTCTAGAGAGACCTTCTATAGAACTCTCAGTGTTAGAGGACTTGAAGATTCAAGTCATCAGACTTACCCATCACGGCATTGTTTCATGGTGAAGAACTTGTCCTCTGGAATCTGACTGGTTTGAGTTTAGATTGTTTGTTCCACATATTAACAATGTCCTTCCAAGGCAAGCCGCTTGAATTCACCAATGCTGAATTTCCTCAGGCATAAGATGGAGGAAGTATACATATGTCATGGAGCTGTTTTAAACTTTAATATACAACACCTACAGCATTTAACTCTTCTATTAAATTGGTTTGCCTCATATCTGCCATAAAGAGTCAGTAATCAACAATATTGGCTGTTTTTAAAATTCTACCCTATAGGAGAATTTCATGGTAAAGAAGATGCCAGTTGATAACCATTAAATTAAAAAATATGCTCATGTCAAGGAATTTTGTATATCATTTTAGAAAATGATTCCTAACAGTTTTACCATTGTAGCTTTTATCATGTATTTGTGTTTCTTATATGCATACATATAAACACTGAACTATTTTTTTAGTATTTTTATGGGCTATTTAGTAGTATAGAACTAGCATACTCCTTCCAGTTTGGTCATTTATATAGGAAATAGAGTCAAAGTTATTATCCATATTAGTAGTCTAACTGCAGAACGTCACTTAAGCAGCTCTAAAATTATCTTGTATGTTGCTACTATCTTAATTTTCTTGTTCTACTTTCAAATCAAACAATTATCAGTGCCTAAGAATCCTGGGGACAAAAAGCCTGTCAAGTCCGAGACCTCCCCAGTGGCTCCAAGGGCAGCAGGGTCACAACAGAAAGCACAAGCCCAGCCGCAGCCCCAGCAACCACAGCCAGCGCATAAAATCAACCAAGGACTGCAAGTTCCAGCTGTCTCCCTTTATCCTTCACGAAAGAAAGTGCCTGTAAAGGACCTCCCACCTTTCGGTAGGTGATTAGGTTCATATACTTACTTGGTGCTATTCACTGTTGTGTTTTGAAGACTAGGGAAAAAATACTTAATCTTTGATAACTTCATCAAATATACTGAGTCCCACCCTGTTACTTGTTAATAAAACAAAATGGTCAGGAAATTAAAGTTGCCAGAGGAAGGGACTGTTCCTGTAGAGAATCTTATCTAATCACGCCCCTTTGTCATGGAAGGGAGGCAGTGTGAAATAAGAAATTGTGCTTTTAACTTTTAGTAAGTACAGATTTTGCTTTTGTCCGGTTATTGAAACTAGTTGTGCCTTAGTATCAGTGAGTGGCTGGGATTGAAAGTGAAATGAATGATTTGGAGGCAAATTCTTATTTGTTGAATAACTGATTCTGTAACTTGGAGGGAAAGAACAATTAGTTTCTGAATATTAAGGAGCTAAAATCATGCTTTATCTTTCCCACTAAAAGTAATATGTGTATTAGTTTAGACCCTCTAGTGAATGACAACAATTATTTTTCATAAAATGTACTTGTCATATACTAAATGAAATGTTAAAAGGTAAGTTAAAAACTGGTAGTAAAGCGTTTACTTAGATAAAATCAAATATTGGTAACTATGGTCATTCCCGCCCAATTACAACCTGGCTTTATGAGCTAGGAGTGATATAATATAGATCTTTCAGATACGAAAAAGAAGCTTTACTTGACATTTCCCCTTGAAATATTTATATTGTACTCCCCTTGTCACAAATTCAGTCACATTTCTGTATCCGCTAATCTTTACCTCTTACATGAACGATTATCAGTCTTCATCTAAATGTGACCTATTTATTTGCCCAAGTAGAGTTGTGCCTAACTATAAAGTACCCCGGAGAAGTTTTCATTCTCTCAGGATATTTACAGGCCTCTTTGAAATGTAGATGAATGAGTTCTATGTCGTATGGCTACTTAATATTTATTAAACTAAGTCATTTAATATAAAACATTAATGTAGAGAAGCCAAGTCCACTTTCTTCCTGCTCTAACCACTTTCAGCAATTTATTTATCAGGATCACTTTTCCTCCTCCCATTTGTAGCACTTTCAAAGTAGAACACAGTTTTCTGAGGCATGGCATCTTCACATTCCTCTGCATTCTTTGAAAGACAGTGCTTCTAGACCCTGTGTATTATGCGGCTATGCTTGGACATTTTTTCCAAATCAAACCTATTCATTCACATTACTGTAGTATGTAGTTGGTAGTTTCAGGCTATCATGCATTCCCAAATAGCTTGTTCAAAATAAGGCAATTGAATGCCTTCTCATAATATTAGTAGTGGCTTTGCAGATACTGTTCAGAAATGAGTTATTCACATTGAGTTTGTGGGGAAATCTCCTTTTACTGTATATATGAGCATTATTCTTCTACTCATCCTGCGTGATCCTACCTTTTGAGTCACAAGATCACTTCTTACTGTGATGGCAAAATCTCAAGTACCAAAAGCAGACTACTCGTACTCTTGGGAGATCAGTCTGAACCCAAACTGTAGGTATCTTGTGACGTCTGCACTTTCACAGTAAGTGTATAGACTTACAGAGACCACTAACATTGTAAGTAGGTTGAAACTAAGTTTTAAGATTATATTTTAAAGACTGGAAAGAAGTAACTGTATTTTTTTCTCTTACAGGGATAAACTCTCCACAAGCTTTAAAGAAAATTCTTTCTTTGTCTGAAGAAGGGAGTCTGGAGCGTCACAGGAAGCAAGCAGAAGATACAATATCAAATGCATCTTCCCAGCTTTCTTCTCCTCCCACTTCTCCACAAAGTTCTCCACGAAAAGGTAGAACCCTAAATTACTTGTTTCCCTTTGTAGTGATTTATATTCTGTCCCATTTTATAACTGAAACCTATACAACTCTGGAAATTACATTATAGTGTCATTTAAGATGATCTAATACAAAATACCCACTGGATTTTCTTCCATCATTTGTAAATTTAGAAAAACTTTGGTATTTTTAAATATAACTGTTTTCTATAAGGTTTTATATTAAAAGTTGTCTAGTGTTGAGGGATTTAAAAAACATAATAGCTTCCTGATTTATTTTTTCATTGTATTTTACACAGGTCTTGATTATCTTTTTGTTGCTATCTTGTTTTAAAGAGATGGAATTTTGGGGAATCAAACTCTTATGATGCTTTCTTACCTTAAAAACTGACTTTCTGCTGCAGAACTCTCCAGGTTACCTTCTTCTACCCTGTAATGGGATGGGTGTGGCAGTACTAAAGGCTTAAGACAGTTTTCCCTAAAGGAAGGGCAAAAAGATTGTTAGAGTTCACTGCTAAAACAAATACCTCACTTTGCTTTTTAGACATTTCAGACATCTGTGCATTTTGTATGGGTGTCAGTCTCTACTGTCCTTGTTAAATGGATACATCTAAATTCTTTTCTCATCCTGTTGTTAGGTGGCAGTGGCAATCAGCTGAGATCTTTTGGCTCCGGGCAGCTGGACTTAACCAGTTCCTCCTCTTCTCTTGGAAGTGAGAACAGTAACAAGAATAACAATGCACCACGGACCTATGGGATAGGTGGGGTTTATAGAACCAAAAAAAAATTCAATAAACGGGGTGGGGGAAAAAAATTATATTTCACTAGTCAAGGAAAATGGGAGAATTCCTCCAAATGTCAAGTGCTGCATCTCAGTAATTGTTTCTAGAATTTTAATTTAAAAAAACTGTTCAGAGAAGCCTTTTAAATTTGCCTATCAGAGCTTGCAGTGTGGTTCATAACACATTTCCTTGATGAATAGTATCGTTAAACTTTATCAAGACCTGTGCAAACTTTAAAAAATAAATCAGGAATTTACTGAAAGGAGGGAAGAACTACCATTTGGGGAGTAAATTAAAATTTAATTGCTCTAGATTTTCTTTATAGGGTAAAAGGCACTGAAAAATTTGAATTGCATACATTAATGTAAAAATTTAGTACTGAGAGTGATAAATATCAAGATACATCTGACTTTCAAGATATTTTTAGCAATTAAGGAGAACTAAGGTCCTTCAGTGTAAAAAAAAAAAAAATCGCATCTGTTTAGGTGGGCCAAGGAGTATAAATAGATTTTGCGTATCAGTTCCTTCAAAACATTTGGTTTTTGTGGAATCTGTTTTTTTTTTCAATATTCAGAATAACAACCCAACGATGTCTTCTTATTCTTACATATGGGACTTAATGACAACTTTAAGTGGCTATTTCCAGTTCAATTATTCTATGTCATAAGTTTTAAAAATTAAGGATAGCAACAGATTGACTATAGTTTGAAAAAAAAAACTGATCTTGAACATAAAATGATCTTATGTACACTAGTAGTAATGTAATTTTTAAGGACGCTAAGTAAGAACAGCTGAAGACTATCATGATTTCTGCATCACTTCCCAGCTCATAACTTTTTTTCCTTCTCTAAGCTTACATTAAGCAAGCTAAGCTTCATTTGAGTAAAAACTTACCTTAATGCAGTCATCTGGTCTCCACAAGCAAAGTGGTTTTTTCCTCACTTCAGTGATGATACCTTTTGTCTACATCTTTTTGTTGCTTCTATTTGGTACACTTCAAATCTGTATTATAAACTGACAGTGTCTAATTAATATGGTTGTATTTCCCATGCAGGCTATAGTTTGGCTCCCAGTGGTACTGTGGATAATTTTTCAGATTCTGGTCACAGTGAAATTTCTTCACGATCCAGTATCGTCAGCAATTCTTCATTTGACTCAGTGCCAGTCTCGCTGCATGATGACAGGCGCCAGAGGCATTCTGTCAGCATTGTGGAAACCAACCTGGGTGTGGGCAGGATGGAAAGGCGAACCATGATTGAACCTGACCAGTACAGCTTAGGGTAGGTGGCTTTTCTTTACTGTTCACTTACCTTCCTCCTCTTGAAGAAACAACCCTTTTCTTTTTTTTTTTTTTTTTAAATTGTTCTTCCTTTTTTTTTTTTTTTAAAGATTTATTTATTTATGCACACAAGCACTGGGG
>JAGFMF010011409.1:47635-64396 GCA_019455555.1 Galemys pyrenaicus | reverse complement strand
AGAGAGCGGGAGCAGAACAGGCAGATCAACGGAAGTACACTGCTGAGGGGAGCAGCGGGCACAGCAGGAGAGGTCTGCCGCGCCATGTGGGTCCCCCCCACCCCGGCCGGCAGCAGGGATCGAACTCGTGCTGCAGTGGCTGTGATTCGCTTCGTAGTGCGTTGCTTAACCCACTGCGCCACCAGGGGAGGCCGAAACAACCCTTTTCAAAGATAGAAGTGTCTTTAGCACAGAACACCTGTGTTCCAGGGAAGAGTAAACCCCGGTTTTGAGTTTCTCCACTACTATTGGGATGTTGAAAAACTCGTGACACATTTTTTGCTTGAAAAACAAATTACATCTTTCCAACAAACCAAAAAGATCAAGTGCCACATCATTTTTGCTGTGTAGACTGCTTTTCAAGTTAGGTTTGTTTATTCTTCATTGCAACACATTCATTCTGTGCAGAAGACATCCCAGTTCCTTTACTATAGTTTTTTACCCTGTGTTTTGTTCGTATAATGGTAATGACAAGGGGATTAAAACTGGCCACCATCGTGCGGTTCGGTAGTGGTTTTATCCTAACTAACTTTGCATGTCTTTTTCATTTCCTTTGACACTTAGGTCCTATGCACCAATGTCTGAGAGTCGAGGCTTATATGCCACAGCTACCGTCATTTCTTCTCCAAGCACAGAGGAACTCTCCCAAGACCAGGGGGACCGCGCTTCACTTGATGCTGCCGACAGTGGCCGGGGGAGCTGGACGTCCTGCTCCAGCGGTTCCCATGATAACATACAGACCATCCAGCACCAGAGAAGCTGGGAAACACTTCCATTTGGGCACACTCACTTCGATTATTCAGGAGATCCTGCGGGCTTATGGGCCTCAACTAGTCATATGGACCAAATGATGTTTTCTGATCATAGCACCAAGTATAACAGGCAGAATCAAAGCAGGGAGAGCCTTGAACAAGCTCAATCCCGGGCAAGCTGGGCATCTTCCACCGGATACTGGGGAGAAGACTCAGAAGGTGACACAGGCACAATAAAGCGAAGGGGCGGGAAAGATGTTTCCATTGAAGCTGAAAGCAGTAGTATAACACCTGTGCCGACAGAAGAAACCAAACCTGTTCCCATGCCTGCCCATATAGCCGTGACACCGAGTACCACGAAAGGACTTATTGGTAAGTTTACCAGGGAACTTGGTTGCGCCTGGGTCAAGGCTTTAACTTATTTCAAAAGTGAAATTTATGTTCAGTTCCTCATTTTTGTCCCACGACTGCTAAACGGAACATCCAAATTAGCAGTGCTATCAACATTTTGACATGAATAGTGATTAAGACGAGCCCTACTTCTGTGGCTAGTTGTAAATAAATTCCAACATTGTAATCTATTTTCGCTCTTGGACTCAATTGGCTACTGTTTGATCTTTTGTTGAATTAGAACTCTTTCAAATGTTTTATTCTATTTTGATGCCTTAAATAAAACTTTATACCTTGTATATTTAAAAATATCCCACTTTATTACATAGGCAACATCGAAGAACTTGTGCTTAAAAGTCTGGCAGATGGGGGTTTGAATCGCTGTTTTGCTATTTTACTGACTCCATGACATTGGGCAAAGTAATAACATTTAGTGATTATTAGTGTAAAGGAAATCTATGGTACGCACTTAGAATTTAGATGTAATTATATGAAAGATGCTGTTGATTTGCTGCTGCTGTTCTTTTGTCTCATGTTCCCCCAAATGTCTTTATAATTGAAGGTGTACATCATAGGACATAAAGCAAGAAACTACACTTATAGACTCTACTTTGATTAGTAGGGAAATTGTAGTTATTTTGTCTTGTAAATTGTCATCATAGATGTCTGTCAAACTTAATATTCTTTTGAGATGAATAAGGAGACAGTTAAGACCGCAACCTAAAAATAGACAGTAACAAATTAATACTCATAATTTTTATAGTGAAGGAAAGATGAGCTTTGGTTCCTCATAGTTGACTCTTGAAAATTTAAGGAAATAAACTTTCATTTTATTTGCCATTACAAACTTCATCACTTTGGAAAATACAATTGATGTTTATGACCTTATTACTTTCAAGACCTGAAAGTAATATGGAATTGATTTTCTGCCTAATAAATGCCCAGGAAAGACCTGCCTACCCTGCCCCTGGGGTAAGGAGGAGAAAGGAAGGGAACTTTTACCAGACATAGTACCTTTTATGCTCTCACTCTACTGATACGCAACCTAACCCTTGGGCTTAGTGGTAATAGATGAGTCTGTTCGTAGTTAGAAAGGTACTCAGACTGCTTAGTAATCTCTCCAATTATATTTGCTTTAGTTAATATTCACGCCCTGCTCTGGCAGAACCCCCACCTCTATCCCTTTCCACACAGAATACATGGACACATTTATGGTGTGAAAGTAGCCTCTGAGCACTCTTTAACGACCGGTACATTCTTTTTACTCTAGCACGAAAAGAGGGCAGGTATCGAGAGCCCCCGCCCACCCCTCCAGGCTACATCGGAATTCCCATCACTGATTTTCCAGAAGGGCATTCACATCCAGCTAGGAAACCTCCAGACTACAACGTGGCACTTCAGAGATCACGGATGGTGGCCCGACCCACCGACACAGCTGGGCCGTCACCTGTGCAGCAGCCACACGGACACCCGGCCAGCGGCCGGCCAGTGAACAGACCGCAGTGGCACAAACCCAATGAGTGCGACCCGCGCCTTGCCCCCTACCAGTCTCAAGGGTTTTCCACAGAGGAGGATGGTATATATACGTATATGCATTCTTAAGACTATAAACTTCGATGCGTACTTGTTTTAACACTGATCAGCTGTGTCTTGAGCCACGTGCTACCACGATCACTTTATACTAAGAGTTCCAAATTTAGGGTGAAAGCTTTTGACTGACTTTTAAGAGCTTAAGAACTACCAGACATCACAGAGGGGGTCATTTGTAATAAACTGTGTACATGACTGCCTTTCAAATCCTCAATTTTCTGTGAAAATACAACATTTACATTTTCAGTGCATTCCAAATGATAAATATATTTCTCTAGATAACCTTTTGTGTTCTACACATCTGCCTGGTCAGACTGGAATGAGGATGAGAAAGGAGTTTGATATATTTTATAATGCAAGTAATCATCGGAGAAAATTATTATAGAGAAAAGGAAAGCAGTAAATGAAAATTACTTAACCTTGCCACTTGTAGATTACCATTATGAATATGTTATATATCCTAGACTTTTTTGTGTTTATATAGTCACATGATGCTTTATAACTTTCCAATCAGTAAGTACACAATGTGTATTTTTATATTGTAGATAGATATATTTCAAGATATGAATCATACTTTTTTAAAAAACACTTTTCTGGTAATGACTAATAAGAATAAAGACAAGAATTTTGAGTGAGCTATATACTCTCTACTCAAAATAGCTATGGTATTTTTATTTAGCACACTACTGAATGTATTGAGCAGAAGAAATGCCTGCTTGTTTCACTGATTATTTCTTTCCCTGTTTTGTTTGCAGAAGATGAACAAGTATCTGCTGTTTGAGGCACAGGCTTTTCTGGATCCACAGCTAGCCACCTAAAAGGAGAGCACAAGAAGACGTCCCTAGCATTGGAGCCTTGGAACTCACATCTGAGGATAGTGGACCAGTTTGCCTCCTTCCCTGCCTTAAAAGCAGCATGGGGCTTCTTCTCCCTTCTTCCTTTCCCCTTTGCATGTGAAATACTGTGAAGAAATTGCCCTGGCACTTTTCAGACTTTGTTGCTTGAAATGCACAGTGCAGCAATCTTCAAGCTCCCACTATTGCTGCCTGCCACATCACACAGTATCATTCCAAATTCCAAGATCATCACAACAAGATGATTCACTCTGGCTGCACTTCTCAATGCCTGGAAGGATTTTTTAATATCTTCCTTTTAGATTTCAATCCAGTCCTAGCACTTGGTCTCATTGGGATAATGAGAAACGCTAGCCATTGAACTACTTGGGGCCTTTAAACCCGTCGAGGAAGACAAAGAAAAACAATGAAATCTTTTGAGTACAGTGCTTGTCCACTTGTTTACAGTCTTTTTTTTTTTTTTTAAATGAGTTTTAAAGATTGTGTTCAGAGAATAAATACTATATCCATTAAATGATTACAGTATTATTTTGAACCTTTAAGTAGGGTTGCCAGCCTGGGTTTCCAAAAAACCAAATATGCCGGACAGCGTGTGGCCACACCAAGAAGAGGGGAAGATCTGGCCTGTGACCCTGTCTTCCCATGTCCTTCTGGCCTCACCTGTGAAGTGCCCTATCCCAAAAGTCAAATGTTCGCCAATCACTTGATACCAAGACAACTCAGTCACTCCTTCCCCAGTGGGTGAGGTCCTTCTATAAAACTTTGCACATGGCCAGGGGAGGGGAATAGGACTCGTGTCCTGGTCTGAGCCTTATGGAGCACAGGGCAGTGTCTCTCTTGAGGGCATGTTCTGCTCCATCAAAATGGATGGCAAAACCCCTTTAAGTTATGTGTCTTTGATTTTTGTTAATTTAGTTCTAGGGTTTTTTGTTTTTTTTTTTTAAGAGAGATGTTTATAACTGGATAGCATTGCAGTGAAAGCAGCTTGGGATATTGGAGCTAATGCCAGCTGTTATACTGCTCTTCAATACAGCCTCCCTTTACTGAATTGGCATTAGGGAAAAAAGCCTTTAGCATGACAAAAGATCAAAAGCCTGGTTAGCTGTGCTAGCCTTGGCAAAGTGGGTTAGTCGCCAGAAACTAACCCGTAAGTGGCTTAATGGACACTGCAGATAGAGAAGGCCTAAGTGTAGCAACCACCTGCTCACAGCTGCTATTAACCCTATAATGACTGAAATGACCCCTCCACTCTATTTTTGTGTTGTTTTTGCACAGACTCCGGAAAAGTGAAGGCTGCCAATCCGAGTAGTACTCAAATGTGAGGAACTGCTGGTCTTGGATTTTTTTTTCCATTGAATTCAGCTGATCATATTGATCAGTAGATAAACGTAAATAGCTTCAAATTTTAAAAGTCGAATTGCAGTGTTTTTTCACTGTATCAAACAATGTCAGTGCTTTATTTAATAATTCTCTTCTGTATCATGGCATTTGTCTACTTGCTTATATATTACATTGTCAATTATGCATTTGTAATTTTACATGTAATATGCATTATTTGCCAGTTTTATTATATAGGCTATGGACCTCATGTGCATATAGAAAGACAGAAATCTAGCTCTACAAGTTGCACAAATGTTATCTAAGCATTAAGTAATTGTAGAACATAGGACTGCTAATCTCAGTTCGCTCTGTGATGTCAAGTGCAGAATGTACAATTAAATGGTGATTTCCTCATACTTTTGATACTACTTGTACCTGTATGTCTTTTAGAAAGACATTGGTGGAGTCTGTATCCCTTTTGTATTTTTAATACAATAATTGTACATATTGGTTATATTTTTGTTGAAGATGGTAGAAATGTACTATGTTTATGCTTCTACATCCAGTTTGTACAAGCTGGAAAATAAATAAATATAACATAAAACTTTGTCTGTACTCCTAGTGAATGAAGCATGCTTTTTCTTTTGAAGTGCAGTAAAACCCTTGGATCTCACTGGTGGAACAAGTACCCAGGAGTCCAAATGACTTAGCCTTCTTGGTTGGTTGGTGCAAATGCCCGACACTTACATTCTTTTAGATAGTTTTGTGTTGATTCAGAGAAAATGGGTTACGTCTCAGGACTCTCACCATTATGGCCTGAGTTCCATTCCCGGACAGGGAGCTGACCCACCTTTGGCGCAGCAGACCTCTGCTGTCTCACCCTCTGTTCTCAATGTATTTCAATAAATCCTCCTTTTCTGCTCCCCACTCTGGTGAATCCTCTTAACCCATGCACCTCTGGCCTACACCCCAGTTCTTCTATGCAAAAAAAAAAGTAATAATTGATTCAGTGAAAAATGAAGACAATAGTACCATAGATTTTATAGCATCTGTCTCTTCTCAACCTTTTCCGGAAGCAATCTGAGACATACTATTTTGAATCCAGGTGTACATACTGAGAAACAGCACCTCAGAACCCAAAATTCATATTTAAGATCATAACCACTATAAGCACAGTTTAGGACTCCTACTAAGAACATAAAATAGTATTATGCCAATTAGTTCTAGTATCTATTAAGTCTGAGTAATATTTCAGTCTAGCAGGACATTTAACATGTAAAAGGTAAAAATCAACTACGTAGCAATCTATTTGAGCATATTCTGACTTCAAAGACCCATTAGCCTCAAGTCTGTAAGTGAAAGTAAATCACTCACATGGCTCAGAGCTTGGAGTGGAAGCTTATGTAAGCACGTAGGAGGTAAGTGTGAAGGCAGTCTAAAAAAGTCCAAAATTAATCCTAATACCAAGGAGAAAATGACCAAACCTCAAAATCTGAGGGATGTACGCTATCTTGAATATTGTTTGAAAATCTGGCCACCAAAAGTATTGGCAATTAAAACCAACGGCTTCAACTGTATCTTTAAAAATGAAGCTGCTGTATATACCTGTGTGATTTTGTGCTTGCCTCTTTTCATAATAAAACTTACTACTTAAAGACACCCCCACCAAAACAATTTACGTTCTATTTAATGCAATGTTTTAAATTTCTGTCACAAGTTGAATTCTCTCAGATGGTTTTATTTTTATTGTGATAACACTAGTTTACACTGTTCTACTAGAAGTCTAGGATGTCTTCCCCAAGTTGTTAGCATAGGACACCCACCACTCAGAATACCCAGAACCCTTCTCCGTTGTCCATTGTACTCTCTCCACTCCTGTTCTCCTTACTCCTCCTCCCTCTCTGGTAGCCATAGTTTGATAATCAGCTTTCTTAGTTTTTGGATTGGGTTTAGCTCAAACAAAACCTTTGTTTTGTTTCTCTAAGTGCACATATAAGTTATGCCATCTGGTATCTTTTTCTCCTGACTGATTAGTACAACCCCTTCCAGCTCCATCCATGTTGCAGCAAGAGTTTAGTATTCAATTGTGTGTATAACAACATCTGATCCACTTATCTGTATTTGAGTACCTAGATTGTTTCCATAGCCTGGCTATTGTTAATGGTGCTGCAATTAACATGGGAGTGTTTACCTAAGTTTTTGTCTTCTTCAGGTGGATACCTAGTACTGAAATTGCTGGGTCATGACAGATCCATTTTTAATCTTCAGAGAGATCTGCATACTATTTTCCACTGGGGTTGGAGCACTCTACATTCCCACCAAAAGTGTCAGAATTCATTTTTCTCCACACTAGTACTTGTTTTAGTCTTTTACATGGGCCACTGTCACAAGTGTGAGGTGGTCTCATTGTGGTTTTGATTTGCAGTTCCCCAACAAGTAGTGATAGACATTTTTTGATGTCTCTTGGCATCTATATGTCTTCTTTGGAGAAGTACCTGTGTAGCGCTCATGCATATTTTTTGCTTGGGTTATTTTCTTTTTTTTTTTTTAAAGATTTATTTATTTATGCATACAAGCACTGGGGCACAGGCCAGAGGTGTGGGGGGTGAGAGGATTCACCACAGAGAGCGGGGAGCAGAACAGGCAGATCAACAGAAGTACACTGCTGAGGAGAGCAGCGGGCACAGCAGGAGAGATCTGCTGCACCATGTGGGTCCCTCCCCTGGCCGGCAGCAGGGATCGAACTCGTGCTGCAGTGGCTGCGATTTGCTTCGTAGTGCGTTGCTTAACCCACTGCGCCACCAAGGGAGGCCCGGGTTATTTTCTTTTTGCTAAATTATATGAGTTTTTTGTAGATGTTTATCAGACCCTTGTCAGATGTATGGTATGCAAATTATCACATGTGTTTTGAAAAGCATTAAGAATCTAATGTTCAAGAACAAATTTCGTCTTTGTATTGTGCTAAAATAGGTAAACAACAAAACAGCTATAATTCCTATTTTTTTTTAGGTTACTTTAATATAAGATTGATCTCTGTTTCAGGGTTTTAAGAACTGTTTCTCAGATGTGATCAATAGCAGTGACAGTTTAATCTACATCATGTAAATAAAAGGATTGTAGAAAATGTTTAATGTTGCTCTCCTATCTACTCAAAGAGGCCAGCCAAACCCAGGTCTGTTATTCATATGGATTAAAGCCTTCTGAGTAGTTTCCTGAGCTCAATCCATTTTCCTGTACTGGGAATTGTAGAGTTTATGGCTCATTTAAGCTTTAATACATTTTACCTCCAGTTCACTGATAATATCTCCCAAAGTTCTTGACTGATACAAGATGCTGAGAAAAATGTACCAATACACCTTTTAGGTCTCTGTGCTAATGTATTTCTCAATGCACAATTACACTTATGCCAAATTAAAATAGGAAGCTCTGTGTCCTTGATTGCATGAGCCACATGATTCTAAAACTACAGAGCTGATTTATGATCTGGTCAGTGTCATGTGTAGCAGTAAGATGAAATTAAATACAATGCTTCCAGATACAATTTAATAAGCTAGTTTCTTTCACATTGTGCATTTACTATGGTCTAGGTACTGTTTTAGATGCTGGGTATTTATAGATTTTATTAGAGTGAACCAAGGTACCTTCAAGTTACATCATTTTCTTTTGGTAGACCTTAGAGGGAACTATGTCCGTATGACCTCAGATCATGGATCAATACTAGCTCAAAGGAGATGCCTAGCCCAACCATTTGTGAATGTCCTAGAATGAATGTTGTGACTGGTAGGAAAAACAACAATTGGGCTGAACACAATCTTTTGGGGGGATTTGCAAAAAAGGAAAAAAGAGCAAAGGCAAAAAAGAGTACGACCTGTACTTAAAGAAGCCAGCATGCAGAAGTCACAAGGCAAGAGAACTGATGAGTATGCAGAAATTCATGACTAAGTTCTGTGTGGTCAAGAAGTGATTAATCAACGACAGAAGGAGTGTTAAAAGCTTAGGACATCAGACAACAGCTTGGGGAGCAACACAATGATACAGCATCATTGTACCTGAATAAATGCCTAGTGTAAGAACAGCATCTGTAGTTTGACCTAGTAAAGTGTTCTTGTTCTTCTTGAAACCAGAGTGGAGAGCCATTCCTGTCTTTTGTGTATCCTTTCTTGATAACAACTCTTTAGCACCTCAGACAATGCCTGGGGTACTATGAAGGTTTTTAATAAATGAGTTATCTTTCAAGCACCCTAGTAGGTCCAAATTACAGATATACTGGTTAATATCAGCCAGTGTACATTTATTGAGCAACATTTTTAACTTTACCCAGTACTGGTGAACATACAAAACTGAAATCATTAATTTTTTAAGTAATTATTTTTTCTACATTTGAATTATAATTGACAAACAAATGACCCTTAGGACAAGAATTTAAAATAAACCAAAAAGAATGAAGAATAAAGACTCTAGGAGCTAAATTTTGTGTGGCCACAGAGGTTCAAATAGGTGAAAGACCCATAAAGCCTGAAGGATGCTCAAGAGGAAGCTTCATCTCTAAGTAGCAAGGGAAGATTTGATGAACAAACTCAATGCTTGTGGGGCAATGAGGATACACTTTCAAGTGGATATCAGGATTAAGAAACACCGAGAAAGTTGCAATAATGAGGGGAATGTGAGATTACATGAGGAAAGTATTTTACGGAAGTTGTATTGGCTCATTTCAGTGGAACAGTAACTGTTTTTAAAATGGGGGAGGGGAGAGGAAGGAAGAGAGCAGAAGAATGAATCTTTGATGAGTTAGTAATATCAAAGAAAAGACTTGATCTGGCGTGACTATGCAGGCTATAAGGTGAGGCAAGGGGAAGGTAATTAGCTAGGAAACCACTGTTGTAATAATGTAGGCCTGGGGTAATGAAGTACTGGGGAACAGTCTCAGGGGATTAGAGGAGAACAAAGGGAACTCAAAGGGAGAAAAAATAATCAAGACCACTTTGTTCAACAAATTGATGAAAAATGATAACTTCTAAAACCATGTCAAAAAATACTCTTGGGACTCAAACTTCACCCTTCCTCCTATTATAGCTCCTACAGCCTCAAGGAAAACCTCTAGATATGGCTGAAGAAGTGGGTGTTTGCTCCATCTAGCTACAATTATTGCCTAGTGGGTCTCCCTCATGGCACAAGGGGTTGAGCACTGCACTGTGTCACTTCCACAGCCACTGCAGTGAGGGTTCAATCTCCAGCCAGGGAGGGTACCACATGGCACAGCAGACCTCTCCTGCCTTTCCGACTGCTCCCCTCAGCAGTGTATTTCAGTCAATCTGCCTGTTCTGCTCCCTTTTATCACTGGAGAATCCTTTCACCCACCTGTGTCTATGGCTTGTACCCCAACTCTTGGATGCATAAATAAATAAAATCTTTTTAGAAAAAAACACAATTATTGCTTAGTACACATGGTTTATTCACACTATTTTCTAAAAAAAAGTTTGATTCATTATTTTATATAACTGTCTAGGTTTCATACCATTGGGGTCATTGTAGCTCAAGAACAAACTTCAGTCACACTAGACTCAAGAGACATCGATCAGAGTTCAGTTATGAGAGGTTAAGAGTAAAGTATCATGGAGAAGAGACTGTCAAATCTATATAAGAATTCCTTCAAGTCACTGGCTGACTCTAAAATTGTGTGCTAGCTAAGTAATGGTCCAAAAGAGTCCAACAGAAAGTAGCTACTAGAAAGCTAAAGTGCTGAGCATAGATTTCAGGTGTGTCTGATTTTGGAAAAATGGATATTGGAGTTAAACCTCTGACAAATTAGAGGTATTCGATAAATACCTTGAGCTTTCCACTGAAAACGCAAAAGAGTAACTGATTAGAGCAAAGACCATGCCCCCAACCAAAGTATATATCCTCTGACTAATGCAGAGCCAAGAGACATTCTAAAGCCTATAGCTGAATTCCATGGGCCGTGGTGATCTGTTTGTAATATAATTGTATGTGTAACAAAATCAACATTCTTCAGAGAAAGTGAAACAATCCAGCCAGATTCTGTACAACATTATCACTAACTCTGCCAGTAATATGAACAAATATTATCAAATATAGGATGAAATAGAAAAATAAATAGAAAAGAAGGAGGGGATAGGGAAACATGGAGGAAGGGAAAGGATAAGAATAAATAATGTTCATTTGATGGACAGAAATTACTAACATTTTTTGGACTGAACCAAGATAGCAACAAACAATGTTCCTTGCTTCATTCATGGGAAGATCATCTAATAGTTAACTAATGGCACAATTATAGTAAGAGCCCTGTGATTTGGGGGAAACTAGACTAGTCCTTGGATATCAAACAGCAACAATAACTGTATAGAGGGACACAGATAATAGTCCTACTTCATTGAACAGGAGATGAATAGAGTGAAACACCTAGATGGGGAGTTCAGACAGTGAGGCTGAGGCTCATCAGGATTTTCAGAAGAGAGAGCTAAATGGTGTGACGGACACACTTTTGACCATAGATACATGTGCAGATTAGCTGTGGCACTCCCCCAAGCCAGGTCCACAGATTTTATCTCCTTATCACATAGAGTTCAAGATTTCTATAATAAAGAAAACCAAGACATAGGAAGAGAGCACAGAAAGACAAGTGAAAGCAATCAAGAAAACTCAGAAAAACTAATCAAAGAAATACTATACAGTACAGGAAAATAAATGACCTGAGAAAACTATTGTAAATATAAGTTGAAGCTTTAAATAAGAACCTATCAAAGATTTGGGATGTAAAGAGATCACCAAAAGAGGAAAAAATTCTACAGAAATCTCTGGAAATAGAATACACTAAATGGAAGATCAAATCAGTGACCTCAAAGACCATAATATACAAAGGATTCAGAGAAAAATAAAGAAAAAAAAGAGCAAAATCAAGAAATATCCAATTAAATTAGGACAAGAAGCATAAGGATATGTTTCTTGGGGAAGAGAAGAGGTGTAGTGGGGGGACAAAGAGCTTATTTGAATGCATAGAAGAAAATTTCCCAAACCTGGGGGAGGAACTGTAAAGGAAGTCCATGAAGCTAAAGAAACACCTGCTTAGCTAAATGCAATGAGATGCTTATCAAGATACATAATGGTGAAACTACCAAGAACAAGACAAAGATTGTTGAACATGACTACAGAGGAAAAGAAGGTAACTCATAAAAACACTCCCAGCAGGCTTTCAGACTAGTTGGAGAGAATGGAAAGACACCTCCACGCAAATAGAACTACCACTCAAGTTACTATATCCTGCAATGCTTTCTTTCAGGTATGAGGGAGAACTAAAGACCTTTCTAGATGAACAAAAGCTGAGCTTGTGCATAATAGTTCTTCTCTACAAGTAATGTTTAAAGGTGATATCCCCTAAATCAAAAGGATATCCACCAAAAAATTGAAAAGGAATAGAAATTGAAAACTAAATATAAAATGGCAGTAGCAAGACTTTATATATTTACATATTAACATATAAAACTTCATATATTAATATATTTATAACATTAATGGAATGAATTCACCCATCAAAAGGTACAAAGTGGCTGTCTAGATCAGAAAAAAACCGCAAAGATAAACATACATGCTAAGTAAGTGGTTGGAAAACAGTCTACAAGCAAATGGGACTATAAAGAAAATAGAGACATCCATATCAGAAACAAACAGTTCTAAGTAACAAAGGTAACAAGAGATAGGGATGGACAGCATGTAAAGATCAAACCATCAAGAAGACAAATGCTTAATATATATGCACCAAATGAAGGAGCATCAAAACATAGAAAATGACTACTGATAAATCTAAAGATTTCAGCTGGCCTCTTTCATCCTTTTCCTATGGTTCCCTGCCATAAGGTGCCTTGGATTGTGGCAAGCTTTCAGGCCTCAGTGGCCTGCCCTAATTCGCTGGGCATTCACCCAGAAGGGGATGAGTAACATTGGGTGTCTTAGTGGGAAACTATTATCCTTTTTCCTCTTTCTCACTGCATACTAATTCTACTAAAATTCTTTTATACTAAGAATATGCTTTGTCCTTGTGTTTACAGATGGTTGGATCACTCTGAAACATACAATTAGGAGGGTTCTGTGGTGCCCTCAATCAGACATCAACAGTACGAGTGCATAATGGAACCCTGGTTTCACACATCTTAGGAAAATATTGTCTATTGAAGCACTGCAGAAATCAAAATTAGGAAGAAGTCTAATTTTAGAAATTTATGAGAAGACAATACTAAGTACTGAGAACTAATTTCAGAAAAATCTGAGTTCTCCTTAATTCTCTTTTCTCTTTCCCAAGACAACTAGCAAACCAAAGTTCTACTTATTTAATATATTTGATATTTTTATTCCTTAGTTTTTTAGTTCAGGACTTCATTTCTTTCCTGGACTGCAGAAACAGACTTCTAAGTCATCTCTTTACCTATAGAATCTCATCACCGTCAGTTGTTCACCCAAAAACCATTAGCAAGATCTTCCCTAAATGTAAATTATTTCATTTAACTTCTATTTAGAAGCACTTAGCAGCCTCCGATCATTTAAAGGAGAAAGAAAACACTCCTTTTCAAATAAACAAGGCTACAAAAGGACCTGGATTCTGTTTATTTCTTCAATCTCTCTTCTTACTGTTTATAGAAACACCACTTGTGTTTCCTTTAATGCTCCAAATTATTTTAGACAATTGTGCTTTCTTTTATCTTGTTAAATTGTCTTTCCAAAATTTAACCCCCCATGCTGTGAGCAAGCTCTGACTTAGTGTCCAGCTTCAGCAATGTATCTTACGGCTTTGAAAGTAAAAATAGCTTATAGAATGACTAAATTTTGATCATGAAGATAATATTAATTTGGACCCTGCTCATATTCCATATCTCATTTTTTAATCTTTACTTTTGAGAAGTATATAAGGCAAGTATTAGTTTTTAGTGGATGAGTAAACTAAGTAGAGGCAGTAGTCAGTAGGTGGTAGCTGTAAGAGAAAGCACTGAAAAACTCCAGGCTATCTTTCATATTATAGAGTTCAGAGTTCACAGCAGGGGATGTCCTTCACTATACAAATTTTTGACCCTCCTTTTTTTATGTTTTTTTTTATTTATTTTTTTTAATTTATTTTTTTTAAGATTTATTTATTTATGCACACAAGCACTGGGGTACAGGCCAGAGGTGTTGGGGGGGGGGGTGAGAGGATTCACCACAGAGAGCGGGAGCAGAACAGGTAGATCAATGGAAGTACACTGCTGAGGGGAGCAGCGGGCACAGCAGGAGAGGTCTGCTGCGCCATGTGGGTCCCCTCCCTGGCCGGCTGCAGGGATCGAACTTGTGCTGCAGTGGCTGCGGTCTGCTTCATAGTGCGTTGCTTAACCCACTGCGCCACCAGGGAGGCCCTGTTATGGTGACTTTTCATTTCAAAATACATAGCAAAAATTCTGCTGGCCCAGTAAGAGGTCATTTGAATGTACCTATCTGAATGTAAAGAATTGGTTTTAAATTATTAGCTGGCCAAAGGCTTACAGAGAGCAGGAGAAAGAACTAGTTTATGACCTTCACCTACACTTGTACTGGAATGGTAATCTACAGTTCCAGAGGCACTTACAGTTTTAACCTGAATTTCTGTGCTGACACTTAGACTGACCACTCTATTCTGAAAGAAGTTGGAAGGATGTGGTGAGAGGTTTGGAGCAGACCACACTGCCACTGGGAACGGATAATCCCAGTGGCAGTGTGATAACTGATGACTGATAATTAGTATAACCCCAGGAATTCCTAATTTTTCCACTTGTGACCTTTAGCTCGTTGTTTAGATTTTGTAAACAAAAATTTAGATATGGAAGTGTAACATTGACTGTTACTCCAGCTACCAAGATTGAAAAAGGTAAGACTGATTGTAAACTGCCTCTCTTCAAGTGTGGAACAATCTGTTTTCAATTAATGCATTTCGATGAGAGATACATGAAGAAAACAAATTTCAAAATTTTGAAACCTTATTTTTTTACCTTATAGTTTTATCTCATAGTTTCAGATTATCTCTGAAGGTAGATGTGTGTCATTCAAAGACTAACAAATAATGTGGATAAATAAGCACTTATTGCTCAGGTCTATAGCCTCTTCTATTGAATAATTGTTAGGGGGAAAGGTAGTCCTGAAGAGATTACACAAATCCCCACTCCAGACCAACAATATCCCAAAACCACAAATCCTATAAAATCATTATCGAATAGTGGATCACTGGGACCTGAGGGTGGAGAGAAGCAGCCAGGCTGGGTATAAAACGAGACATGAGGCTCTCAAGAGTGCTGCTGGGTTCCAGCTTGGAGAATCTGGTAGGACATTTACAGATTTGTACCCTTCTCTTCTCCTTGTGATATTTATTACTTCATTTCTCCTTCTTTTGTAAAATAAAACCGTTTATTAACCCTTATTGTGTGTGCCTGCGCTTGGGGCATTATAAGTGCTTTCGAGCACGCGGATGAGGACCCAGTCAGGCAAACCCATTTTATATTAGGGTTGCCCTGTAACATAATCTCTAGAAAATAATCCCATAAACCTTATTTTTTTTCAATTCCATAAAGCTTTAAGAAAATTTGGATATTTAGGAATTAAAAATAAATAAAACAGCAATTTAATCCCTAAGAATTGTGTTTTGAGAATGCTAAAATTAGATTTTCTTAGTTAAGAAAAATTAAAAGTATGTTAAAGAGAACTCTAGAGTTTATGGTAGTTTACCGCAGTTTCATTTAAAAAAAAATCTACCTCTGTGAAGATGAAAGAATGTACTTTACCCTACTCCTTCCACTAAGCGTAACTAAAACCCATGAAAGTATATATAAAACAAATATAAGGTGACTCTAGACTGTGAAAAGAAATTAGAGGTGATTTTCTTTTTTGCTTCATAGATCTTAGATTCAAAATTTAAGTTGTTGTTGACCTAAAAATGTGAATGAAAGCAGCACAACAAAACAAACCTAACCTGTACAGCCAAAGAGCCAGGAAATGGGCAGCTAGCAAGAAAGAAAACTGTTAAGCAGTAACTATACTGATCCAGTTAACTCCACAGGAGAGGCGGGGAGGGCGGGAAATAGACCCATACTGCTCATGCCAGCAAAGGCTAAGTGGGAAATCTAGCCTTCCATTGTCCCCAGGCCATAATGGGAATGACACTAACCTCCCACTAGGCTAGAGTCAGAGAAAGCTGAGCAGGTTGCTGGGACTGTCATCCCTCCCAGGCCATTATCAGTGGAGAACACATAGATTTCCGAACACATAGATTTCCATAATTTCAGCAGTAATGAGTGTACTTGTTTTTCTATGTGGGATGGTTTCAGAGGAAGTCTAGTAGAGAGTCAGGACTTTCATCTCCTCCCTTTGTAATGACAGAAGACACCAGGGAAGCAACTGTAAGGTCCATCAACCCCTCCCAGCCAGGAAGGTACAATGGAGGCTGAGTATGGAGCAGGAACTCCCACTTCATCTAACAGTGTGACTTGAATATTCTCTCTATGGAGTGCATGAAGGTCAAGTCTGTAAAATTAGGGTTTCATATGTTTTGATAGAGAAGGACCATTTCCAGAAGACACATTTACAGAATGTTTTGAAGGAAAAAAAAAAACCTTTAAAAATAATTTAGATGATAAAAAAGATGCTATATTTAAAATGCCAACTTGAGGGCCCTCCCCTGGTGGCGCAGTGGGTTAAGAAACGCACTATATAGCAAACCACAGCCACTGCAGCACGAGTTCGATCCCTGCTGCCGGCCAGGGTGGGGACCCACATGGTGCAGCAGACCTCTCCTGCTGTGCCCGCTGCTC
>JAGFMF010011409.1:18334-47585 GCA_019455555.1 Galemys pyrenaicus | reverse complement strand
TGATCTGCCTGTTCTGCTCCCTGCTCTCTGTGGTGAATCCTCTCACCCCCCCCCCAACACCTCTGGCCTGTACCCCAGTGCTTGTATGCATAAATAAATCTTTAAAAGAATAAAATGCCAACTGGACGCAATCAATAGTAGGATGGAAAAGAATCAGAAGAACTCAGAATATGAGAAGATGTTCGGTTAATAAAGAGTAACATAGTCTTAACTGTGTCACAGATTGATCAGGGCCTTAGAAGAACTAGAATATCAAAAATCTCAGTTCATTGATTGTTCCTCTAATGTGGTCAAATTAATTACAATAATACATAGAGTCCTTATTTGCAAATGCAAGTTTAGTCATTTTTGTAAGGTTTTCAGTTGTTTACATCCTGATTTAAACAACCCCTTGTTATTCCCACTGGGTATTGTGAACCTCCAATAAAAATTGCAACAAAACTGTCTTTCAAAGTAGGAAAATCAGGTAAGCAGCACCGTCTGCAGCCTGGTTCCTTAATTCAGCATTTACTTGCCTGATTATACTATCTGTTCATACTCATTTAACAGACACTGAACAGCCAAGATTATAATTTCATAGTATAATAACTATTATGAAAAAATGTGTAACTAATTCTGCCAATTCCTTTATTCATGTAGATATTTTCTTCTACTTTTCTAAGGCATATTTGCCAAATAAGAGAAAAATAAAAACTAGACTAAGGGCATATCTACTGTTGGATGGCAAGAGAATACTCTACCTAGAAACATATTTCAGTTTGTAAAAAAGACATACAATTACAAGCTTAATTGGTCCTTTTTTACATAGAAAAGTTCTAAAAATCAAGAATGTCTGTCCACTTCCTCATCACCCTGTGTTGTACTGGAAATTATATTCTCTAAACACCTTATTTTCATTGTTGTCATTTAATCCTTTGGACAAGGTGTTTTTTTAATTTGCCTAGGGTTAACAGATGTAATATAGGTTCAAATTTTTCTGATGTGGCTCTACAGTCCTATAGTTTTTGATCATTGTGTGTGTGTGTGTGTGTGTGTGTGTGTAAAGTATGATCATGATTCAGCCACAGGCTGGACTGATATGTCCCCTGACTCCAGCATTATCAGAATCTACACGAACACCCATTAACACTGTCACTCAAGGACAGGGGTAAGTAAAGATCTGATTTTAAGAAAGCAATTGTACTTTGACCTGCAGTGACTTTGTCTGGATATACTACTAGGTGTTCCATGTAAAAGGCTCTGTTTGGGTATGGCAATGGTGTAGTGGATATATTACTTTGATGTGGACATCATTCATTTGTCCTTCTAGTAAATAGCCATTTATTTATCATGAAGCTTATGCTGGGTTTAGAGAGCTCATAACTCAGGTCTGGCCAATCAGAGCGCCATAACCCACTAGTGACAGAAACTGGGTAAATGATGTTGTGTGCATGATCTCAGATGCATCATGGAGAAATTTCTCTGAGGCTTTTGCTGGAATTTTTGGAAAAGCAGCAGAGTCTTCTTCAGCTGATGTGCCAAGTTGATAATTACAACCCCAGCAATTTGATAAATATGTAGAAGCATTAGTCTTTGCCTGAGAAAAGCCAACCCAGAAGAAGCAAATCAGAGAGACAAAGAAATTCCTAAATATATAATTGAGTATTTGCTTCCTTCTGCGCCTAGGTTTATCCATATTCATGCATTCATCAGTGTTGTGAGACAATATGTTTTTAAGCCAGTTTAAATTGAGTTACACTGGCAATCAAGAGTCCTGAGGAACACAAGAGTTTTCTGGGAATTGAAACCATTTGCAGAAATAACATACTAATTGTCAGGAGGTACTGTGGGTCCTAAGAGGGGTTGAAGAAAGTCAGAATAAAGGACAAAATTTCAAAGAAACTATTAAAATAAGATAGGTAGAAGGAGAAAACTTGGTTTAATCAACTGACCCATATTTTGATTATATAAAACAACACAGTTTTTTAAAAAAATTAGTGCAGGCCAATCTACATTGCTCAAAATGAACTCAAAGTCACATGTATTGGGCTGAATAGTACAATAGCTTTCTTCACAAGATAGTGTCTTGCGAATCCTTAGAAATTTGTGACTGTTCCTTTATAGGGCAAAAGAACTTTATGGAGGCGATGAAGTTATGGATCTCAAGTTGGAGAGATTACACTGGATTTTCTGGGTATGCTATAAAAGTCATCAAAGAGGGAGGCAAGAAGATCAAGAGGGGTAAACAATGTGATAACCAAAGCAGAGTTTGCAGGGATGTGGCAAAGAGCCAAGAAATGCCATACAGGGCCTAGAAGCTGGTAAAGGCAGGGAGCAAATTCTCCCCACGGATCTTTCAGTTAGAACCAGCCCTATTTGCTTATCTTTAAAAGAAAAAGAAAAAAAAAATAGCTCCTAGTTTCATTGATCTTTCCTGTTTTCTTCTTAGTCTCTTTTCACTTAGTTTTGCTCTCATTATCAGTTGTACCAACACAAGATGGATTTTAGACTTCTGATCTGCATAAATGTGATAGGTGTTGCTTAAGCCACAAAATTTGTGTTACAGCAGCAATAGGAAACTAATAAACATGTTAAATGTATCTTTTTGAAATATACTAATACTGAAAACCTATGAGCACTTTAAAGAAGATCTCCACATATACCTGAGCTTTATTTTCTGAGTTAATTAAAAGACCACTTCTAATTAGGGATAAAGATGGGGATTTCCCAGTGAGTTAGATTATGCAAAAGTATCATCAGGTTCAGATTATATCATAGTGCTCATGGCTTGAACACTTAATTATCCAAGAGAGCATGTTAGGAAGCCTTCAAAGGGAGTTGGGATGATTCTCTAGCTGACTTGAAATGTGGAAAGACAAGAAGTTAAACTTCCCCTCAGGAGACAGTATGTCAGTCAGAAAACTATTTCCTGTCGGTTGAAATATCTTTTTATAGCTGGGAAAAACTTGGGAAAATCAATTTGTGAGCTAAGGAAAAGGTTTCTTTTGTTTGTTTACTTTGGCTTTTGAAATGTTCTTGGACTTGAGCAGATGTTTGACTCTGGGGAAAACAGACCTAAGGATAATTAGAGCTGTCCCAAACTCACTCTGCAAGGGGCTAGCACTGCCTATGGCGACTTGTAAGAGGCAGCAAAATGCACTACAAGACAGATGACCACTTTAGGCCCATGACTCAGCAAGGACAGGCCCTGTCACTTTGCTGGGTAACCAGTGACTTCACCTGAAACCTTTCCACAAAGAGGGCAAGGTATACTTTCTCCTCAACTTTATCTTGGTTAAATGTTATTATGTTAAAAGCAATGTATCTTGAATAGAGATAGCTGGAGATGCAAAAGGAATCCAGGGCCCTCCCTGGTGGCGCAGTGGGTTAAGCAATGCATTATGAAACAAACCGCAACCATTGCAGCATGAGTTTAATCCCTGCCTCTGGCTGGGGAGGTGACCCACATGGCGCAGCAGACCTTTCCTGCCTCGCCCGCTGCTCCCCTCAGCAGTGTATTTCGGTTGATCTGCCTGTACTGTTCCCCACTCTGTCTGGTGGATTCTCTCACCCCCTGGCACCTCTGGCCTGTACCCCCGTACTTGTATGCATAAATAAATCTTTAAAAAAAAAAAAAGGAATCCACCATGAGGATTTAGGTTTGTCAGCAACCTTGATGCAAGTTTCTCTTGTATTAAGCTCTTCTGGAGAGACAGAACTGGTCAAGCTGATACAAGAGTTAGTCTCAGCAAAGTAACACTGTACAAGTGTAGGGACAAGATTCTCTCCATACACTTCGAGGCTGTAAAGCAGAAGTAACAGTTACCCTGAGGTGAGAAGTCCAAACCCTCAGTCTATGGATTAAATACTGAAGGGAGGTGATAATGGTCTTAGGCCACTAACTTTCTGATCACTGGAGAACTTTTCCAGATTTACATCCTTCAAGGGAAGAGGTATATAGTAATGGTTGTAGGTGTAGAAGAGAGGAATGCATTTATATATATGTATGTGGATAGGAGCGAGTTATAGGAGGACCACTTTACACTGAAAGACAAACAGATTCAAAGTTAGCAGCTGAAAAGAAAAGATCAGGAGGAAACCTTCAAAGAACAGCAAGTAAAAAAGTTTTCTCCATAAAAATAGCTGGTATTTCCCAGGTGTTTATTCTGGAAGAAAATAGTCATTTATGTGCTTTACACATTTTTATCACCACAGCACCCCTATAACGTAAGTGCTATTACCATTTCACAGATGGAAACCTGGAGGCACAGGGAGTTCGAACACACCCAACCAGTAATTGGGGAACCAGAATTGCAGTGAGGCCATAAGATCTAGACCCATAAAGGGAAAAAAAAAATGGGAGAAACATAAAAGGAGGCACTCAAAAATAGATAATTATGCCTCCAAGTAAAAGGGAAATGCCTGCCGTGGCATTTTCATCTCTATGGGCATGTACTTCCTTGAATGGAAGGCAGGCTGGGGTGACTCAGCCTCTGTCTTGCTCATTGTTCTGGTGAGACCACTCCCCAGATGCCAATACAGTCCATCCTGCCAATGCAGGGTGTGACGAGATGGAGCATGAACACTGAGGCGGGGAGGTGGAGGAGATGGAACACATCCCTGAGATGAAAACTCAGGACTCCAGCATCCCCTTCTGTGTGAGATGGGCTGTCTGACTTCCTGGGGAACATGACTGCTTTTGTAGTCAAACCAGCTTGAAGTAATTTAGCAAGTGTCAATTGTTTCCCTCTGAACAGTGTCAAATGCTATTCCAAAATTAGACTAACCAGGAAAACACATTCACAGGCTTTTCTCTTTTCGACAAGGCTGAATAGGAGTTCACACAAAGATGTGACTGGATAAGGGAGCCCTTTTTAATTATAGGGAAATTCCCCCCTGAGCATTTTGATGGCACTACCACACACAGAATGGGGGACCACGCTTAATCCACTGCGCCATAGAAGGACTGTCCCATGAGGGCAACTTTCTTATTGCTCACTTGCTTGACCATACACTCTTCAGAGCTGGTGCTAGATACTGGCTTTACCCTTTCTTTGAGGATATTTCCATACTTCTAAACTTTTGAGAAATGGCCTGGGGTAAAAAGAAGCCTTTGAGATGTGATAATTATTGTTATGAGCATTATATATGTGAATTTATGAGCAAATGAGTCATCACTTAAAAGACAACTTCATGAGAAAGAGCTGGCTGATGGCTGGGGACCAACATACTCCTCGGAAAGAACAGAGGGAAAATATGCTAAACAGGGACTTATTTCAAGGATCTATGACATAAGTCATTGATACATAATTCTCTGGGGTAAGCAAGGGAAACCCAAACAGGAGACCAACAGCCTAGCATGGCATCATGAGAAAAGGGCACCAGATCTAGAAGGGTACTCAAGAGCAGTGTACCACATTTGGGGAACATTCAGCATGTAACACTGACAGTCACCATGAAAGGGGCCGAGGGCCTCCCTGGTGGCACAGTGGATTAAGCAACGCACTATGAAGCAAACCGCAGCCACTGCAGCACAAGTTTGATCCCTGCCGTCGGCCAGGGTGGGGACCCACATGGTGCAGCAGACCTCTCCTGCCTCGCCCTGCTGCTGCCCTCAGCAGTGTGTTTCGGTCAGTCTGCCTGTTCTGCTCCCCACTCTATCTCTGGTGAATCCTCTCACCTGCCTGGACTCTGGTCTGTACCTCAGCTCTTGTATGTATAAATAAATCTTTAAAAAAAAAGAAAGTGGCTAAGAGAGTCAGTCTATTCAGGGTCTCAGAAACAAGGGGTGACAGTGAGCACCTGGAACTGTCCTGACACTCACCATTCCTTGTGACTTCCCTCTTCCTCTGCTATCCACCTTCTCTTCCTCCTGTCCTAATCTGTTGTCTTTGCTTGCCTTCTCTGGACTCCTTTAGTCTGGTGTGTTAACTTTGTTTTGTTTAAAAAAATTCTGTCAGTTTCATTTAGTTAATAGTAAAATCAATTTTACTATTCTGTGCCATTTTCTGAAGTGAAATACTGTTTTGTTCAAAGCAGTAGTCCTGTTAGTTTCTTATCATGCCCCATGTTTTGTCTATTTTTATTCTTTATAGCTGGCAACAGGCTAGTTGGGAATTCTTTATAGCTGGCAACAGGCTAGTGAAGGGGCTCTGATCCCTCTCCCTACAGGACTGAGAGGAACATCACAAAAGGGATCCAATAACCTACCACTCCCCACCCTTTCTAGTCACTACAATGGCCAAAGAGACCAATTCCTTAAAGAGGCCAGAATGAAAAGTGATTATCCACATCCACGAAGGCGGCCCACAGGGAAATATCTCTACCGTACTTCTGTCATTGCTTGCCTCAGTCACCTCCAAAATCCAAGTCTTCAAAGTCATCCTTCATACTCTTATTCCCATAAGTTGAGGAGATTCTCTCATCTGACTTTTGATCCCAACCCTCCTTAATTGCCCCAGTCACTCATCTGGCCCTCTGGAACTCAGTCTATCATCTGTAAAACTTGCTATTTTCAGTCCCATCTGCAAAGATTTCCTTCATCTTCTTGTTCTAACTCTGAGATGTCCAAAATAGTTATTACCAGCGACTGGCTACTGGCTATTAAGATGGGGCTAGTCCAAACTGAGATGTGCTGTCATTATAATACTAGATTTCAAAAACTTTTAAATAAAGTTTTTTAAAAATATCTTCAAGGGTATTTACATGGGTATAAGACTTTGCGTTGGCAGTTCTTTTCTTTCAGCACTTCAAAAATAACACTTCTTTTTGGCTTTCATGCTTTTCAAGTCTATTTAGAAAACATGAAGAGGCTAAAATGAAGCATATTTATTGGAGAGGATGGTTCTTTGAACATTAGGGACCATAAATCTTGGTACCAGCCCAAATTGTGTCTTGCCTGGTATAAAATCTTTGTGCAAGGGGGTTTTAAGGGAAAAAAGATGGGGGACAAGAATGACAGGACTGCAAAGTTGTTTACAGAGAACTAGGACTTGTTTAGTCAAGTTGGTCTTAGTTACCAAGGAGAGACAAACATCTTTGTATAGTCCATGGAGAACTCCGTGCTAAGCAGAGAATCAGTCATCGTATGGTTTTCAAAAGCTGAAAGTTCAGCAAGATGGTGTCAGTTAGCCTCAAACAACCCTTTTCATACTTGGCAATTTTTTAAATTCTATTAGTTTAAATACACTATAAGTGTGTCCATTTCATTTTACCTCTTAAAAAGATGGCTAGTAGAAAATTTAAAATGACACAGTGGGGCCTCCCTGGTGGCACAGTGGGTTAAGCAATGCACTATGAGGCAGACCGCAGCCACTGCAGCACGAGTTCGACCCCTGCTGCCGGCCAGGGAGGGGACCCACATGGTGCAGCAGACCTCTCCTGCCTCGCCCACTGCTCCCCTCAGCAGTGTACTTCTGTTGATCTGCCTGTTCTGCTCCCCACTCTCTGTGGTGAATTCTCTCACCCCGCCCTCCCCCCACACCTTTGGCCTGTACCCCAGTGCTTGTATGCATAAATAAATAAATCTTAAAAAAAATGACACAGTGGTTCACAATTGATTACTATAGAAAAACACTGCCAAGATCTTGCTGCCCCCCAAAGGTCCAACTTCAACAGATCTCTCTGGGATGGTGGTTGATCCTTTTCTCATACTCTTTGCTCAGATTAAGCCTAGTGGTGGGGCAGGTTGTTCTGTCTTCTCATTGTTCTTTCCAAACTATTGGTTCATCCTATGTTTTAAAACATTTCAGATCTTTTGAAGCTAATGCCACTAGACTAATATTTACCCCTTCACACTGAGATTGACTACATTCTGTTACACCTCTCTGCCTTAGTGAATTCTTAGCATCTGGTTCACTGTCATTCTCCCCAGCGTGAACTCTGCTCATCAGTATCCTCATAGATAATCCATTCATGGTCTCATCCCTCTGCTCCTTGACTTACAATTATGTTCCCTCCATCTCACCCCAGTCACCTACTTTAATGACCTTATCTTTGTTTCTGTACATAATTTTACAAACAACAAAATCTCAATTTCAAGTACCACATTCTTCGAATGCTTTCATATTTATAGCTTATTTCCTTTAGGGTCCTCAAATAATTTTTTTATTCTTCTGGCATTTCCAGATAATTGACTATCACCATTTCACTTAGTTTACAGTCTATGGTTCATTATTGTAATTACTCCCCTGCATATACTTTTAAGTTTCTTAAATCTTTCCATCATTCTTGTGTTTCTGTCAAACCTCTGAACATGGTTAAATTCAGTTCTTCCTTAATGGCTACCAAGGAGGCAACTGAACTAGTCTAACTATAAATTTGTGACACTAAGCCTCAAGTGGTCTCCAGAGCTGTCAGTCTTGCAACATATCTCGTCAGTTCACGTTCACTTTCCTCACACACTTCACAGAAATGGAATTTCAGCAGTTACCTTCCTTTATATTGCCACTGATATAATAGGAGCAATCAAAAGAAAGTCTCTACTTTTTCCCATTACTGTATCAATCCACCTTATATACAACGATAAATGCATTTTTATTTCCTTTCACACATGAGGTGGGGGGAATTATTCTTGCTCTTTATAGAGCAAGTTTTTCTTTTTTTTTTTTAACTGTGGCATCATAATACAGCTTATGTCACCTCAAGAGACTATATTTCTGCAATCCTCCTTTCTCTTTTATTCTCCCTCTGCTCCCCCATGGGATTATTCTCATCAGCATATAAATATGACAGGCTATTTCTTGTTAACAGCAATGATGAAGAAAACTTTCTTGATTCATGTTATCTTTGTGAACATTAATATATAGAAGAGTTATTTAAAGGTGGTCAGGAGGTTAAAGAGTGCCTCCACATGTATAAAATCATCAAACTACAGGTCTCTACACTTCTAGTATATCTCAAAGGAAATGATACTGTTTTCTCCTCCATGAGAACTTGGAAGGAGGTTATAAGAATATTATCCACAGACTTCCCTGGTGGTCTCAGTACTATCAAGCTATCATGAGCCACTGAGACCTGAGTTCGAGCCTCAGTCAGGGAGCTGACCCACATGGTACAGCAGAACTGTCTCACCCGCTGTTCCCCTCAGCAGTGTATTTCAGTAGACCTGACTGTTCTGCTCCCCACTCTGTCTCTGGTGAATCCTCTCACCTCTGCACCTTGCCTATACCCCAGTTCTTTTATGCATAAATAAAAGTAAATTTTCAAAATAAAATAGCTTTTAAAAAAAGAATTACTAGTCTTTGATTCAGGGAACTGCAGGCAATCTTGTCACGAATGCATTTTCCAATCTGTCCCCTTTTCTGTTGTTCCTGAATAAACCCATTTTTGTTGTTGAAATAAATGACTGCTTTTGGTTGATGTCAACACCTTCTGCTTGACTTTCTGCCGTGCTTTATATCAGAATTCCTGCAGAGAAGTACTTGAACTCTCTGACATCATTTCTTCACTGCATGGCTCTCTTGAACCTCTTCTGTCACTCAAATCCACCTGTCTGCAGCACTTGCGTCAGACACAATGCCATGCCATCTCTTCTGATGTTCACTTTAGTCATTATACTTGAACATTCAGCATCATTTGATCTGGTATACATTGCGAGTCAGGGCTAGGTTTTCAGGGAGCTATGTATGCTCTGAATCAGTATGCAGTATATTGTGTTATTTCTCCTACATCCAGGATTCACAGGCCAGAAATAAATTGGGTGGAAACAAAGGTGGCATTATTCATTATGATTCCTCATTTCTCTTTCTTAAATAGACAGCTTTTTAAAAAAATTTCTTGAGAGATTTAATTATTTTTATGTAGAATGGGGGTGTAGGCCAGAGGTACAGGGGGTGAGAGGATTCAGCAGAGACAGGATGGGGAGTAGAACAAGCAGGTCAACTGAAATGTACTATGAAGGGGAACAATGGGCAAGAGGGGAGGTCTGCTGCGCCATATATGAGTTAGCTTCATGCCAGGGATCGAACTCAGGCTGGAGTGGTGATAATGCTGAGACTTAAACCTTTGGCCACTAAGGAGGTCCTACTCCTATTATCTCTTATTTTTGTGACCTCATGTTCTGCTGGTCTACAAGTCTTACCCAAAGGGAGGAACGCTCCCACCAAGTGACATGGCAATGCTAACTGGGTTCACTGATCCTGATTACTAAGAAAAGGCTGGACTTTTACTCCACAACGTAGGTAAGGAAGAATATGTCTGGGCATTTCTTGTATTACTATGCCTTGTAATTAAGGTCAATGGAAAACTGCCATACTTCAGCCCAGGCAGTAACGCTAATGGTCCCAGAATTTCAGGAAAGTAGGTTTGGGTCACCCCACAATGTAAGTATTTTCAGTTCTTTTAACACTTTTCTTGCATTCTTTATTGATGTCTCCTCCTCGGAGGTATTTCCTAACCACCCTATCCAAAAGGCTACCCTGTACCATTCTGTGTCCTCACTCCACTTTTTAATTCTTCTTTGCGCTTAACTGTATTACATAATATTTTTCAATGTTTGTTTGTTTGTTTTCTATGAGTATGTAATTCCCACAGAGGAAACTTTGTTTCTGGTTTTCTTTGACCAAAATGACCTCTCTCAGGGGAGCTTGGAACTGTTTATTTACCCACTATTATTTCTTGGCAACAGATGTTTCTCATGAAAGATACAGAAGGAACAACTCACTTTTTCTTATTTCAAATAAGTTTTACTGCAGGTCCAATTCAAGCATTTTAAAGACAATCATTGCTACCTAGCAACACATTTTTAAAAAGCTAGGTAAACACTGTTAGATGCTATATAATTCTTGGTGCTGACTACTCCTACACTATCTTCCTTTTAAATTAACTAATCTGACTATATTTTATTTCTGGCAAAATCCCTAAAATACAATTTATCAAAACACACAAAAAGGTAACTACTCCTAGATCATGATTTTGTTCAAAGAAAACTTCCCAGTTTCTTATGACAATTTAATCACTTAATTTTTTCTCTGAATCCTGGATCATCTACTTTGTATTGTGGAAAATCTAGGGGCTTTGTCATTAGTGACTTGAGTCTTGAATCTGCCACTCAAGTACCTTGTGACCTTGGTCCATTACTAAATGTCTCCAAATTTCAATTTTCTAATCTCTAAAAACAGAACAACAATAATATGCCTATTTAGCAAGCATGTTAAGGTGACTGCCTGACATCTGAGGGAAAACGTTGAGAAAACTTACAGCAGCATAGAAAGTTTTACTGATATTTACACAAATATATATGTCTGGGATATAAAAGGAGCGCAATATCCTTTTTTTCTAAAATAGATATTTCTCACAATGTTTGCTTTCTTTTTTAGGTGTAGTCCCCATAGAATTTCCACCACCAATTCACCTGTGCACCATCACCATAGTCCCTGTTCTCTTCCCCTCCCTTGATCCTAGACCCTCTCCCTTTTCCACAGAATGTCTCTGATTCGTAGAATGTCTTATTTTTGTCTGGCTTTGTTGTGGGTTTTTGTTGTTTTTTTTTTTTTTGGTGTTTTTGCTGGTGGTGTTTCAATATACTTTCTTAATGATTTACTCTATTTTCTACAATAAATATGAAATTGGTTTTGCTCTCTGGAAAACATAGATGATGTCTGTGCTGATTTAAGGTGGAATTAACCAAGGAGAGATATTGGACTATTTCATTGAAGGCCTTTTATCCTTTGTCTGTTTTCATTGCTGTTCAATCTCACATTGTCATTTTAAATCACTCAGAGTTAAACCTAATGTGAGGAGAAATATTTATTTTGCAGAGACCTATAAATTATTTAGGTAACAAAGAAAGGACGTGTGTATATATATATATCTAATATGACACCATACATATGTCTCTGCATATATTTATGCACAGGCATATGTGTTTATGTAAATACACACATATACAGACATATTTGTACATTACTGTTTTATATAAATTTTCATTGATTTAAAACATATTATGCACATTTAAATCCATCTTTTTACCCATCTTAAATCCACAGATAGTTCAATGGAGATAGTAACTGAAAAGCAAGAAAAAAGAACTGAAAGTAGACTAACACCAAGAGGCCAAACAACACTTGTTTCATGATAGAAACTAAAGATAAATTTATTATGATTTGCAGGCAGATACGATGAAATAGTAGCATCACATTTTTACTCGTCTTAAGATTATCTGAGATATGATGGGACTCTTTGCAAGAAAGAGATTCTGAACTGAACTCAAATAGGGTTGAAACTGCCTCTTCCAAAACAACTTTACCCGTTTCACAGATGAAATACACAGCTACTGAATGAGCTCAAGTGGACGGCAGGCTGCACTTGAAATCCCGGGCTTCACTGTACCATTTCCCTTTGCAGCTGGGCATAAGTAACTCTTTTCAAGTGAGAAAAATAGGGTTTACCTGTTATGCAGTCTTTTATTATTTTTTTTAAGATTTATTTATGCATACAAGCACTGGGGTACAGGCCAGAGGTATGGGGGGTGGGAGGATCCACCAGAGACAGAGTGGGGAACACAACAGGCAGACTGACTGAAATACACTGCTGAGGGGAGCAGCAGGCGAGGCAGGAAAGATCTACTGCACCATGTGGGTCCCCTCCCCGGCTGGTGGCAGGGATCAAACTCGTGCTACAATGGCTACGGTTTGCTTCATAGTGCGTTCCTTAACCCACTGTGCCACCAGGGAGACCCTGCAGTCTTCTTTTAAAAAAAGGTTTATTTATTTATAAAGCAGGATCTGAAACTTCCTTTCTTGGTACGAACAGGGCGCCCTCAGGGTAGAGAAATGGAAACATAACTGAGCACAGATAACTCTGAGACTATCTTAAAATGCCAATAGGGAACTTGGTGAGATCTTTCTGCCTCAAGAGTCTCCCAATTATATAAATGTTCATCATATGGGCCATAGTTAGGGTGTACATGCTCAAAAAAGAAAAAAAAAATCAGACAATGAATGGAAGTCCTTCACTGCAGAATTATGAAAAACTCATCAAATGCTGCCAGTTTCCCATTGTGTCATACTGTCCTTGGGATGTAAGTGCGATAGCGGAGGGAGCCCTCTGGTCCCTGTGATGACAGATGAAAACTCTCCCATGCAAACAGATCTGTTGTATTTCTAAACCACAAAAGAGGGGACTTGGTCTCTCTGCTGCTTGACTAGAAAGATTTGGACTTTCTAGGTGGGATGGCAAAAAGCTCAATATACAAGGACTGATATTTTGAGACATTATTTAATCTTTAAATCCACAAATATGCACTGAGTGCTTACCTTATGCCAGGACGCTGATTGAGGGACAAGCAGACGAGTTTCCTGACCTTACAGTCCCTACAAAGTATTCAAATCAGGGATGTCAATGGTGATTTCCTGCTCCCTTACTACTAGAGAACATCCTGATGGGCTGCCTGAATACCCTAAAACCTTCATGACATCCAGTTGACTATTGGAATTTGGATATAAAATGTTAATTTGTAAGAAACTGCTAAAATATTCACTAATTTCCTGGGACTCCTAGTGGGATGGAAGTCTATGGATATTGATAAAAAGAAGATAATTTTGGTGAACATTTTATAGGATACATAGCTATTAAAATTTTTTCCCAGTTAAACTGAATCTTAGTGTTTAATTTCTTGCAGAAAATTCAATTTTGGCTTAAAAATATTTTAAAAATTACATAGCATAGAAATTAATAGACAATAACACAAATATACCTGCCCCTTATGTTCCATTTCTTCTATTTTCTAGTCATTTATTCTCTAGATTTCTAATATGGTTTCTGTCTCATTCATTCTTTACAACAAAATTTTGTAATTGCTGAGCCAATTATATATTCATATCCCATCCTCTAAGCTCACATTAGTTTTTTTTCATTTGCTCAGTTTCCAGAACCAAATTTGTACATATGGTTTGGAATAAGTAGCTCAGGTGGTTCTTAGAATTCAACGCTAAGGGGATGATGGGTGTCTGATGCCTCCACTGGCCAGAAAGCTTTGCAAAGGGACATAATTAGTAATTACAAGTTTGGCAGAAATTAGGAAAATGGATTCAGAATTTAAAATAAAACACTTCCACTTGTTATTAAAAGTTCTATTGCAGGGAAGAAAGAAAGGACTGCACACAAGCCAGAAGCTGGATGAACATCACATCTCATTCTGAGAGTTGTCTTGTCACAAGTAGAAGAAAAAGGACATCATAGTACAAAGGAAAAGAGGAAAAATCTTGTGATAGTCAGGACTGGGAGACAACTTATTAACCTAAATTAGCATATTTCAGAAAGTCTAGTTGAGAGGGATACTGATAGTGCTTTACTTTTTTTGTAAAGAGCAAAATTCACACATATCACTGCTGATTTTCAACCTTAACTACTGTATGTAATGTCTTATTGTGAATTAATTCCTTCAACATGAGGCTTTTGGGGAAAAATAATTAGATGTGCTTGATATTTGGTTGTTGGAGAAAGCCAGAGCTGCAAGAGCCGTAAGCAACAATCAAGGTCAGAGAGGAGTGTTATGCCGAGAACCTTGTGAGACTTGCAAACCAGTCACGCTAGGACAAGAGCTGCACACGGCTCTTGGAATTGAGGCAGAACACTCAGGAGGAAGATAATAAGGGAACAAAATGTTGTTAGATATTAGTAACAGCCATCTACATGTAGGCGGGCTTGGCACACAACTACGAGTCCTTGTACTTCTGGGCTATGCTTCTTGTGGCATGTAACAATTGCTTGTTAATTGTTCTCATAGTCAAGAAAATGCCATGGAAAAGTAGGAGGATTGTTACTTGCCTAGGAGAACAGTAGCCCTCTGTCTTCATGCTTTGACATCCTGTCTGCCAGTCTCATCCCTGTGTCACCAACCTTATAAGAACGACATTTGGTTAATACCATAGTATTTCAAGCTCCAGGCTTCTGTGAATTCCCTTTTCCTATAGTACTTAACTAGAAATATCTTGAACTTTCTTAAAGACAAAACCCAAATGTGAGCTCTACAGGTCACAAACAGTAAAAAAAAATTACTTGTACTAGAACAATATGCATGGGGTAAAAATCAAGGATACAGGAGCAGGTATGCATGTCCATCATTTCACATGAAGTTCTAGAGCAGTGCAAAAAGATCCAGAAGACAGGATGGGAGAGGGACCTCAACATTTATACTCAGACTGGTCTAGGTTTTGTGATTAGGGTAGAACCAACCCCTGTCCTGCTGTGATCTGGACACTTGTGCACTGTCAGTAGGATGAGGGACTTGGGCTGACCTCTGTTCTGAGGGGTCAGTGTTTATGACTGGTGAGGCACTAGCCCTTTCCTTCTGGTATGGTCAGGGGACTGGTATTCAAGACCTGTAACTACAGTTACATAATTTGACAAGACAGCAGCAGGACCGTCACACCTGTTCTCCACTGGCATGGTTGATTGGTAGGGTGGAAATGTGTCATTGATAGGAATTTGTTGCTTTCAGCACAGGGCTGTAGCTAGATTCCATGGAGCTTTGCAGAAAGCTAACTCCATCTCTGAGAGACCAGCTGCAGAACACAATTTGGAGAGCCCTCATCTCCTAAGTAGAGGAAGTTTGGTCTGCAACTTGGGCAGTGTGGAGCAAATGAGAATGTTCCATTTGTTTAGTTAACTCTTCCTTCATCTACATGTTACAGAAAACCCTTTTACTATGTCTAAGATTTGTCAATGAAACAGGTGAGAGGTGGTATTTGATACTTGGCTGCTGTGGCTCTTAGAACACTGGGCTTGTTCTTTTGCCTTCCTACCAGATATGGGAACCGGGTTATGGCCATGAGTGATTTTTAAATAAATAGGCAACAACAAAAATCCAAACCCTGGCTAGAGTAATAAAATTAATGGAACCTGGATCATTTGGGAGCCACGTAGAGCAGGGTACCCTGCTCAGCAGGAACTGTTCCCTGACAGGAAAATAACCTCCATTGCTGTATTCTTGGGTCTCTGGTAAAGTAACTGAGCCTGCAAGTCAATTAGTGATATATTATCTTACAACAGCAAAAGTGAGAAATCAGATAGTGCAGATTGGAAAAGCAATGTTTGCCTACATGATGGCAAATATTTACAGCAAGTCTTACCTGGAAGACACATTATCAGTTCTAAGGAAGTGGTTGAAAAGAACAGGATATGGGTATGTTTTAGGTTTCCCTTTGAAGCTTTGAGGAAGGAATTGCATTAGAATTGAGCTCATTAAAGAGTTGAGAATTAGTTTGTAATCAGATGTATAGAAAAGAACATACATTTAGAGTCTCATAAAGTTAGAAAGGCCAAAGGCCAATTACTTTTGAACCCCTCAAAAATTTTCTCATTATAATTTCTCAATGCAAATTATAATGCAAAACAACGGAGCCAGGTCTCTGGGTATAGCTTTGCTACCCAAACCATTTTTTTTTTTTTTTTTCATACAGCCTCAAGGTAACCTTTATTTAAAATGAAAAGAGACAGGCCAGAGTTGAGCTCAGAGAATAAGAAATAAAGCAGGGTAATGAAATATGACTGGAAAAGGATGTTGGTTTTGGATATTGATACATGGAACAGACTCTAAAAATACACTATTAGTCTACTAAGGTTTGAAGGAATTATATTGCCAAAGGACAGATAAGACTAACTTGTAAAAGCTTGTTATTGTTCAATCCCAAGCCAGTTCCTAAGTAGACAGACTTTCTAACACTAACTTTAGGTGTGATTCTGATAGTAGTGATCAAGAAAGACCACCCATAATGCAAAGTTAGGCCCATAGAGGACACAGGAGTCATCTCCAGAGAGCAAATTCAGTTAACCTGACAACTTTCTTTGCTCTAACTGTGCCTTATGTAATGACACTGTAATGATCCTGACTGATCAAGGGGCGGGAGCAACTGAGAGAAAAGAACTTATGTTGTTAATTAAAAAGCAACTACTTGTTTAAAAAGATGCTGATAAACAGTAATAGAAGACAGATAATGTGTTGAGTGGCCTAGACTAAATGAAAACTAACAGGTGGTCCTGATGCCTCTGAAAGAAGCATAAGCCAATTTGAGATGCTATGGAGTCCACACCTCGAGTCCCGAAGTCTTTTTCACTTGCTGGCAAGAGTTTCTAGGGACTTTCACTGAGAAGTTGCTCTTTCCTCTGTGCAGATGTATGGCTGCCAGGAACTCTCTGGGCCAGGCCAGAGTACTGTGCATCACCAGTTTCCTGAGCCTTGCCAAGAGGTCTGTAACCTTTCCCCTTTCTTGCCAATTGAATTGTATCCTTACATTGTTATGTGGGTTCTCCCCAATAACTCATACTGCGGTTATATGCACTTGGCTTGAGTCCTAAGTGAGATTTTCTGCTCTAGTGGAAGTGAGCCCTATTGAGATCTATTGAGATCCAAACTTGATAGAATGAAGGATAAAACTCTATGGTTTTCTGCCCAACAGATTTTGATTTTTAAAAAAAGAAATTAAGATTTTTATTTATGCACACAAGACCTAGGGTGCAGGTCAGAGGTGCAGAGGGTAAAAGGATTCACCAGAGACAGAGTAGAGAGCAGAACAGGTAGATTGACTGAAATACACTGCTGAGGGGAGCAGCGGGCGAGGCAGGCGAGGTCTGCTGCGCCATGTGGGTTCCCTCCCTGGCCAGGGATCGAACTTGCACTACAGTATCTGCGGAAGCTCCACAGTGCGGCGCTCAATCCCTTGTGCCACCTGGGAGGCCCCAGATTTTGATAATTTCAATGCACTGATGACATCTGTGTGTTTCTATTTTTACCTTTTCCAACTGAGAATTTTATCATGATTATCTTTTTCTGCTCAGTCCTTGCATACTGGGCATTGCAGTGGGGTTGAACAAGAGTGTGTGCAAATTTAAAAATCTTTTAGTTTGATGTTTCCTGAACTACAAAATCCCATAAAAACGTTGCCTGTAGTTTCTGGATTTTGAGTTGGAGCCAGTAACTGGATTTTGGGTTTCTTCTTTGAGGAAAAGCTATATTCTGTTTATAAGAAGATGCACACAAATATGTAGATGTCCAGAAATGTGGATTCTGACAGATACTATCAAGCTATCTTCCAATATCCATTATCCATTTCTCCGTAGTAATAGAGGTAATTGGCCTAAGCTATAACAGAGCAGCAAGATTTAAGAAAACCAAATCACTAGATAATTCTCTCAAAGGTGGCTGCTCATACTGAGGCTATTACAGGATAAGAAAATGTACTTATTTGTACTTTGGTCAATATATTCAGTTCTTTGTTATTCAGTTTAGTTCTCACCCTAAAAAAAATAGTCTCTTAATTTTCATTTTCTGTGAAAGAATATGCCATCCCAAACATGCCATAGGACTAGTTTCAGTTGAAGGCTATTGAAAAGCACATCTAAGGAGCCTCCATCATGGTACAGAAGGTTGAGCGCTGCACTGTGAAGCATCCGCGGCACAGCTGCACAAGTTCGAACCCTGGACAGAGAAGGGACCCATGTGGCACAGCAGACATCTCCTGCCTCATCCACTGCTCCCCTCAGCAATGTGTTTTAGTCCATCTGCCTGTTCTGCTCCCCACTCTGTCTTTGTTGAATCCTCTCATCTCCCATGACTCTGGCCTGTACCCCAGTTCTTGTATGCATAAATAAATCTTTAAAAAGGAAAAAAATAAAAGTACATCTAAGAAAATCTGTCTTCTTCCCATTTCCCTAAAATCAGGACATACATTTGTATATGTACCCCTCTCCATACCAAAGGAAGAGTAGAATATCAGGAGCCAACTTAAGAAGCTTATTAGCTCAGATGTGGCACAAAAACCTATGTAATAAATACTGCTAATACTAGTCCTGCCATTAGTTTCTTTCATATATTTATTTTTCCATAACTGGTTACCTAGAAAATCAAAGATCTTTTCTCTAATACTTCTCTAATTATTGTTTAAAATGCTATGTAAGTCCTAATTTTATCCACCTATTTCTGAGTGCTTCTATATCTGCTTCCTGCACATGTTAATAAATTAGTTTGTGTATCTTACCTGTCAGTATAATTTGTAGGTTCTGGTTTGAGAACTTAAGAAGGTAGAAGGACATTTTTCCTTTACTTTCCTATAGTGTTCCAAATGCCATTTTATATTTCCCAATTGAGTAAAATCACATGACATTTTCCTTCCTTCTTTTGACTTACTTCATTTAGCCTAACACACCTAAAGAGTTCATCTTTTTATGACTGAGTACTATTTCATTATACATACAAAACACATCATTTGATCCATTCATCCATCTTGGGTACCTGGTTTGTTTCCATACCTTGGCTTTTGTGAATAGTGTTGCAATGAACATAGGGGTGCTTATGTCTCTTCAAATTGATGTTTTCTTATTTTGGGTGTAAATGCCCAGAGGTAGGATTATTGAATCATAAGGCAACCCTATTTTCATGCTTTTGAGGTGTCTCCATAATGTTTTCTGTAGTCTCTGCACCAATATAAATTCCCCCCAACAGTGCACAAACATTCCTTTCCCCCTATATCCTCACCAATACTTGTTCTTCTTGACTTTTTGGTAATAGGCATTTAAAATGATGTGAGATGAAATGTCACTGCAATTCTGATTTGTATTTCCCTAACAATAAATGACACAGAACATCTTTTCATGAATTTGTTGGATATCTGTATTTTTTTGAAATGTCTACTTAGACTCTCTGCCTGCTATTTAATTGCATTGTATATTTTTGTTATTGAGTTGTTTATTTCATTCCTTGTTGGTACTCCCAAAGCACTTGGTTTATATTTTTAAGTACTGGGCAAATTGAACCTAAATTTATTTGTGCTGCATAATCAGCTACAAGTCATTTCAGAAATACAGACTTCAAGGGTATACCCCAAATTTACTAAATCATATCTCTTGGGCACAATATGACCAGCAATTATTTAATCCTTAGCCAACTGATTGGCATTTATATATATCTCATACCCGTTAGGTTTAAGTCCTCAAGGTCAAAGACCATGTTTTATATGGTCATACACTATAACGTTTGGCACAGTGCCTGTCACATGATACCCAATAGATTTTCTTAGGTTTGTCTTTATCTTCTCTTGGAATTACCACTCTTTAGAGATTTTTATGTGTTGTTCTCCTCTTGAATTTCTACCATGTGCCACTTGATGCTCTTGTCTTTATTATACCATCTGGGGCCTGACTATCAAACAACAGAAGCCATTTGCAGGTGGGAGGTGTACGTTCATGTTAGCAAAATATTTTGGTATTTTGCTTGCATTTTTGTGAACTTTTACATAGTCAGGGAATCAAAGGGGTTTTTTTCAATATTAAACAAAGTATTTTTGACGTTTTCAAGGTGAAAGAGGTACACATTGTGGAATGAATGAGATTTCCAGTGATTATGTCTGGATTTGCTGTTTTGGTTTCTTTTACTTATATGGTAGGGTGGGAGATGAGTACTGAACGCTCAGTGAGGGTGCCTAGCAATCGAGTCCTGTGGGACTTTGCTCATTCTATTTTTGGAAGTAGTTTAAAACTGGAACTTGAAACAAAGGCTGAAAAATAGATAGTATGGAATTAAAATTTTCTTTCAGTTGTAATCCTGGCTAGTCATGCAACAACTGGATTGTGATCTCGAAATAAATGGTTAAAAATAGTTGCTTTCATAGGGCAATAATTTGCCTACCCTGATAAATGTGTATTACATGTGGAAAACGGTCTTTTACTGCATCCCTGTCTAACATGGCTGACTGTAGCCACAGTCCCTTTCCCTTTTTCTCCCCCTCCCCTTAAGGCTATTGTTTGCAGCTTCTTTGAATGCCAGAACTTGTGCTAAAAATAGCTGTTCTATTTTCTTATGACTCCACCCAGGTTAGTCTGTCTGCTTCCCTTGCGTCCCAGGAGGCCATATCCACATTAAGGCTTTGTTAGCAAGTCTTTGTATTATTTCTTCTCCCCCCAGCTATAGATAACCCACACTGTACTTCCTCTATAGGGCTCCATGCAGTGATCCTAAATGGCATCCAGGAAAGTAGATACCAATAGAAGCATTCAGCTGCAGTGCAGGCACTCAGTAAGGGTCTGGGCAGGACAGTGACTATTTCAAATGGAAAAGGTCATTGCTAAAGGAAGCAATAATCGCTTAAACAGTCCTTTAAAATGATTAAGAGATCTTGATAGAGAGATCAGTGTGCAACATCAGATGAAAGGAAAACCAAAACAACCAAAGAAAGAGGAATAAACTTGAAAGGACCTGTACACTGCTATACATTAGGACCACAAATAATATACATTTAAGAGGTGCATTACTGTTTACATTTTGTATTTCAGTATTGCATATGTATACATGTGTCTTACAAGGTACATTGAATATGATAGTGGTGCTTCTCTTCTCCCTTGTTTATCCCTCCATCTCCCATTCCACCCCATAAAGTCAGTATTAAAGTGAAGGTGTGAATCTTGAAATGAATGGTGTCTAGATTTGAGGAAACAATATACTGACCAAAATCAGTACACCACATTACAGGGTTTACCTCTAGCTTGGACAATTTGAAAATCTATAGAAGGACAGTGTCTAAGGAAAAGTCTAAAATTCACTTGATTGGCAAAGACTGAAGAATAAGGTTAGACTGTTCATTCAACAACATAACAACCACAAGAGGAAGGGTGAAATGTTCATGTCAACTAATCTATTCCAATGGTGATATCTGACTCATTTTAATCAGAAGATTGTTGAGTGGGTCTCCCATAGGATGAAAAGTTCATCTCTACCATATACATTCTTGCCAACAGGTGCATAATAAACATTGGTTTTGCGATTTTACTTTTTGTAATCTTTTGCAGGTATCACATTATCTCTGCCTGATGACTTTTTAAAAAATCATTATTTTTTTCTTTCAGGCAAGAAAACAGAGTCTGGCAAGACAGTGACAGTAAACATGCTGGGCTCACCTTATCCAAACAGTCACAACAAAACTGATATAAAACAAAGCCAAAAAACCAAGTCAAAACAATATACCCCAGGGAAAAACTGACTACAGCCAAAGCATTAGCCTGAAGTAAAGGGACAGGAAAGGTTTTCAGTGAGCTCTATTTAGAGTGACAATAGGACTATACAACCCAACAGGGAGAAGTAGCTTCTGTACAGCGCCCCCTAGAGTTCTTGACTCAAGAACATGCCAAGGTGAGGGCTTGAACCACCCTGCACTGAATGAGGGGATGCGTGAGCAGGCACCCTGGATGTAGAGAGTGTTGCTGGGGAGTTGTAGAGATGCAGGGGGTGGCCAAGTGGCAGTCTACATAATCAACAAAAAAATCCATTTTTTAAAAAAATATATCCAAACAATAAGTTAAAGAAATTAAGACAATTTATAATTGATTCAAAAATAATACCTTAGAATCAACCTAACAAAGGTGGCAAAAGACCGATACATTAAGAACTACAAAATATTGAAGGACTTAGTGACACAAGGAGATGAAGTATATCTTATGCTCATGGATGGAGAGAATCAATTTAATTCAATTGACTCTCTTGCCTAAAGTGGTGTACAAATTTAATTGAATACTCAAAGTTCCAACCAGTGTTTTTCAAAGAAATGAAACAAAACACATGGAGATATGGAATCACAAAAGGTCTGGAATTGCAAAAGCATGCCTAATTAAAAAGGAGAAAAATAGCGGTATCATTTTACATGACTTCAAAATTTATTATAAAGCAACAATATTGAAAACTGGTATTGGAACAAAAATAGATACAAGCACCAATGTAACAAACTGGAAATCCCATAAATAAGTCCACACATATACCAACACTTAACCTATGATATAACATTTATAACCACAATATAGGGAAAAGATAGTCTCTAGTAAATGGTGCTGGGAAAGTTAGAAAGCCACATGTAAAAGAATGAAGTTGGATTACTTACTAATACCATACATAGAAACAAATTCCAAATGGATTAATGATTTAGGTATAACACCTGCAACAATAAGTAAAATTAAAGCACTGGTGACATATTCTAAGGTATCAACAATAAAGATACTTTTGGTGACTCAATCCTTATAGCAAAAGAACTAAAAATAATAACTGTAATTACCTCAATTTAAAAAGCTTCTGCACAACTAAAGAAAATACAACAATTAGACACCCTATTGAATATATATATATATATATATATATATAAACCTTAGTGGGGAGGGAAGAGGGGAAGGGTGGAGGGCAGATGGGAGCACGGGAGACCGAGGTGATGGTGCACTGGTGAGATGGTGATGGGGAATACATGGGGATTACGATTGATGTCAAATATATGTAAATAAAAAAAATATATAGATACCCTATTGAATGAGAAAATATTTACACAATATATGACTGATAAGGGATTATATCCAAGGTAATTTTAAAAGCCTCACACGAGTTCAGCAATAAAAACAATAATGCCAGCTGACTATGGTGGAGGGCTAAGGATGCCTAGATGGAAAGTCTAGTACAATGGCATGTCTCAGTGAGTGTGAACCTATTCCTTTGAGTCAAATACAGTGTTGTAAATCAATATTCCCTTAATAAAAACAAATCATATAACCCAAATAACAAATGGCAACAGAGCTGGACAGACCATTCATCAAAGATGATATCCAAAAGGCCAAAAAGAAATAAAATGTTCATTGTCACTCTCAGAGCAGATTAAAACTATAAGATTCCACCTCATATCTGTGAAATCGCACATATTAAGACCTCAACAAGTGCAGTAGAGGATGCAGAAGAAAAGAAACCCTGTTGAACTGTTGAAGGGACTAGAACTGGTGAAACCATTATGGAAAGCAATCTGGATTTATCTTAAATATTAAGAATGGAAATACCTTAGGATTTGGCTATCCCATTCTTGGACATTTATCCATAGAATATAAAACCATCGACAAAAAATCCTGTATGTTCCATAATTTTTACAGCAACATTATTAACACACTGTAAATGACATGCAACACAATAAGGCATGGAAGCAGCCTAAATCTCCTTCAATGGATGACTGTATTAAGAAAATGTAGGACCTACAGACCAGAAGTATTATATTGCCACAAGAACGGCTATCGTACAGTCATTTCTAACAAAATGGAGAGAATTTTAGAGAACTATGTATATAGTAAGTCAGAATGATAAAAACAAATGTTGGCTATTCAGAGCATAGACAATGCAACAACCTAAAACACATAAAAAAACCTAATGGACATTGGTAAACATTCTGAGGGCCCTTACGTTAGAGGGAGAAAGGAGGGCAAGGGATAAGGTTATGTACAAGTTGGTGTGAGGGAGTAAACATGAAAGTCCTTCTGCAAAAATTAAATAAAACTCAAAGTATAGGTGACCTGGGGACACAAGAGCAAATTAGTCTTGTTTTGAAGAAACTGACAGTCTATAGATAACATACTTTTTAGGTTTCAAAATCTTATTTTACATTCTATTCATGTTAGTAGGGTAAATTAGCATTAACCAAAAAAATTCCATTCATGCCTTTTAAGCCAGATATAATTACAAATTCAAGCGGATGTTAACAGCAACAAAAAAACCTAAGAAGGGTTTTAAAATCTCTGGGTAGAATTATTCTACTCTTACATGTTAATCCCCTTTAAAGCATTCTATCTTAGAAAGTAATTTGAAAGCTACAACATATATCCATAAACCTTTATTTTCAAAGGAATATATTTTTAATTTAGCTATACTTAATTACGGGATTGAGAGATATTATTTCTCTTTAAAGTACCTGTTCTGTTACATCAGCTATTCTCAACCTTGGTTTCAAATGATTTGTCCAGTGCATCTCCCTTCTGTTACCGCTTTCTTCAGGTGAAGAGTTATTTTTGTTTTCTTAATACAATTCTTAATACAATTCCATTATATGGATATATAACAACATTCTACTCGTTGTGAATATTTGGGGGTAGATTCTAGTTTGGGTCCATTTTGTTTTTTTGTTTTGTTTTGTTTTTGGGACTATTTTGAATGCTGTTACGAAAATCATACTATTGCCTTGTTAGACTTTGAAGTGAAGGTGATGGGTTTAAGATATGCCTACATTCAAGATTAAGTATATTTTCTTTAAATGAACACCAATCCCATCTGTTGAAACCCTGTTTTTTTATACTTTGAATAAACTGTTCTAAACTATAAAGATCCAGTCGGGCCAGTCTGCATTTAGTTCTTTTGCTTTATCTCATGCTAGTCTCTCAACTCATTGTATTTGCTCCCATTCTTTAATTTTTCTTGATTGAGGGCTCCAGCTCTTCTGTTTGGAATATTCTTAATATACAACCCAATTGTCCAACACTCTCACCAACCCACACATTCTGCGCCTAGTAGAGAACTCATTCCCATTCTTTAAATGTCAATTACTAGAGAAGCCTTTTGTGATTATCTAAGTACCTCCATTTAATTTAAGTAATTCTATTTAACTTAAGTATCTCCATTTTATTTTCTCTAATTCAAACTTCTCCATAGCATTTATGACAAATTTTAGTCTATATTAATTTTTTCTTGTTCGTATGCATCTTCTTTTCGGTACTTAAAACATGATGTCCATATGTATGCCCCACTCCCAGATGTCATAATGTAATTTTATTGGTGGATCTCAATCATGGTATTTTAAAAATGTCTTCCAAGCTAACTATGTGATTTGTAACATGCAAATCAAATATTTCAGGAGTGATATAATCTTTATTGATGGATGTGTGCAATCAAAAACTTGGAAACTAGTGGACAAGCCTATACAGCACCTCAACTACATGTTAAGGATCTATATTAACAGGGAAAGTCTGAATTATGTTTATTTACTGTTATCGGTTGGTTACCACTTAGTTAAAACTACTCTAATTTCCAATTCCATTGATCTGTTATGATACAAATTTTGGGTGCTGCATATTCTAATTATTTGTACATGTCTGTCTCCCTCATTGGATTTTAACAACTAGTTTGTGTCCTCTTCATCATTTCATTCTCCACAGTACTTGTTATAATTACTTACACATAGCAGACTATCAATACATAGTTTGTAATAAATAAAATCACCATTTAGGTCATTTATATAACATCTATATAACATACTTCACTGAGCTGTTTGACATTTTTACCTTGAGAACTGACTGACACTTCATTATTTAAGAATCTTTTTTCTTTGCACAACAAAGAATTGAATCAGTCACAAAGACTTGAAGCTAAAGGGGTTTGGGGATCCTTGAAAGTATAGTACCTTTCTGGGCACTACCTATCAAAAATAACAGGGGCTATTCTTGGTCTACATTTTGGCCTATAATTGACTATTGTCAGAAAATATTCTTATCAATTAGACAAAATGTCAGGTAATTTCAATAACTACACATTACTATGTAGTTAGAAACATCACTTTACTAACAGTATTTGATTCAGATTTAAATGAAAAACATTCATTTATAGTGAGGTAATTTCTCATGATTTGTAGGGTTTTTTGGTAAAAATTTATTTATGCTTATAAGAGTTGGGGTACAGGCCGTGAGGTTCAGGGAGGGGTTGAGAGGATTCACCAGAGACAGAGTGGGGAGCAGAACAAGCAGAGCCACTGAAATACACTGCTGAGGGGAGCAGGGTGGCGAGACAGGAGAGGTCTGCTGCACCATGTGGGTCACCTCCCTGGCAGGGGAGCAAACTCTTCATAGTGTGACTTATAACCCCTTGAACCACCAGGAAGGCCCCCAATTTGTTTTATAAAAAAAAAATAAAAAGCAAAACCCAAGAAATTGAAACACCAAAAATGTTATTGATATCTTAAATTAATGAGGTAGTTGTGGCTCTATGAATTTTCAGTCTGGGCTCCTTACAAAGAGTGAACATATAATTTTCAATAAAATCTAAGAATTTGGTAGGGGGTTGTAAATATATGATAAACTACCTGTATTTATTTGGTGTGGAGGTGGTTTTTCTAAGTAGTAGAGTACCTGGAAATATTTTATTTGATGATATTAAGGTCTATTAAAACTAGAATGTTAGGGGAGAACTAAGATAGCATTAAAATAGTTTTTAAAATTTCACAAAAAATTCCAGAAGATGGGCCCTCCCTGGTGGTGCATTGAGTGCCGCACTGTGAAGCATCTGCGGCACAGCAGTGTGAGTTCAATCCCTGGCCAGGGAGGGGACCCACATGGCGCAGCAGACCTCTCCTGCCTCGCCCACTGCTCCCCTCAGCAGTGTATTTCAGTTTATCTGCCTGTTCTGCTCTCTGCTCTGTCTCTGGTGAATCCTCACCATCCTTACCTCTGGCCTGTGCCTCAGCTCTTGTACGCATAAATAAATCAATCTTTAAAATAGAAAAACACATTTTATCAGTTTGACAGTCTGCTCTAAAACTATCCTCTTTAATTGATCAGGAAACACTGGTATTGGCTTGATGATCTGTTGAGGTCATAGGTTTTATTTTCTATTAAATGTGTTTCCTTAAAAATTTTCCAAGACATTGCTTGCTGGCTTGAAATGTAAGGCCTGTGCTCTCACATTCTTATTTTGTTCTTTCAAGTCTTGGCAAAATACTAAACTCCTCACAAATTATTGTGGTGCTCAAGGGCATGCTTTCTGGGCTTGCTATTCTAACCATATATTGAGAGTTAGGTATAAACAAATCTCCCTGTACTACTAGCCAGACTTGCCCTTCTGAGAAGCAGGGATGGGTGCATGTGGGGGTGTGGAGGAAACAGTGAGAAACTTTATACATGTGGAGTGAAAATATAAAACCACTGACTCAAGTGAGGCAGTTCAAGATGGAGTTACAGGAAGACCCAGGGTTTACCTACCCCAACAAACACACCAAATACATAGGTATACATAAAACAATTCTCTCTGAAAAAGATGAGAGAATAAACTGAAAATCTTCAAGAGAAGAGAGCAAAGTACCACACCAAAATGAGCAGGGAGGTCAGATGCAGTCCTACCAAGAAGCCATATCCTTTTGTGGTGGCCCACAAGCAGAAGGGAGCTCACAAATAGGGAGCAGCTTCTTGAGGAATGAGAGTTTGTGCCCCAAATTGGCAGTACCCAACTCAGGATCCATACCTAGGAGTCAGGTTCCCCTAAACATCTAGATTTGAAAAGCAACAGGGTTACTATCCAGGAGATTCAAGTGGTGAAGGGAAACTGAGTCCATTCTTAAAATGCAAGTATTTACTTACCCTGGGTTCCAGAGCAATAGTAACGATTTGAAAAGTACCCAAGTCATACATGAAGGAGGCTCACTAGCGAATCTGGAAGTGAGGCAAAGGTCTGCTGGAACTTTCTCTAGGAAAGAGGCACTGGTGCCATTTAAAAAAAAAAATTATACTACTTTGCTGGAGCCAGAGTTTGGAGTCATTTCAGAACATAAGCTGTCTTGCTAAAACAAGGGGACACTCATACACTCCACTGTACAAGCAACTCTGAATGTGGGATGGGCTTGCCATTCCCACCCATTCTAGTCTGCTAACAGTCTCCTCAAATCTAGCTTTCCCCCATCCTGCACCATTGAAGCTTGAGGAATTCTCAGGGTATGTAAGCTGGGGGTGCTATCTGTGCTTGCTCTTGGCTCACTGGTACCTTCCAGAAAGATTATAAACTTTTCTAGAACTTTTCTGCAGCTCCCCCCAAGTGATACTCAGATAGGCATATCAACAGATAGGAGGTCATCAGGTTTAATGACTAGGGCTCCTTGAACCATACATATTGGAATATTCTGAAAGCTTCAGTCACCATGAAGTTAATGCAAAAACAGACTCATTTCCTTGAAATGCACTGACAGGTTTTTTGCACACCCTCAGTAATTGGAAAACCAATCAAGAATAAACCAGACTGCCTAGAAAACCACAAATGTTTGAGAGACACCAAAAACAATAGTAAAAAAAAAAAAATGAATGATAAGACTCAGTAACTATACAAAGTCACTCTTTGAAGACTAGGAGAGGCAGCTGTCTTACCTGATACACAGGGGGAAAAAAAACAAACTCACAATGTGTTAAGCAAAATGAAGAAAGGAATATGGTCAAATAAAAAAACAAAACAAGATAAAACCTCAGAAAAAGACCTTAATTAAAAGGATATAAGCAAAGTAAACCAGATAAAGAATGGTTGGTCATAAGGATGTTCACCAAACTTGGGAGAAAAATGCACAAAATGAAAACTTCAAGAGAAAATATTAGTGCTGGGGCCTCCCTGGTGGTGCAGAGGGTTAAGCAACGCATTAAGAAGCAAATCTCAGGGGCCTCCCTGGTGGCGCAGTGGGTTAAGCAACGCACTATGAAGCAAACAGCAGCCACTGCAGCACGAGTTCGATCCCTGCTGCCGGCCAGGGAG
>JAGFMF010011409.1:0-11373 GCA_019455555.1 Galemys pyrenaicus | reverse complement strand
GCTCTCTGTGGTGAATCCTCTCACCCCCCCACACCTCTGGCCTGTACCCCAGTGCTTGTATGCATAAATAAATAAATCTTTAAAAAAAAAAAAAGATTGAACAACTGCAAAGTAAATATGATAATAAGTAACATGCATTTTTGAACTAGTGCCTCTCTACCAGAAGACTTAGGATCTAATCTAAACTCTACCATCTGTCACTGCGTGATTATGGGTAAAACACTTGGACACGTTCAGTCTCTGTAACACGTAAATGATGATCCCAGCCCAGGAGGAGGTCACGAGTGTGAAAAACGTCTGAAGACTCTGTGCACCTTCAGCTACGTGTATCTCTGCATATCTGTGAGCCCAGCATTTCCTATAAACATGTACAGAGCGCCCTCTAGTGTTCAAAGGGAGACAGCACCTTGCCTACAATCCTATACCAGCACCTGAATTAGGTAGGTAAGGCTTATGGGTAGGTTAGTCCCCAAATCTACATGGCCAGGTTCCCAGAACCATCTTTGAGAAGCAAAGGAGGATAGTGCCTTCTGGAGTTTCAAATCCAGATAACAGAGAACTCTGCAAGGCTCCAACCCATAGGAAGTTGCTTAGTGATAGGAAGCAAAAATGTCCCTGGTGGTGCAAACAACATCTATTTTAAAGATGCAAAAATTGAGGCCTAGTAAAGCTAAGGAACTTGCTCAAGGGCACAACTGAGAAGCAATAGAGTCTTATTTTGATTTCAGAAGGTTCGATTCAAAACCCCATTCAGAATAATTATAGGATATTTTGTGGTCCAAATATTCATATTATAGGGTACTTGCTAGCAATTTGACATTAATGGCAAGAAAATATTGATACCTCAAGGTAATATGTTAAATTTTCAGCAAGCGTACCAATCTAGTAAGTGGGGGAGAGAACAGTTTCTTGACAAATGGTGCTGAAATGACTGCAAAATGATTTCCAACCTACAAGTCCATATCCTGACAAACTAGTCAAGTGTGAGGGTAAAATACAAACATTTTCAGACATTCAGGATCTTAAAAATTTTATTTCCTGTGGGTGCTTTCTCAGGAAACCACTGGAGGATCTGTTCCCACCAAAACTATGTGGGAAAAAATAAGAAAGAACACCACAGTATCCAGGAAGTGGGGTTTCACTATAGGAGAGTGGAAAGTGAAAGAGTCTGACAGTTGTATGAGAATTCCGAAAATATTCAACTCACATTAGGATACAAAGACTAGAACTTTTAGGTAGTTTTCAGAAAAAAAATGCAAATGATAATTTGGTGATTTGGATCATGTAATAAATAGGTCTGAGGAAGTATGTATAGGAAATGAAATGGAAAAAGTGGGACATTTCTGACTCCAGGGAAAACAAAATATTAAGGTGAAAGCAAAATTAAAGTAAAAATAAACCACACCACCTCACAACAATATATTTAAAGTCACAGTAAGATGAATTTTGAACAACTGACTTAAAATTATGATGTAGCTGTGTAGAAAGATAATCAATTTTCCCCTTTCATGGTAAGTAGCCATATGCATTGTACAAAATTAATGAAGAAAGGAATATTAGTAAACATTAAAAAGCTAAATAATGCATTATTGTTTATAACATTTTAAAATAATTATAGGAGATAAGGTAGTAGAAGGTAAAGAGCAAATAATTTTTTATTCTATGGCTTTTAGTACAGTGAGCTTTAAAAAAGTTAAAAATTAGCCAAGAACAAAGGAAACAATGAGGGAAGAAGAACTTCTAAAAGTTACTGGCAATGAGGTCTCTGTAGAACATGATGAAAGAGAGCAGGCAAGAAGCAGGGTTCTCAGGAAGAAGGGCTGGTACCTCGTTATCTGGAGGGTTTGCTGAGATGACAGAGAACACAGATAGAGAAAACGGGTTCTGGAAACCAAAGAGAAGGACACAAGGGAGCAGCAGCTTCCATAGCGCCTCTAAAGAGCATGTCCCCTTCTGCAGACACAGACTGCACACATTCCATCGGGATGAAGATGCTAAACGATCAGCAACTGCCCAGACCTACAGGAGGCAGGGGGCACAGAGTGCAGCAAGGGTCAAACTGCGGACAAAAAGGCCTAGAAACCCAGGAACGAGTCAAATCGCTCCCATATCCCTAACATTCTAGTCTTTATTGAGCACGTACCCTGAGACTTTACTGTTCCCTTCCTTATGGGTTTTTCAACTCCTATCAAACTCAGGCTGCACTTGGACCCAGAATTACACAGGGCATGTTAGGAAAGGAGATTAGGAAAAAAAGGTTAAGAGATTAGCTGCCCTTTTGAAGGAAAAATTAGGTCCAGGTCAATCTCCCTTTCTGTCAAATTCTTCAAATTAGGAAATCAAGAACCTGGATTATATGTCAAGGTAGGAGGAATGGATGCTACTCAATAGGAGTTTGAGTAGAATAACATTCAAAGGAGACTAGCGATGAGACTGAGCGTCGCAGGAAGTAATATCAAGTGGTCAATGACAACAGAAATAAATTCACATATGTACAGTGCCATCTCATTTACAAAGTGCTTTCACATACACAGACCATGTGCCCCAGATAACAAGCCTGTGAGGACTCAGCCTCAGCTAAACTTAAATATCCAGTGTCAGGACCAGGAAATTCTGCCTCCAAAACTAACCAGCGAGGGCCTCCCTGGTGTCGCAAGGAGTTAAGCACTTCACTGTGAAGCGACGGCAGCCACTGCAGCACCAGTTCGATTCCCCACAAGGAGGTGACCCACAGGGTGCAGCAGACCCCTCCTGTCTTGCTCACTGCTCCCCTCAGCAGTGTGTTTCAGTCAGTCTGCCTGTTCTCCTCCCCACTCTGTCTCTGGTAAATCCTCTCATCCTCCCATACCTCTGGCTTGTACCCCAGTTCTTGTATGTAGAAATAAATCTTTAAAAAAAAAGAAAAAACTAACCAGTGATAGGTCTGCTATACCTCATCTCACCACCCAGCGGGCAATTCCCCCTTGTCTAGCTCCGTCAACCCTAAGAAGGGAGCCACATTCTCCTTTTCTATGACTCTCTTTTCTGAGGGCCTGGTTTTCTAAGAAGGACTTGCTCTAGTACCTGCCATTGTTAGAGATTGTTTTCCTAGCATCTTCCAAAAAGAGACTATGGTTAATCCTTGGGAAGGGGGTAAGCAGTCAGGGTTGTACAGACAGGGCCTTAACTTTTAATACTCATCTTTGTTCCTCTCATGAGGAGCGATGACACCAAAAGGCAAGAAAATATGCCCAATTTATGCACTCTTTTCTCTCCCTTAGCCATAGACAAGTCATGAATAATGACATCTTTCAAAAACTCGGATTTTAACATGTGATCTTCCATTGATTTTTCCCCCCCAAGATCTATTTACACACACAAGAAGTGGGGAGTAGGCCAGAGGCGCAGGGGTGGGGTGGGTGAAAGTATTCACCGGAGACAAGAGTGGGGACCAAAACAGGCAGATACAGAAATAAGCTGCGGAGGGGAGCAGCGGATGAGATGGGAGAGGTCTGCTTCTCCATGTGGGCCAGCTCCCTGTCCAGGATGGAACCCACGTTGGGGAGACCCCCTCCCCTGCACCACCAGGGAGGCTCTTTTGTTGATTTTTAAAGAAAGTATTTGTTTTCTTAAAAGATACAGTCTAACAAACTGCCCTCAAGCAAACATCCTGGGAACCTGTCACACCTGACACTGTTAATGGTCGAGCGAGACCAAGCCCCGCACCAATCACAGACTCTGGCCTTGGCGCGGCACCAGTCACACCTGCTCAAAACAACCATGTGAGACGCGGCCAGTGGCACCTACAAATGCTCAAGTCCCCAGCGCCATTTGGGGGGCAACAGTCAGTTTTGTATTGACTTTACTTTTCCCCAAACTTCTGTTCTTAGACCCCAAACAAACTCCTGTTTTTCTCCCCAGTTTTGTTTATGTTTGTCAAGTAAATCACAGTAGAGCTTTTTTCCAAACAGTCTAAAGACAAACCAGTAGTTAAAATGCAGAGCCCTGTGTAAGCCAGTCTGAAAGTCAGGAAAATCTTTATGCTTTGGGAATAAAGTACCTTATACATATATACATTATACATTACGTATACCTTGTTCATATATACATAAAGCGAAGTCATAGTGTCAAAAAGTTGGAAACCACATCAACGTCAAAGAAAGAGTAAGACAGCATGAAAGATCCACTTAATCAAAGTCCTTAAAATGTTCGAGTAACCCAGCACCATACAACGCGCTAACCCAGAACAAAGTGTTTCTCTTCACCCTGAAAAAAGCATCTGTTAAACAGTTATAACTGACAAAGTCTGAAAAGAAATTCATCCAGGTACTAACAGTCCTTAAAGCAGGGACGTCTAGAACCAGAGGGGGCCTCCTTTCGCTTTTCCAAATTTCCCAAATCCAGCATAAATTCAACAACTTTGAGCAAACAAACGAGGTCCTGAGATCAAAAGCTTCCAAAAGTCAGTCAGCTCAGAGGAAATGGACGCCCTGGAGAATGCTGGATGCCCTAATAGAACGGGGGAAAGGCTTTTAGGACTCGGCTTCCTCCACCCAGGAAGACGCGCCTACGGGCCCTGCCAGGAGCGCCCAGCTCGCGTTCGTGGACGCAGGTGCCGCAGATTTTCCGACCCAACCAGAAAGCCTGAGGCCCAAGCCCGGGAGAGTGGGGACCTTGGGACTCACTGGACAGTCACAGCAGAGCCCCAGGGCGCTCAGCAGAGCCCCAGGCGTGAAACCACCTTGTTAATGTCACTTGTCACAAACACCCTCTCGGGCCGACTGACAGATCCCACAGATGCTCAGACGTGGACACAGGTCCACGGACTCACCTGCGGCCCGGTCGCAGCGTCCAGGAGAGACGGCGGCGATGGTGGTGGTCTCCGTCCACTGCTGAGGAGAAGGGGGCGCCGGCGTCCTGCGGGTCCAGCACTGAGGATGCCTTATGGCCGTCCGGGCCTCACAGGCGGGCAGCACAATCCAAGCGGCCTACACGGAGCGGCCCTGTTCGCCTCTGCACGAGCTTTATGCCTGGCAGAAAATGCACTAAAGGCTGCAAGGTCTCTCCAGAAGCCCAGAAAAGTTCTCCAGAGTCTCTCAATAAAATCAGGTCACGAGGTCTTGTCTCGCAGACCCAAGACAGGTAAAGCCACAGTCTAGAGGTGAAGCTGGGAGGCGGCCATTTAAAGCCAGTGGTCCCGCCCCCCGCCGGCCCTGCCCCTGCACGTGACTCACCTGCAGCGCCTAGGGCTCACGCTGAGCCCAGGTGTCACCCCCCACTCCCACCCCCGGCTTGTTTATTTCATCATAGCCGCTGAAACACGCACGCTGGACTAACTAGGGAAGGTTCTCGTTCTGAGGGAAGATAATTAACCCAGCAGTGTGAAACCTGCTGTGAAGAGAGAAGTCAGGTATGTATTCCAGCTTGGGAAAGTCAAGGAAAGCACTTTTAAGAAAACAAAGTTAAGAAAAGTAGTTCTTCTGAGAGCTTCTCGTTCCCCTGTGTTCGCCGCACGTCTGTTGAGGTAGTGCAGGGCTGATGTTTGAGGAAAGTGAAGAAGGTTTGAGAGTTTTGAGGACTATTTGTGAGCGTGGCCTGAGGACGTTAACTCCGCAAGAAGCTCAGCATAGGAGCAGACAATCAGTGGAGACACGTGGTGTGACTGACTGATGGAGGAGTAAGCTTTGGGTGGGGTATTGCAGCTGCTCTTCCGTTGGAGACCGTGTCTTTACAGGTGGTACCGTTTACGTAATCATCCCATTAGATCTGTACGAGAGAATATGGATTTTGTTGGGCAGGAACTTAGGAGAAGAATTGGATTTTGGGGTGTGTTTTTTGGATATTGGAGGATAGAATCTTTGGTGAAAAGGAAAGAACTGAACACAAGAGATTTCTGATGGGTAGAGTAAAAGTGGATGAGTGGGGTGCAGGCACTGACAAGGCGGAAGAATTGGCGTGTAGTCATGAACTAGAAGATTCTGGACTTGGGCCATGAGAGGGGCTCCAAAGGACGTCTGCTTTGTTGTTCTCCTATTTTGTCACCCTTCACTTCTGTAAAGTGTACCTCTTGCTCTCTGGAGAAACACCCAGTTTTTCAGTCACAGTCTATGAAGGTAGAGTTATCCACGCCCACATTGCTATTCAGGCCTGATCCAAAGGAGGCCAAGATGACTAGGCCAGGTTCTCCAGATCTTCAGGGCTGGACACATGATCCATTTGGTGCCACCTGAAGGGATTGTTGTTATGAAGTGACCACATTTTCCATTTGAACCGGGCTCTTACTGGCAGCCTCTAGCACCACCTGAATCCTCACAATGAAGTCAGTACCGAAGAGAGAGCCAAAATACAGAAAAAGCTAAATCTTGATGAGCTCTGTTGAAGCCTGATCCACACTACTGCCTAAAGCCTGCCCTGTTCCCAGACATTTCAACAACATGCTTGCTCGTAGTACTGGAAGTTCCTGTCATTGGTCCCAGTTTCTGGCTTAAGACAAATAATATTTATCAATGGCAACTTTTCTGTGTCTTACTCGCCTTTCTGTTAAAGACATAAATAAAACCAGTTGCAGAGAGCAGTGAAGATTAAGTGAAATAAAAAATGTAAAACAGTAATTTCGTTCCACTATGCTAAAGTGTAAGTAAAATCATATACATTTTTTTAAGTTAAATAAAATTTAGCCTGTGGCTACCATTTGTTAGGGTGAGAAAAGACACATCTGGGCATCATGACAGAGATGGGCATCTCCCTACTGTCAGCAGATACACACCACTATGAAAATAGTTAGGAAAGAGCCTCTGGTGCTAAGCACATAATGGCTACCATGAGGATGATCATCGTCCATGGTTTGTTCAAAGGCTAGTGTTTCCTCAGCAGGACTCAATTTTTTTTTTGTCTCTGTATTTGAGTTCTGTTCTTTTTTCGACAACTTTATGAATGACCTTTATGAACAATCAGCCAAAATTAGTATAAGAATATGTGGTATATAAAGTCTCTAAAGTAAGAGTCAGATAAAAACAAACTTAAAAATTAACCCTTGAAAAATTACTATAGAACTGAAGCACCAGTGCAGTCAGGGGGTGAGGAAGGGTAAGAACAAAGAGGGAAGGGAGCACATGTTCTGTGGTGCTGGACTATGGGTGACACCTGGTGGGGATATCCAAATATTACCACAAGTAAAAATAAGTCAATAAATATTTTTAAAATACAGACGAGTAAACAAGTGATAGTAAATCTTCCTTTTAGCAAAACAGTATGTGGGGTATTATAGGATGAAAGTAGTTTTAGTCCATTTCCTATATTATTTTTATAGCTACAGCATAATCATCATTGTTATTTGTAAGTTTGCACAGTTTTAAATTCTGAAGGACTAAATTATATTCATTATGGATGTATTGCTGTTTAGTTTATTGGATTCAAATTTTTGAGAATCGTTAGGTAACATGTTCAGCAGTAGAGAAAACATGTTTAGCAGTTTTCCCAAAAAAGGGAAAAGATTGCTACATAAACAAAATGAAAGCTTTGCTCATCAAACATCATTATTAAAATTGAAAATCAAGTCACAGACAGCGAAAGTTATGTACAGTACAAACTTTGGCTCTTAACAAAGAGCTAGGGGAGGACTAAAAAAGAACTCCTAAATCCAATTAAAAAAGGTAAAAATGGGGTCTCCCTGGTGGCACAGCAGGTTGACTGTTGCACTGTGAAGCATCTGCAGCACAGCAGCGCCAGTTTGATCCCTGGCCAGGGAGCTGACCCACCTCTCCTGCCTGGCCTGCTGTTCCCTTCAGCAGTGTACTTCAGTCAGTCTGCCTGTTCTGTTCCCGCTCTGTCTCTGGTGAATCCTCTCACTTCCTGCCACTCTGGCCTAAACCCCAGCTCTGTGTGCATAAATAAATAAATCTTTAACAAAAAAAGGTAAAAATGCCTAATATAAAAAAAACAAAAGAAATATGAAGAGGTAACAAAAAGAATCATGAATAAGAAACATGACATTTTAAAAATTGCTACTAGTGATGAAAATGAGTTAAAATCAAGATAAGAAACTATTTTGAATCTATAAGACTGGAAAAATTTAATGAGAATTTGCATTAGTATAACCATCCCTAATTATATGCGCCAGAGAAAACTTTACAATGAAATACATATACAATGAAATATATTTAGGATTTTTAAAAATATTATTTTCCCCTGGCTCAGCGTCTTGTTTGTGGCTCATACGCTCCCTCTGGTGGTTACTCGCTGCAACCGCAGATTATTTTCTGTGGCGTTTTCACTGCAGAAATGAAACACGGCCCCACACTTTCAGGTCAGCTCTTGTGCAATTTGAATGTAGACTTTCCATGCAGAAAATTCTAGTCTCAAAATAAAATGATAAATATATCAACAAAAATATTCGTGAGGTTCTGTCGTTCTGACGGACTGAACAATCGAAGTGGCTTTGCTAGGTTTCTACAGCTACTGAGGAGATGAGAGGGGGCCTATGTAGTACAATTTAGTTTGATTTTGGACAGTGAGAACTTAAGCAAGTTAGAGAAACATTTGAAAAAGTGAGTAAAACGTCGCACACTTATATGCATATTTATATTGAAACTAGCTTGGCAATAACCTGTTTACTTTGCTTGTTAACCTATTTTTTTGTTTCTAAAGATATTTAAGCTGGTAGAAAAACAATCTAGTTTTTCCCTTGTGACAACAGATGACACATGTCCATCACTATTTTCATATTGTTCTTCCATTTGCTGATATTGCTTTTTTAAAGTCTATTTTTTACATCTATGAACTTACTAACTCTTTTTAAGCATAATGGTCATAGGATCAGGGTTTTGCCTCATTCATTCACATATTTGCCTTAACTATTTTCCAGTTAGCTTTTTTATGGAGTCAAGACTAAAGACTATATACTCAGTCAATGCAAGAAGACAGTCTTAATTTCTCTCTTTCACAAACAAATCACCATAATATGGTACTTGCTGCATTTTAAACTTAAACTCTTCTAAATATGTAGTACAAATATTATAAATATATACTCTAAGAATAGTTTATTCTAGAAGAAAATTATCTGCTCCACATGTTTGATTGCTTTTCATCAGTACCTATTGTCAATAATATTGCTGTTAGTTTAATAAGTAGTATTACTGAGTAGAAGAACTCACTGAGGATTTATTTTATTTGAGAAAAACACTGGACTGATAGTTGAACTTATGTTATTCCTTGATTGTGGTGACTTTTCTCTCTTCCTGAAAATAAGTGATATATGTATATCTTGGGAGTATATATACTAAGTATTTTGATATTTGAAATGTATGTGAAAAATAATTTGTAAAAATAATAGTCAGTTTTGAGTAAACAGAAAATATTAGAAGGAAATGCTTAATACCTAGGAGCAAAAATAGGGTTGTATAAATTGGGTTGAATAGCCAGTCAAAGATTGTGGAAGACTTCCATATTATTTAATATTTAAACAGTTGATCTACACATATTTTGGGTATTTTTTTTTCCTGTGAGTATCTTTTACTTCCTAATGATTTTCAAAATGATGTTTAAGAAATGTATAAAAGCAATATTCCAAGGCTTAGATACTCTCCCTGGTAATATTGTAAGGAACAGTTACGTTTTATGGAGGTCATCAAATCTAGAAAGATATAGGGATGAGAGGGGGGAATACCTGTAGCCCAGTACATCAGGATGTTGATGAATAAGGGACTGTGTTCTCTCTACACACACCTCTGCAGAAATAACTGGCCATTTCGGGGGATTGGAGCAACTGGAATTCAGCCATGATCGGGCTACCTTTTGTCACAAAATCCCATTCAGTCTGCACTATACTCTTACACTAAGAAAAAGGAAATGTGACATGCCCCATACCACAAGTATTCTCCCTAATTTTGCCCTACCTGACTTTTTATCCATCAGGTCTCAGAGTAAACATTTGTTTCCCATGGAAGACCTGTCATGTATTCCTACCTCTCAATTTACTGTTAGACTCAATTTACCATAGACTAAACTTGTTCATCATCCTGGTATTTTTTCTTTCTTTTTAAAAAAGGTTTATTTATTTGTGTATACAAGAACTGGGGTACAGGCCAGAGGTGCAAAGGGGTGAGAGGAGTCACCAGAGACAGAATGGGGAGCAGAACAGGCGGATCTACTGAAATACACTGCTGAGGGGAGCAATGGGCCAGACAAGAGGGGTCTGATGTACCATATGGGTCACCTCCCTGGCCAGGGATCGAACTCATGCTACAGTGGCTGCAGATGCTTCATAGTGCTGTGCCTTAACTCCTTGTACCACTAGGAAGTACCACTAGGAGGAATTTTTCTCTTCATAGAACTTCTGACAATTTGCTTATTTGTCTTTGCTGGATTGTAAGCCTCATGAAGGAAGAAGCACATTTGTTTAAATTACCACTCTCACTCACCAGCTCTCTGCCTGTCACACAGCAGGGCTCAACACTTTGTTGCATCAATGTAGAGTAGCTTGATTTATCAATGAGATTGTTTCACAGCTCAAGAATGAATCACATATTTCATCACTTTAAGTGCCTCTTTTGAAACCCTCATCTGAATCCATTTTGTAATTATATTATTATGCTTTCTAAAAGAGAAACATGTTAACTGTCTTCAGCAGTGATACATGCTTCTTTTTTGCTATACATCAAAGACTTTCCTAAAAATTTAAACTATGATATCAGCACAGAAGGCATTGTGTTGAGAGTGTTATCAACACGGCAATTTCTACAATAGATATTTGCTGACAGACTCAACTTTTAAAACTATCCCTTTCTTCAACTGTTCCAAGGAAGATCTAGATGGACAAATAACTGATAAATATAACCAGGAGTAGCCCGGATTGCTGAGTGACACCTAATGAGAACTCCTCAGGACAAAGCTGAAGACAAACAGCACTCAAGTTATCCACACCTCTGTCCCTCTGAGCCTCAAAACCAAACCAGCTTTCCAGGAATAGAACTTGAGAATCCCATTCCACTCATTCCCAATTTTCAGGGATCTCGTAAGGTCTGTAGATACAATTAGGTATTTAAAATGGTGGCGCAGCGGGCTGAGCACCACGCTATGGAGCAGCGGCAGCCACTGCAGAGTGAGTTCGATTCCAGACCAGGGAGGTGATCCACATGGGGGCAGCGGACCTCTCCTGCCTTGCCTGTTGCTCCCCTCAGCAGTGTACTTGGGTGGGTCTGCCTGTTCTGTTCCCCGCTGTGTCTCTGGTAAATCCTCTCACCCTCCACACCTCTGGCCTGTACCCCAGCTCTTGTGTGCATAAATAAATCAATCTTTATTTTTTTTTTAAAGATTTATTTATTTATGCATACAAGCACTGGGGCACAGGCCAGAGGTGTGGGGGGTGAGAGGATTCACCACAGAGAGCAGGGAGCA
>JAGFMF010011408.1:3797052-3886230 GCA_019455555.1 Galemys pyrenaicus | reverse complement strand
GAGGGGACCCACATGGCGTGGCAGACCTCTCCTGCTGTGCCCGCTGCTCCCCTCAGCAGTGTACTTCCGTTGATCTGCCTGTTCTGCTCCCCGCTCTCTTTGGTGAATCTTCTCACCACCCCCCACACCTCTAGCCTATACCCCAGTGCTTGTATGCATAAATAAATAAATCTTTAAAAAAAAATAAAATGAGACTTTGGAAGACTCAATACCATGAAGATATCAGTTCTCCCAAAATGAATATGTAGAGACAATACAAACCCAATGAAAACCTTAGATGTTTGTATGCATGTGAAAATTAACAGGTTACTTCTAAATGTACACAGACCTGCAAAAGACCAGGAATAACCAAGGCAGTCTTCTCTTGGATGACTTATACCATAAGAAAACAAGACCTATTTATTATACAGCTATAATAATTAGCTCAATATAATATTTGCATGAGGATAGACAATAGTTAACCAATAGACTTAAATAGAGATTCTGTAAACAAACCTACATAGATAAAATAGTGTGATTTATGACAATGATAGTACATTGAAGAAAGTATATCTTTTTATTTTGTTTTTGATATTTAATTCATTAATTCTTATTGAAGTAACATTGGTGTATAGTATTATATCAGTTTTGGGTGTATAGAATTATATTTCAACATTTGCATGTACTTCATTATGACCACCACTTAAAGTCTAGTCTACACCGACTGTCATACATATACGTTTGTCATACCCTTCCCCTTTGGTAACCACCATTCTGTTCTTAGAAACTAATAGCATTTTTGTTTTGTTTGTTCATTTGCTTTTATCTCCCACATCTGTATGACATCATATGGTATTTGTCTTTCTCTGTATGACTGATTTCACTTAACATAATACTTTCTAGGTCGATCCATTTTGTCACAAATGGGAAGATTTCACCTTTTTTGTTTAATAGCTGAGTAGTGTATCACTGTGTATATATACCACATCTTCTTTATCCATTCATCTGTCAATAGGAAAAAAAGCTGTGTCATTTTTTTCAATAGGTGGTGCTGGATTCATTAAAAATACAAATGGAAAAAAAAGTGAGTCTTGACCTTTATTGTTTTTGATATATAAAAGTTAATTCCAGGGGCCTCCCTGGTGGTGCAAGGGGTTAGGTCTCAGTATTATGAAGCTATCAGCAGCCACTGCAGCATGAGGTGGATCCCCAGCCAGGGAGCTAACCCTCATGGCGCAGCAGACCTCTCCTGTCTCACCTGCTACTCCCCCCAGCAGTGTGTTTCAGTGGATCCGCCTGCTCTGCTCTCCACTCGATCTATGGTGAATCCTCTTCTCCCCCACACACCTCTGACCTGCACACCAGTTCTTTATGCATAAATAAAGAAATTTTTAAAAATTAATTCCAGATGAACTGCTCATCTAAATGTGAAAGGTAAAGCAGTAGAGTTTTTAGGTGAATATCTTTGCAATAATTATCATAAGGTGGGCAAAGATTTCTTAAATAGGGCACCCAATACCCAAACCTTAAAGAAAAAAAAATACTACATTAAGATCATAAATATGTTTATCTAAAGACACTGTTAATAGAGTTAAAGACTATATAAGAGAAGATAATTGCAATACACATAATGTACAAGGGATCTGTATCAATATACAGAAGGAATGCTTTAAAAAGTAATTGTAAATAAGAAAAAGTCTGACAAAAGAGTAGAAATATGGACAAAAGATGCGAACAGATATTTCCAGATAGTAAATATATGAAAAAATACTTTGCTTCATTACTTATCAGGGAAATACAAATTAAAAGCACAGTGTGATAGCACCACATACTAGGATGTTTAAATTGAAAATGACACAAAAAACCTGGTGTTTGCTAGAATTATCATATAGTTGTGCACCTTTTAAAGACCTGGTCAGTGTCAGACTATGTATGTGATGGGGGCCCAATAGGTTATACATGGAACCTAAGCAATGTTTGTAGACTCCACCATCTAGGTTTGTGTAATTACCCTCTTTGACTTTGCACAATGACAAAATTGCCTAATGACATATTTCCCAGAATGAATCCCTGTTGGTAAGCATACATGGTTGTGCTTTCATGGTGCCAGTATAAATTTATGCAAGCATTTTTGAAAAATCGGAACAAAAGCATACCCTTTCATCCAGACTTCTACTCCAAGGTCTATACCTAATAGAAATGCGTGCATATGTTTACCAGTAAATATGTACAAGAATATGATTAGCAGCACATTTGTAATAGCCCCAAATGGGAAACTTACCTAAATGCCCGTGAAACATAGAATGAATAGATAAATTGTCTCTAATGATATAATGGGTACTATTATATCTAATATCTACTAGCACGAAGATGAATGTATGATAGCTACACACAGGGTGTAGATCACTAACAAACATAATTGGAGAGAGGGTGATAAACATAAAAGAATACATGCAGTCTCACTCTTTTTGATATAAAAGTCAAAGCCATGCAAAATTATTGCGTTATAAATTAGCATAGAGGTTACTTTCCATAGGTAGGGACTAGAAGGGGGCAAGAGTAGGACTTCTGAGGAGTTTGCATTATACTGCTTCTTTTTAAAATTAATTTTATTGCAGTAACATTGGTTTATAATATTATATATGTTTCAGTTGTACAGTGTTATAATTCGCTGTCTGTATATGTAATATGTTGTTTCTTAATCTGGGACCTGCTTATACAGAGGGACTCAACTATAGAAAATGAACTCTACTCTTAAGATTTGTGTTCACTTTTGTATGTTATAAAGCAATTAAAAACCTTTTTGAACCACAAGGAAATGTAAAAGAATAAGGTAAATATCTTGTCTCTGAAAAATGTTGTTATGTAAAACTACAACATAAATAAAACAGACAACACTTAAAATTTTGATGAGATGACTTTTTGAAATGTATTTATGTCAAAAGAAATTTAATGAAAGAAATTGAAAAAAAAATCTTTTCCAAAACATTACAGATGTTTACTGTGTTCAGTTCATAAAGACCTCATGCAAATAGATTTTCTTTAATAGGACTATTTATATAAAGCTAATTAACAGATTATGAAAATAAAATAGTAAGGAAAATATGAATAAAGCTATAGTTTATTGACAATCAAAGAAATGGAAATGAATACATTATCAGACTCCCTTTTTGCTTATTAGGTGCAGTGGTTATCAAATATGGTAATTACTTTCAATGGGGGTGTAATGGCGTGGTCTCTCTTACACTCTATTATCAGAAGTAGAAAGTGATAAAACCATCTGGAAGCAACTTGAAGACATCTACCTAGAGTCTGGATAATTTTCATGCCTTTGAAATAATAATAATTCTGTTTTGTAGAAATCTAACCTACCTAAAGTATGAACACAACAGGTAAACATATAAGGACATGTTTATTAAAGCATTCCTTAAAATATCAAAATAATTGGAAATAAATTAACATTGTTCAACTTGGGAATGTTTGCTATATTATGGTATAGACACAGACTTATATATGCAAACATTAAACATCATATTTTGTCAGAAAATTTTAGCACATAAGATAAATATGATGCAGAATTATTGCAAAGAACAGGACACAAAATCATATCAAATTGTAACTGTAACATGAATATGCATATTATGTATAAGTTTATGTATATGTATATTGGGTATATTATATAGAGTGACAGAGACAGAGAGGTTGAAAAAGAAAGGTTAAGTCACATAGTATATTAGTCTGGGGTGCTATAACAAAATATCACGGCTTGGTGGCTGAACAGAAATTGTTTCCTCACAGTTCTGGAGTTGGAGACCAAGGCGTCCATAGGTCAGTTTCTTGTGAAACCTCTCTCCTTGGCTTGCATATGGCCACTTTCTTCCTCTGTCCTCACGCAATCTTCCCACTGCATGCCCACCCTTGATGTCTCTCAGACAGTACAAATTTCCTCTTGTACCAGCACCAGTCAGATTGGATTGCAGTTCACCTTAATAACTTCACTTAACCTGAACCACCTCTTTAAAGGCCCTGTCTCCAAAGACAGCCATATTATGAGGTATTAGGTATTAGAACTTCAACATACAAATTTTGAGGGGGATACAATTTGACCCATAACATGCAGACCCCAAAATTTCTACCCAACACAGCAGGAACACAATGGAAGTGGATGCCTAAAGGAGAAGGGCTAGGCAGGGCAGAGGGAGGACCGCCTTAATTATGCCCTGGAGGTTAGGCCATCGCTAAGAAAAAGGGAGAAAAGATGGGGAAGGGTCGCCAAGGAGTGATCAAAGACCCAACACCATCTCAAGGTCACGTGGCTTTTTTATTTATTACAAGCAATTACATAATCATGCCTGTATAAGATATATGTAAGAATGGGGAAAGAAAAAAATACTTAGAATTTACTAAAACAGGGCAGCTGTTGCCCCCTAGTGGTTCATTCGGAAATTGTCTGTTTTGGGGGTGAGAAAATAATGCAGTCCTCTACTCTGGGTGCAGAGCTGCTACTGCTGCAGTCTTAATCCTAGGGCCCAAACAAAGGCTGGTCACATCACTGAATATAATATGGGTTCTGAAATTCTAAGTATTTCCCCTCGGATCATGTCACTGTATGCTATCCAAGTAAGCTGGATATAAATGTAGGATGGGAAGGAGAAAACTCATTGACATAAGATTTCCAATGACCAGAATGGAATTGTAGTGTGCGCCTAGATAAACTACCACCTGGCTGTGTTCCCCGGGAAAGCTCAGAGGCCATTCTTTCAGCAGGAATGCACTGGTAAGCAGGGACACCAGTTTTTTTTTGAGAAGATCAATAATGATTGTCTTCTTCAGACCAGGATTGTAAGTAGTAGACACTGTGCTGAAACTGGGTGCCCTAGTATCAGCGGGGATGACAGGGTTCTGGTAGAGCAGAAGCCAATGGTGATATTTAGTGCACTTACACAAGATGGAATTATAATGGGCCATGTTATGGGCTGAACTGTGACACCCCCCCCCTTCCATTTCAAATGTTGAAGTCTTAACCCCTTAGACTTCAGAATGTGACTGGCAGCTAAAGGGAGAGGAAGGTCACCAGGTGGGAAGAATATAGAGATCTAACACTTATGATGGACACCCTTGAGTCTCTGTTGGCATCTCGCTGCCTCTCCCTGACACACATGTAGGCAAGATAAGGAGAGGAAGGAACATAGATTTTAGGGTCAAGCAGACCTGGGTTCAAATCATGGTTCTGTCATTTATTTACCTGCTGTGTGTCCTGAAACTCATTATTTGCCCTGTCTGATCTTCAAGTCTCTCATCTATAAAATTGGAATAAAATAAAGAATACTTGCCTTGTATTATGTTTCAAGGATTCATGGAAGCAATGAAAGTGTAACAAACTGCTTGAAGTGTTTCAACTCATTAGAGTATAGACATGAAATCATTGGGAGTATTCATTTCATTTATTTCTTCCTTGCCAGTAAATATTGCTTCACTGTCCTGTGCCCTGATGGAGGCATGATATCAAATTCCACTGAGGCATGACACTCTATCCCGTACAGTGCCCCAGAGCTGGACTCACTTATTATCTTTCCCAGAAACCCTGCACTGGGCACACAGGCCTCAGAGAGCTAAAGAGGAGAGAGAGCCTGACTTTGTGCTGACTCCTGCCTCAGGACAGCAGCTGGTAAGGCCGTACCTCAGGGGCAGGCCTCCTTCTGTTCATCAGAAACTTTAAAACACTACATTTAGATTTTCAAGCTCTCCAGGCTTGACAATATGGAAAAGGAAGACTTGCCCAAAGTTTCACCTAGCTATTTCTGAGTAAATGAGTGCCCATCTGGGGCAGGCAGGGGGTCTGTAAAAGTTGTATGCCAGCTGGTGTCTCCAGCTGACATCGCTGTCATTGGAGAGTCCCATATAATTGACTTACTGCCCTGCTCCTCATTCGAGGCATCAACAAGTATCTGGATACTCTGAGGCCGACCTGATTTTCTCTGGCTCTGAGTTCTGGCTTGGATTGAATTAATTCAGTAAACAGATGTCCTCACCATCTCACCCTCACTGACACTTTCCCCATGCTGGAGACTGCGGAGTGTAGAAATTAAGAGCCCAGCCCTGGCTGTATATTTGCATCACCCAGGGAGTTTTTAAAACTCCCAGAGCTAAAGCTGCAACCCATGCCAATTACCTCAGAGTCTCTGGGGGTGGAAGACTGGCATGTTTTTTGAGGCTCCCCAGGTGCCTGTGTTATGCAGCAAAGGTTGAGAAACAGTGCTTCGAAGTTCAGACAGATGTGGGTTGAGTCCTGGTCCTGCTACTGTTGGGCTGATGGACCTTGAATAATTACCTGAGCTTTCTGAATCTCAATTTCTTCATCTCTAAAAGGGTTGAATGAAGAATCAATGGGTGACTCCAATAAAGCCTGGTGACTAAACAACAATAAGTGCCTAAGCAGTGGAAACTGTCAATGTATTTTTAGAAGACAGTCTATTGCTATCATGAATGGCAAGTGAAGAGCAATTTCACACTCTTAAATCCACTCGGAAAACCAACACTCCAAATGGAGGAATAAGAAAAGATAAACTCTAACCACAAATATCAATATATACTGTGATTCTAACACCTGCGAAGCTTTAAAGAGACTGAGAGAGAATGGGATCTGTGCTCTCTAAGGAATCACAAGTCTAGTTGTGGGGAGGATAGCTGGAGAGACAAAGAAAGAGAAAGTTAACCTTAACTGATACTACCAATGCAGTTAAATACATTCTAACTTTGTGCTGGAATGGCCAGAAGAGTTTTTACAAAGAGAAATGTGACTTTGTGAGGATCCTGGCTTTGAAATATGGCAGAGAGGGTTGTTGGGAATAGGATCTCAGGGAGAGAAAATGGTCCAGTAGAGATCCAATGTCTAGAGGCTAGAATAAAGTTGGGTGGACAGGTCTGACTGTAGCAGAGGGTTTGCTATGGAAAGTAGTGTGGGGCAGCTTAGGAAGAACTTGAGTCCTAGATAAGGGCTGTGGACCTACCTGTAAGTTTTTAAGGATTGTGTGTGTGGCGGGGGGGGGGGTGAGTAGGTGGTGTTGTAATGGAATCCTTTGAGCTAATTAATCACTTCCCTCCCCTAGGGGATCTGAACTAATAGAGAGAAACATACACATAAATCAAAAATGAAGTAAAAGATTTGCTAATGATAAAGCTGTGTTGGGGAGATAGCATGGCCCCCAGTGCCAAATTGGATTTACTACTCTTTACTCGTAAGGTAGAAGAAATTTTAACCACGTAGTCCACTGGCAGGATAAACCTTGACCTGGTTGCATAAGCAGGAAGCAGAGAAATTATTTGCCACTTGTACAGAGAAATGGAGCAAGAGGCCAGGTCATTTATTTGCAGTGTCTTCCAACATATTAACTCTGCCCAGAATTGGAACCAATGGAAAGCAGACCATCACAAAAAGGCACATTTTAAATATAATTTCAGGAAGTTAATGGAATCCTTAAGAGATCATGAGCCCCAAAATAAAAATCCCCAATATAGACAATAAATACAGGTATTTTTCTTAGAGAAACAAATGAGCAGATTTATTATTCATAATAGCCCCAAACTGGAAGCAACCAAAATGTCCCACACCTTTTAAATAGTTAAACATACATGTATATCATGGAACACTGCTCAGCAAGTAGGAGGAACAAAGTACTAGTACATGTCACACTGAATGAATTTCCAGAGATTTTTTTCCAGTGAAAAAAGTCAACCTCAAAGAATTACATACTGCATGTTTCCATTTATCTAATATTTCTGAAATGACAAAATTATTGAAATGGAGCATAGAGTTGTGGTCACTAGGGTTTAGGGATGCTGGAGGAAGGAGGGGGGCTGTGGTTAAAAGGTATAGAACAAGGGGTCTTTGTGATGGAACTGTTCTGTGTCTTTTTAAAAATAATTGAATTATATATGCATACAAGAGCTGGGGTACAGGCCAGAGTCCAGGGAGGTGAGAGGATTCACTAGAGACAGAGTGGGGAGCAGAACAGGCAAGTCTACTGAAACACACTGCTGAGGGGAGCAGCAGGTGAGACAAAAGAGGTCTGCTGTGCCATGTGGGTCAGCTCCCTGGCCAGGAATTGAATTCATGCCGCAGTGGCTGTCAATAGCTTGATAGCTCTGAGACTTTAATTTCCGTGCCACCAGGGAAGCCCTGTTTTGTGTCTTGATTGTGGTGGTGAACATATAAATTTACCCATATAATAACATTGTATAGACCTAACACACACACACATACACGTGTGCATGCAAAACTGGTGAAATCTTAACAAGGTCAGTGGGTTGCTTCATTGTCAGTTCCTGTTGTGACAGTGTCGTATAGTTATGCAAGATATGACCATTGGGGGGAATTGGCTTGAAGGGTGTATGAACTCTGGTTTGTTTCTTTCCACTGCACATGAATCTACAATTAAAGTAAAAAAGGGTTTTTAAAAAGCAAGTTTCACAGAGCATTAAATATACTATGATTCTCTTTGTAGTCATACCTTTGAAAGAATAGATGCATGTGTCCTTATATATGCACAAAAAAATTCTAGACGGTCACACAAAATACAATGAGTAACACTAGTTTTATGAGCCTGTGCTAAGAAGGAGGCCCACTCTTCACCTCGCATCCTTTTATACCCTGAATTATTTTTAATGATGCACATATTTCCTTTTTGAACATAAAGAAAAAATAGTTAAAGAAAGTAAAGCCTTGTTACTGGAATCAGATGTGCTACTTTAATCCTCAGCGCTGGCTCTGATTCCAATTCCTTTGTGAGTTTGATGGAGGTTGGGTTGTTGGGTGAGACTGTTGAACTCTTGAAGCTGGGACCCATCCCTGATGGACATTCTCACTGTAACCAATGCCCTCTATGCGTCAAGGTAATAAGACTCCTTTTGTTGAAGTGGACCGGAAAAAAAAAAAAAAAGAATGAGATGGATCTATAGGAGATGATGTAAAATTTTTTAAAAAATTAATTGATGAAAAAGAAAGTAGTAGAGCAATGTTGTATTTAAAAACATCTGCTTGTGTGCCTGATTTGTGAAGATTGCGTGTAAACAAACAGTTGTGTATACATAAAATATTTCTGGAAAAAACATCAGTGGTTACCACTAAAAAATGCATGGTTAATAAAATGATGTCCTTCCCAGATGAGGTTCATGCTTGGTCCCTGGAGCCGATGAAGATGCTATGGTACATGACAAGGGGGAGTAGGGTTTAGAGATGGAATTAAGATTGTTAATCAGCTGACCTTGAGATGAGGGAGACTATCCTGGATGACTAGGCATGCTCAAGGTACTCACAGGGGGAGGAGGGCTTATTAGCAAAAGAGGGAGGCAGGAGAGTAGAGGGTCAGAGTCAGAGAGAAATTTGAAGCTGCTCTGGTGCTAACTTGGAAGATGGGGGAAGAAGCAAGGAACCAAGGAAAACAAGGGGTTTCTAAAAAAACAAAGATAAAAAAGAAACAACCAAACAAAAACAAAGGGTCTCTAGAAGCAGAAAATACAAGTGAACAGAGTTTCCCCAGAGCCTCCAGAAGGAACACATAAACGGACACCTTGATTTTAGCTCCTCTGAGCTAAAATCCCCCATTTTGGACTTCCATCCTCCAATACTGTAAAGTAGCATTTGCTGCCATCGCTAAAGCACCTATGACCAAGCTGAAGTTCCTTTCCTTCATGACCTATGGCCAGAGCAAGAAACATGAAAGGTATCTCTAGACGAAAACCAGATAAAGATGCAAAAAGATACTAGAACAAAAAGCCAGCTCTCACCAAATAAGAAAGGGCAAGGGCAAATACAAAGAAGAAACAATTGAGAAGATGCAGGAAAATATAATATACAACTTTCATTAAAAACTGCTAAAATAAAAAAAAGAAGGTAATCAATCTGTGTTGTTTTAAGCCACTCAGTTTGGTGATTTGTTGTGACAGCAATAGAAAACCAATATAAATGGATTTGGAGGTAAGTGGATACACTGGAATATTTTTACTTTTCAATTTATACCTTCTTTCTCAGAAAAAGGAACAGATTTATGGAATTTGAAAGCGACGTGGTTACCATAGATAAATGATTTTCATCAAAGCTCTGGAGCTCAGAGGGAAAGGGGCACTCTGAGCTCACTTAACCCTGTTACAGCTAAAGCACTTTCACTTTTATCTGTTATCTATTATCGTAGGTGGGCTTTGGTGGCTGTATTAGTGTCAAAGTTCTCCAGGGAGAAAGAATCAGAAAGACCTATAGTTCTCCTCCTGTGTTTTTCTTTACTATCTTAGAGAACTGTCATACTTCTGACACCATGATTTGAGATCCCAGAATAAAGATTCCTGATAGAGACATTAATTTATTTATTTATATTTTATTTTTGCGTAGTAGAACTGGGGTGTAGACCAGAGGTGCGGGGGGGGGGGGGAGAAGATTCACCAGAGACAGAGTTAGTAGCAGAGCAGGTGGATTTACTGAAACACACTGCTGAAGGTGAGACAGGAGAGGTCTGCTGCGCCATGTGCGTCACCTCCCTGGCCGGGGATCGAACTCAGGCCATTGTGGTGATAGTGCTAAGACTTAAGCCCTAGGCCACCAGGGAGGCTCTCAATGTAGACAATTAATGCAGGTTTGTTTGTTTTTGGTAGAGAAATGAAGTAGCATTTTTGCTACTTCAATTTGGGGCTATTTATTTTTCATAACAGCCCCAAACTGGAATCAACCAAAATGTCCCTCACCTTTGAAATGGTTAAACATACATCCATGTCATGGAACACTGCTCAACAATTAAGAGGAACAAAATACCGGTACACTTCTCAGTGTCTCACATTTTTAAAGTGATGTTTATGTAGACTTACCAATGAGCTCTACCTCTGGGTTTGTTTGATGCTTAAGAATTACTAAGACTTTGGCAAGTCATCTGTCTGAGCTGTTAGAGATTGTCAGGACAAAGGAAATGATCCCATACCCCTCCTGTAGGCTGCCATGTTTAATGATAACATGTGTACCTCCTGTGTACACAGGAGAGATCCAGCATGACTGAACAACTTGCCCACAGTGGCTTCGGATATGATCTTAGTAATTTAGCTAAGACAGAAAGACTTGTGGGGTGGGAGAGAAAGCGAAGGCCCGTTAGGAAGGTTACGTTCTGCCTCTCTACTGAAAAGAGATAAGGAGATTTGGTTTTCCTATAGAAATTGATATATAAACATATTTTTCAACAGCAGCCACCACCCTTCAGAGCCCCTCCTATGAAATCATCCTTTAGCCAAAAAGACTTATTTTGGGCCGTCAGATTTTTGCTCCCTTACAACATTCAGAAGCTGTAGCTATTCATTATTATTAGAAATTCCCGCCTAAAATGCAGATAATTAAGTACCTACCCCATAGGATTGTTATTGTAATTAGATGAGTTAATGCCCTTTAAAAGGCATTTAGCATGTTAGCATGTTGTAATGACTCAGTAAAAGGCAGCTATTGGCAGCAGTGGTGGTAGTGGTGTTACAGCTATATTGAAGTTAAGTTATGAGGTCAACATGTCAGGTCAAAATCACATTCAAATTATTCTTGAAAATCCCTACAGGTTTCCCATAAAGTCCACTATCCCAGCCTTTGCATAGCTCTCACCCAGGCAATCGACTGCTGTCACACTCATTCTGCGGTAGATACTTGCTCAATCAATGGTAGTTGAAATCGCTCTTTCCACTTGTTTTATTTTCCCATCTGGGGAAAGAAGGGAGATGTGCACACAAGGGCGACTTTGCACACAGCCAACATAGCAGGTGGGACCTGCTGTTTCATTACTACTAGGAAGCTGCTGCCTTCAGCGTCAGCCGGTGTGAGCCCCACCTGTGCTTCTTTCTGGTTTTCTGAGACAGAAGAGCCTGAACGTTTTTAAAAGGCTGACGTGAGACTCCTTGCTGTAGAAACCACAGTACTGTAAAGCTGAGAAGATCTCACAGGTGTTGGCCAATGCACAGGTGGCAGAATATCAACGCTCCAGAGGTGACTGTCACTCACACGCCCCATGAGCCATTTGATCCGTCTGCCTTTCCATGTGCTCACAGGTGAAATGACAACCTCTGCCACCTCCCATCCACGGCTGTGCAAGGTGCCACAAGATAGTAATCATCACAATGAAGATAGTTGTAACAGCTAACACTCATTGAAGCCTAAGTTAATGCATTTAATTATTTTTTAAAATGAGAGACTACTTTTAAAAAATTTTTAAATTTATTTATGCATACAAGAGCTGGGGTGTGGGCCAGAGTTGGGCGTGTGTGAGAGGACTCACCAGAGACAGAGTGGGGAGCAGAACAGGCGGATTCCTTCACAGTGCTGAGACCTAACACTTTGTGCCACCAGGGAGGCCCCAACCCATTTAATTCATACAGTACTCCTGAAGGAGGTTGTGCCCATAATTATCCCCAGTGTACACATGGAGAAGCTAAGACACCACAAGGTGTGTGGAGACACTTTGAAACCTCTAAGGTGCTATGCAAATGTAGGGAACGATGGGTGAAGATGCTAAGGGATAGAAACACAAATGTGACCTTGGGCAAAGCACATCCCCAAACAGTTTTCTTGCCGAAAAACCTGGTTGTGCTTTTTCAAGGCACATTGAAAACTTCAAGAATCTAAATATAAAACATGGAGTAAGGCCAATTGTCTATACACTGTAAGTAAATTATTTCAAGAACAAGTTCTTGTTAACTCACTGTCAGGCTCTCTACGGCAGCCTTATTAGGCTGACCTGCTGAGGCATGCATGCCATTTCACGAGTTGCCAAATCGCCCCTTTCTTTTATGTTTATTTGATAAGCATGAATGCTTCAAAGTGTTCTGAATATTTCCTCCTTATAGCACAATAAAAGCACCAAGGAACATTCCCAAGTAAAGCCTGCTTAGTGCTGGATTATAATTTAATAATACTTTCATGGTTTCCTCTGAGTGCCTTATTGAAATGTTGAATGTGCATTTTTCTGGAAGGTGAACACGATGTATTTATTCTTTCATGTTTTTTATTGCAAATATAACAAGAACATTTTTCAGAGAGAGACTGAAGGAAAGGATGGAAGGAAGGAAAAAAGGGAGCAAGTGAGAGAGTAAAAGAGAGAGAGAAAAAGACAAAGATCCTCTACTCTAACCCAGTCCCAATATTTTTCACATCTATATGTTTCCTTCAATCTTTGTTGGACTCCTTCCAGATTTTTCCACAGTTTATTCTTTCATTCTTCAGGTACAGTCAGTCATGTGTTGCTGAGAAATTCATGGTTAGGCGATTTCATCGCAGTACAAATATCAGTGTGCTAAATGGTAGAACCTACTACCCACCTCGCCTATAAGGTAGAGCCCTGTAGGGGCCACTGTCTTATAGGCGGTCCCTTGCTAGGTGACACATGACTGTATTTACTAGTCCAGACCACATACCAAGCTCTCTTTGTTCTGGGGCTTGAATATGCAGGGGCGAGTAAGACAAAATTCCAGCACTGGTTGCCATCTCCATGCACACACATTTTTATTTCCCCCCCTTTTTGATTTTTCTTTTTGGCTTAATATATATCTTAAGCATTTTCCCATGTGTCTGCCCTGAAAGAACAAGGACAGAAAGAACAAAACAGGCTCTGTGGTTAAAGGGAAGTGGTAAGGAACAAAGCATTTCTGCAGTGCTGTTGGGGCAGAGATTTGAAGATGCTATGATGAGAACTTCTTGAGCAGCAACTTTGTGGTAGAAACTACTTTTACTTTAATCTACTTTACTTTAATCTTCACTGCACTGAGGTCAGAAATATTACCTTGTCTGCATTTCACCTATAAGCTAGCAAGCTAGCTCAAGATCACAGAACTTACAAATCTCAAAGCCAAAACTGGAGTTCGAGTCTCTGCTGCCTCCAACAGCTCCCTTTGCTCTTAGGATGGATTGGGGCCTTCTAATTCTTCTTTAAGAACTTTCGATTTGGTTCCATTTCTTTCTTTTTGAGGAGGGTGAGAGTGGAAAATCTTTCTGTATCACCTTTTGTTCAGGTTTGAAAGGAAATAGAAGTAGAAAGAAATGAGGTAACAGTCAATTTACAAGAAATGAAAGAAAATAGGAATTCTTTCTCATTTCTCCCATTAAGCTCTACGACTACATCAATTTTGTTTTGAGAAAATAGTACAATTTAGTAGAGATGGCATAAAACACAAATTACTAAATACAGTAACTAGATTAATAGTCAAAGAATGCCAAAGACCCACAGCTTCATAGCACACATGCACCAGAGGTTGAGGCCAGAGTTACCTGGAACCCTTGTGATATCTCCAAGGTAATAACAGCAACAAAAACAAAATTCCAATAACACAAATTCCTGGACGGTCATACAGTTCTTTACCATCCTCCATGTCCTGCATAACAGTTTCTCAAGCAGAAGCAGAGTGTGCACACTATTGGGGAAAAAAATTCCTTCCTACCTTCAGTGCTGATCTTACAACATGACTTAAATCTAAGCAAACATAATGCCTGATGGAAACTGCTTATGCTTATAGTAGTTGAACAACTATAAACCAGAATGATTTTGCATATTAAATGCAAACAAAACCACAAAATCAATAAAATTAAAAACACTAAAATGAATTCAGTATGATGAATGATGCTGTTTTGTTGACTCTAAATCACTTTTCCCAGTGTGAACACTGGTACGGGCATTATTAAAACAGTTTGAATGAATTAGCTATATTATCAGACTTCATTTGAAGCAGATGCATTGTTTATGCATGAGGTTCACCTCTGTTCCTTTCTCTTGGATCCAGAACAAGTAAAAGAGTACTCTTTGATACTATTGTGATTGTAAATAGAAATGCAAATTCTGATGCTGAAATTACGTGACAGTACTTGGTTATAAGGTAATTTTCCACTTAATACAATTAAGTCATCCACTTAATACAATTCTGGGAGGCTACTCGAGGGCCACGGTTTTGGAAATGTTAGAGATTCAGAGCAGAAGCTGGAGTGTCCACAGATCTGAGTTGGCATCCAAGTCATTTAGCTTCTCTGTTCCTCAGGTTTCCTACTCTATAAAAAGGGGATGGTAATAATTTTGCTACTTTAATTTTGCCAGCAGAAACAGGCTCCATGACCCACTCTCTAGTCATGCGTGATGTTTAAACCTGAAACTGTAGCAAAACTTCCCAGCTCCATAACTTACTTCAGAGGGCCTCTGTAACCTGAGAACCACATGGAGTTGGGCAAGTTGGAAAAGAGTATTTCTCAGGCCTCCCACCCTCCCCTCCCAATATCTGCATATGTTGTCCCAGGTCCATGTTTTCCAGTGGAAATGGAAAATGTGAATGAGCCTGAAAAGGGACACAACTGGTAAGGCCAAGGCCAGTATATAGGTCACTGAGAATCGGTTGAACACATGTTACAAGGGGATGTTTTTATCTGAAGCCCACTGGCCAGGGCTGGCTTTTTTGCTTCCTGACCTGGCATGCATCCCTTGATTCCTGAGGCCCCCAAGGTTGAAAATAGCCTAGCCACCTGCCAGTGGTTGTTATATTTTTAGGACCAGCAAGAGTGGAAACTCTGGGCTCTGTGCTCCTGGAACTTGAGCCAGGGTGCTGGGTGGGCCCCTCACCTCCGTTGGGTTGTTAGGTCCTGAGGTGCTGGCTGAAACCCAGCAGGCCGCAGCAGAAGAGGGAGAGCACTCTGACTGGAGCAGACTAGAACAGTGAAAGGAGGAGGGAGGGGTTTGTTTGCTTTAGGGGAAAGAATCCAGGGAGAATAGGGCATGTAGGAGGTCTTAATAGATATTTATTCAAAGGATAAAGTTTTGTAAGGGGAAATATTTTATGTATAAGCAGGAATCACAGTACTAGACCTTTCCCTTGTGTTTTTTTAATGTAGATAAAATTGATCTTATTGCCTCTTATCAATCTCTCAAACAAAATGCTCAATACAGTTGAAATTTTCCAAGTACTGGTTTTTGTCAAGTTATAACAGACACATGCAAAAATGTTTTTTCTCCTTCCTCTGATCCCCATCCCACTCAAGAAAAAAACAATAATTCTAACTCTTTTTTTATCATCAAAATTTGTTAATTTTTTTTGGTGAGGAATTATTATTTAAAATTTTTAACTTTTACATTATTGTGTATTCCCTGTACAATTTTCACCACCAGTTCACCAGTGAACCATCACCATAGTCCCTTGTGCTCTTCTCTCCCCTGTTTTGATCCCCTTTTCCTCCCCCTCCCTGGCAGAATGTCTCTTATTTATGGTTGCCTGCTAATTTTATTTTATTATTACTATTATTGTTATTTTTCTTTTCCTCATCCCATATTTTATCCTAATCTCTATATCCTTCCAGTAAATGAAACCATCTGATATTTTTCTTTATCCTTCTGACTTATTTCACTGAGCATAATCCCTTCACGCTCCATCTATGTTGCGGTGAACGGCACGAGTTTATCTTTTTTGATTGCTGAATAGTATTCCATCATGTATATATACCGCATCCTCTTGATCCAATCATCTATTTTTGGACATTTGGGTTGTTTCTATATTTTACCTATTGTGAATAGTGCTGCAATAAATGTAAGGGTTCAGGCATCTTTTTGTAATTCTAACTCTTGTAATCTCATTCTGGATTCTCACTCTGTCTTCTGAGTGATTTATCAAAGTCATTCTCCAAACCAACACACTTACAGAAGCAGAGGGAAAAGTCATGAATGGATAAGAGAGAACAGAGAACCCAACTTAATCTGGCACACAGAAAATATTCCCTGAGAAAATAATACGATTCAAGCTGCTTGTGCACAAATGCTGATAAGAGCTCTATAACACCTGAAAACTATAACCAGTACAAATGTCCATCAGCAGGAAAATGAAGAAACAAAATGTGGTATATGCCTACAATGACATACTCAGTAGCACAAAGGAATGAACCATGATAACACACGACAATATAGATGAATCTCAAAATAATTATACTGAGTCAAAGAAACAAGACCAAAATAAAAAGTCATACTATATGATTTCATTTACATAAAACGTTTTAAAAATGCAAACTATAGGTAATAAATAATATACAACTTTTTGTATATGTCTATCACACCTCAATAAAGTGGTTTAAAAATGCAAACTAGCGTATAGTGATTGACCAAAAAGCAGAGCAGGACCTCCCTGGTGGTGCAAGGGGTTAAGTCACAGCACTATGAAGCTATCAGCAGCCACTGCCTCATGAGTTCGATTCCCAGCTGGGGAGCTGACCCACATGGCACAGCAGACCTGTCCTGTCTGACCCTCTGCTCCCCTCAGGAGTGTATTTCAGTAGATCTGCCTGTTCCGCTCCCCACTCTGGCTCTGGTGAATCCTCTCACCCCTCACACCTCTAGCCTGTACGCATAAATAAATACATCTTTTTTTTTTTTAAAGAGTTGGGTTATAAGCTAGAGGTGCGGGGGTGGAGGTGTGTGAGAGGATTCACCAGAGACAGAATGGGGAGCAGAACAGGCACATGGACTGAAATACACTGCCGAAGGGAGCAGCGGGTGAGACAGGGGAGGTCTGTCGTACCATGTGGGTCACCTCCTTGGCCAAGGATCGAACTGGTGCTGCAGTGGCTGCAGATAGCTTCATAGTGCTGCATCTTAACCCCTTGCGCCACTGGAGAGGCCCCACCCCAGCTCTTGCATGCAAAAATAATTAAATCTTTTTTTTTAAAAAAGCAGATCAGTGATTTTTTAGTAAAGTGGTTGATTGGAGATTGGGGTCAGGGGAGACAGATTGAACAGGGTCATGCGATTTAGGAGCTGACAAAGCTGTACATTATCAAGAACACAGTGATGGCTTCATGGATGTATGTCAACACATCCAGCTGCACACTTGAAATATATGCAGCTTCTGACTATCCATTATATATCAATTAATCTGTTAGAAAAATATTTTTTAGTTGAATTTGAGACTTGAAGTATGAGTCATGGGAAACTGATGTTTGTGGGGGGTCTATAGAGGGCTGGGGAGGAGAGCACCCTAGATAGAAAGAACAGCAAGTAAAGTTTCTGAGAAGGGAACAGGTATGAGATGTTTGAGTTCAGAAAAACCCTATTTGGATGTAGTTGAGAGATCACAAGGGAAAGCGCCAGGAGATGAAGTCAGAGGACTTTGGAGACTGGGCCTTGCGGGGTGGCACGTTTGCGTGTGCCTGTGCACACATTTGCTCAGCGCTAACTATGGACTAGGAGCTATTCCAGGTGTTTGCTAGGGCTGCCATAGCAAAGTACCACTGAAACAACAGAAACAGTAAGGGGGGGGGGGCTTAAATAACAGAAATTTAATTTATCACAGTTCTGGAGGCTAGAAGTTGGAAGCTCATGGTGTCAGCGGGGTTGATTCATTGTGAGGTCTTTTTCTTTGGCTTGTAGATAACTATCTTCTTCCTGTGTCTCACACTATGTTCCCTCTGTGTGGGTCTCTGTCCTAATTTCCTCTTCTTTTAAGGGCACAAGTCACATTGGAGTAAGGCCCACCCACGCAACCTCATTTTACTGGAATTGCCTTTAAACTTGAATTACAGTACTATTCTGTGGTATGGGGGTTAAGACTTTAACATATGATTTTGGGGGCTCCCTTGGTGGTGCAAGAGATTAACTATCAGCACAATGAAGCTATCCATAGCCACTGCAGCATGAGTTACATCCCCAGTCAAGAGCTGACCCACATGGCGAAGTAGACCTCTTGTCTCGCCTGCTGTTCCCCTGGGCAGTGTATTTCAGTAGTTCTCCATGTTCTGCTCCCCACTCTGTCTCTGGTGACTCCTTTCACCAGGTACCTCTGGCCTGTACCTTAGTTCTTATATGCATCAATAAATAAATCTTTAAAAAAGAGATATATTGAAGAAATGCAATCAATAGGATTTGGTCATTGGCTGAATGTGGAGGGTGAGTGAAAAGAAAGAGGATGACTTATCATCTGATGATGTTGTCTTACATAACAAGGTGGAGGGAACATTAAAAAGAGGACTGGGTTTAGGGGAGAAGATTATGATTTTGATTTTGGATGTGATGCATGAAATGCCTATGTGATACCCGGGAGGAGTTGTCCAGTGGGTAGTTAGATACCTGGACTTGGAATGGGCACACATCTGGGAAGCAATGAAGTGAATGAGATCAAAATGCCTGGCCAGACTACTTTGTTTCTGTTGTCTGTTGCTCTTTCATTTTCTGCAGTGTCAATTTCAGTTTCTTCACCCTCTTCCAAACTTCCACCACTCCAGCTCAATCAACACACATATATCCATTGACATACCACCACCACCACCATCATAATTGAGTTTCTGAGCCCAACCTTTCCCAGACCTCTCCTAAACCTCTCTTCTGTATCTTTAATCAACCCTCCTCTATTTTCTCTATCCCAAAATCATTTGTACTTGCTCCAGTTTTTCATGTCTTTGGAACAATTTTCTTTGACCCTACTTTCCTCTCCAGCTATTAGTCTTTTCCCCCCTTCATCATTAAACTTCTAAGAACTGTCTGTTCTTACTGCTTCATTTTTCACCTCCCACTCCCTTTTCAATCTGATCTGCATTCCACCCCCATGGCTCCACTAAAAATTTGTGAGATGGTCAGCAGGACCTCCATGTTCCTAAATCTAATGGGCATTTTTTTGATTCTCATCTTTCTTAACACTAGGAACATTTGTTGAGAACAAAAGTTGTTCTCTTAAAGTGCCAGACTTGGTTGCTTTATTACTGGAAAAATAATCTGCCAAATATCCAATACTAGATAACCATACTTTGTCAATAATTCTTTCAATTAAAAATGGAGATGCATGGAAGAAGCAGCTCATTTAGTTTGCAACTCAACTGAGCAAGTTGTCTTTTTGAGATGACTATCATACTTCTTCATGCAAAAGTACTGTATAAATGCTTTGTGATATCACAAACATTATTGTGAAGATCAGGTTCAGATTTAATGCAATTAATACTTCTTTTTAAAAAATATTTATTTATTTATGCAGACAAGAACTGGGGTACAGGCCAGAGGTGCAAGGGTGGAGGGGTTGAGAGGATTCACCAGAGACAGACTGGGGAACAGAATGGGCAGATTGACTGAAATACACTGCCGAGGGGAGCAGTGGGCGCAGCAGGAGAGGTCTGCCGTGCCATGTGGGTCCCCTCCCAGGCTGGCAGCAGGGATTGAATTCGTGCTGCAGTGGCTGTGGTTTGCTTCACAGTGTGTTGCTCAACCCACTGCGTCACCAGGGAGGCCCCTGCAATTAATACTTCTTAATGTTTCTTCAGGTAAAATCAAATTTTATTTTTCTTTCTTCAGAGGTGTGGTGAGAAAAATGATTATTCATACATACAGTCTCATGGCACTACCTTGATTCTGACCAGTTTTACCCTCCAAAGCTTTTGCAACATTAGTGAAAATGTTCTTCAGTGAAGAAAAAGAAGTGTGTGTATGGGGGGTGTGTGTGGCAGGGATATAGACTATTAGTATGCAAATTAGTTTGACATTGTGAGACCTTGGAAAGGGTCTCACCACCATTTTCTATTAATCGTGATTAACCCTAAACTGATGAATAGAGTCACATTCCTTTGAGAGGTAGATAGTGGGAAAAGGTGAGATTCTGTTTGTGTAGAACAGAATCTGTGTTGATAGCCAACCACATGTCTCTACACTGTAAAAAGAAACCAACATGTCGTGGCATGAATATAAGGGGGAAACAGTACAATGTGAGGTTTAATCAGAAAGTAGAATTTTGAATTAAGATAACTTTCTCCTGATTACAAGCGTAATCTCAGGTGTGACTATTGGAGTGGGTGACTGAGTGGGGTGAGGGCACCAGAAATAAGGAAAGCAAGGGCTGAAATGGCTGGGGGAATGGATAAGCTGAGCATGTGGACACTGAAAACCTCCAGGATAATGGCAGCAGGGTCTTGTGATAGAAAAGAAGACTAAGAGCCCATTGCTAAAGTTTGCAGTGGCTACAGAAGTGTGACTAAAAACTCAGTTAGTAACAGGGACCAAGATGGAGAAGCATTAGCACAGTCAAACAATATGGACCTCAAAGGAGGGAGTAATGACTTAAAAGTGTCATTATTCCATGTGGAGGACACCGACTTCCCAGCCTATGGAATGAGAGACAATGTAGGCACCATTCAAGAGGGCTGCAAAGGAAGTGATGTCCTCAGAGGAAAATAATATTTTCATTAAGGTAAGGAGGGGGTGGGGAAGGCTCAAGAAAGAGGGGTGCTGAGACTATCAGGGAGTGCTGGTTATGTAATAGCTGCGCCATGACAGGTATGATGGAAGTTTTTGGTTGCTGAGAGGAGTGGAGCTTCAGGTAAAAAGAGAGGAGACACAGTAAGGTGAGATGGATACTTGGGAAATGGGGTGGGAGATGGGAATATACAACTAGAGGGGCTCAGAGTTGGGAAAACACCTCTAAAAGGAAGCCTATAAACTATCCTAGATTTAGTTCTGCCAGCCTGTGGCTAGTAGGTTTGAAAAAAAGACCATGTGGTTATTAAGTCCCAGAGACATTGTAGATAGGATGGAGGTGGCTGGGTGGGAGGTGATGGTCTTGTGTTTTGCTAGACTAAAAAGACACTCCATGTAGCTTTTCCAGATCAAAGTAACGTCTGCCTCAAAGAAGTGTGCAAATCCATACCTCTTAAGAGGTGGAAAATGATTGCAGCTTTGATTTGAAATGAACTTCTTCAGTTTCTAATGACTCAAGTTATTTCAGGTTATTTAAAATGATTCAAGTTATTTCAAATGATTGGCACTTCTACCAGAGCACCTATTCAGTTACAAGTCACTATTAAGTGCTATCAATACACCCAAATTTTAGTGGGTTTTGTTTGTTTGTTTTTAAAAAAATCTATCGATGACACCAATAAGAGATTATTCTTGTTTAAAAAATTTTAAGATGCTATTTCAGCTGAACAGAATAAAGGGATGCATTACCTATACCTGAATAATCTGTTCAGCTTAAATCTAAATAAAGTCTCCTGGTTTGTTGTGGCATTTAAAGGCAATACTGTAATAGGGTGGTCCCCAGAAAAAGGGGAAGTTCTAGAATCCCAGTTCCACTCTAAGTGGGTGGAGCTGAGCAGGAATAAGAAAATGCTGGAGAGAGAAGATAGAGGAGACAGAAAGAAGGGAGGAAGGAGGAAGCAGGATGGAGAGCAGCAAGGAAACCTGGAGGAAGCATGTGGAGCAGAGCCACGTATGATGAAACTGCGCTTGCTTTTTGGTCTTGGACTGGTTGGAACGATATGGGTGAGAGACCCATGGGGAGCTTAATAATGGCAGCTTTCATCTTGATTTTGCTTTTGCTTTTTTCCTCCTGGATTTGTCTGACTCTTTCTGACCCTTTTCTATGGGTCTCCACTGAAAAGTCTTTTAGATATGCGGCAGGCTTTTGGGCCTTGCTTTGGGTCAATCCTATTTGGCTGGACTTTTACTCTCAAGGAGATGGGTAACTTTAGATGCTTAACTTAGTAACTATATTCTTTGTCCTTTTTGTATTGTTCCCCAATTGTATGAAAGTTCCTTTCCATTAAGAGTCTTATATGTTTGTCTTGACGCGGCGGATGGCAGAACCCATTTAGAGAGGGCAGGTTTGGGGGTTCTGGGGTGCCCCTCTCCCTGCCCTGTAACAATACTACTACACCTAATCATTTCCCTTGAGGTCAGTTGTACTGAAAAGACTGGTAAATGACTAAAGGTAGATGACTAACAGCAAAGAGGTAGACTGATGAGTAAATTGCCACAGCAGTGTTTTCTTGTCTATTTTTGGTGGCTTGTTAATGTGGTCTCAACAGAGTGTCACTGGACCCAAAATTCCTTGGTCCTTTGTAATCACAAAGGGACAGCAATCACGGACTTCCCATCACTGCTGAGAATATACAACCATGCGAGCTCAAGTACCCCAGCCCAAAAGTACTATGGGCCAATCAAATTGCATTTGATGACATAATCATTTGTGACTTAGTTTTTATTGGTTACATATAGTTTTACTTGGGGGTTGTGCTTGAAAGACTAGAAGCTTATTTGGGTGTAACCAGATTAAACTAGAATTGACTTCTTAAACATAGAATTTAGATGTTCTGAATACTGAATTTAATTCATTTAGTAAGTCTACTGATTCTAAATATATTGCTAAACTCTGATTTCATTCCAAATGCCAACATCAAATGCACTTTGGAAAGTTACACAGAGAACTTCAACATTTGTCTAAGTCATTCCATTTTATTGTTTTTTAAAGATTTATTTATTTATGCATACAAGGACTGGGCTATAGGCCAAAGATGTGGGGGTGGGGGTGAGAGGATTCACCAGAGACAGAGTGGGGAACAGAACAGGCATATTGACTGAAATACACTGCTGAGGGGAGCAGCAGGCGAGGCAGGAGAGGTCTACTGTGCCATGTGGGTTCCCTCCCTGGCCGGGGATTGAACTCGTGCTGCTGTGTGGCAGATGCTTCACAGTGCGGTACTTAACCCCTTGCACCACCAGGGAGGCCCCTAAGTCATTCCATTTTAGAGATTAAAAATAAAAACAGACTACAGGAAGCACATTGGCCCAAAGTCACAGATGACTAGGAAGTGCTAAAGGTGAGGCTTTAACCCAGAGCTAAATGCCTCTTGTCCTGGGTCTTCACTGTGCTGCTACAGACTATACCTGCTTTCTGCAGAGGACATTTGGAAAAATACTTGAAGCTGGATTACAGAGCTGGTCACTTTTGAAGTACAAAGTCACATGGGCTGAAGTGAAGTGTAATTATATACAAGCTACATCTTAAGTATGTTATTACAGGATCTTTCTGTCATGGCTTACTCATCCTGATCCTTGAAATCATCTGCACCCTGTGATGAAATGTCAGATGTGCTGTGGCGTGCCTGCTTAACTTCAAAACCTTGCTTTCCGGCATCTTTGTACAGTCTGCCTTCCAAGTTGCCCAGGCACTGAGTAGATGAGGGGAGAGTGACAAGTTATATATCTCAAACATCTAATGAAATTTTAGTATTGCTCTTTGGCATGCTCCCTCAACAGGATGTCTCAAAAGCCTCAATGCAGTTTTAAGCTTTAACTAGAAATACATTTTGTTGTGCACCTACCAGATGACTAGACAGAAAATCCCAGAGTGGTCTGTCATTTATGGGAGAGGTCAAGGAGCTAAACACAAGGAATACAGGCTTTGGAAAGGAACAGAGTAAAAGGGTGGAGTCCATCACTGAGCACAAAGCCACCTAATGCACAATAGGGGACCTCCCAAACAGCTCTTAAAATTTCCGATGGCATCCCCAAGTTTAGAAAAGACTGAATGTCTGGATTTCTTGTGGGAAATAGCAAAAGTTATCTGGGTTTTTGATGCAAGTCATAAGCCACACGGCACACAGAAGTCTTGAAGAGCACAGAGACACAAAGTATGAACATGTAAAGGTGCTCTGGAGAGTGCTGAGATAATAGCTGGAACTGGGGGTGACCAGTTGGTAACTGGGCTAAACCATCACTAGATAATATGGATTTCCCTTGACTTTTTATAACAAAGTTGGTTAGTCTCAGTGGGTCCTGGCCTTTCTTCCCTCACCAAGTCTCAATTCTTCATAATAGTAAGTAACATGTACTTATACACAATGGAATATTATTCAGCAATCAAAAATGATAAACTAGGGCCATTTATAGAAACATGGATGGAACTAGAAGGAATTATACTCAGTGAAACGAGTCAGAAGGCAAGAGAAAAAGATCGGATGACTTCACTATTAGGAGGAATGTGAAAGAACAACAACAACAAAAGAATAAGCTCAAGGAAATGGGCAATTATACCCAAAAGCAAACAAAAAACTCAACAAGACCAAAAAGCCAAGGTAAACCAAAGGGGCCATGGTGGGGGAGGGGAAAGAGGGGAGGGCAAAGACGGGGATGAGGGCAGAAAGAGCACAAGGGACTGAGGTGATGATGCACTGGTGGAATGGTGGTGGGTACTCCCTGGGGAATAAAAATGATGTCAAATATAATTAATTAAATAAAAATAGACATTAAAAAATAGTAAGTAACATGTACAAAGTGCCTTTAGTGTATTTTTAAAAAAAAAACAACAAATGTATAATATTTACTCTATTCAGGTCATCCTCTGAGGGAACAATTTATAAAGGATGTGAGCTCAGAGAACCTACCCTAGTTTCCATAGTTCATGACTCCAAGCACCTTCCTATAAACCACTTTGCCTCATATGCCTCATTCAATAATCATGCTCTGTATTTAAAAGGAATTATTGACTTTGGCTTCTTTTTTCTTAATACTATGCCTAAGATTCCTGGTCTTGGTCACTTTTCTCTAGCATAGTGACCAGTGAGCATTGTCTAACAGTGTTGTAACAGGTGCAAAGAGGTGCTGTACAATAGAAGGTAAGAAATAAGCTTTAGCTTTGCTCACTGCCTCACTAGTCCTCATTGGGTCACAAGCTCATATTCATGACAGTGAGGCCATCCCAAGTTCATCTTGTGTCAGTGAGGCCACCACAAGCTCCTGAAACATGGAAAATGCCCCCACTATTTATTGAAGAATAAAGTGCAGTCATTTTACGGTGTTGACATCTAGAAAGCAACTCAATAAAGGTTCTTGACTGTCAGCAACTTAGTCATTTTAATTTATAATGACGATCATGGGGTGGAGGGAAGAGAAATGCAGAACAATGTTTCTGTGGTTTATTGTATAAGTTTGTGTGGGGAGTCAGGAAAAGAGAAAGTCTACTTTCAGGACCTTGAACAGGAAGAAAGTTTGACCAGGTATGCCGTGGACTCTTTCTAGTCCAGCAACCTATCTCATTGTGCAGATGAGTGAATTTTGAGATCCAGAATGAAGAAAGGATTTGCCTGAGATGTACAGTTAGTTAGTAGGATAATGGAAATAACTTTCTGCTTTTGCAAAAAGTGCTCTGGGCTATTAAAAGTGATCTACCACCAAATGCCTGCAATCATGATTCCTATTACTTAATTTCTTCTGAAATGAGCTATTGCCAGAATGAACAGCAGAGGAGCTCTAGGCAAAGATTTCCAAAAGCGGAATAGCAAAGCTATACATCTGGAAGGTACGACCTTTACAGTACATTTGAATGGCCGTATATGCCACATGTCTGGATTGTCAGCAGATGAGAATGCAGCTAAAGCCTTGTTCATGTTAACCTTGTTTTAGCTACATCTTCCAGTCCCAGCCTTTGACTCAAAGTAATGGAAGAACTGGACAGTATTTCTTACTCCTCTCAGAAGATCCATCTCAAAGTGACTTCTGGTCAAAAGTCACATACCTGTATAAACACTCTGACCAGTAGGCTGAGTCCTAATCCCAAGACTGCCAACGTCAACATCTAGCAGATTCATCTCTCCCGAAGGAGAAAATGTCAGCTCTACCAAAAGGTACACTGTGGGCTCTTCAACAAACATTTGTCGATCTATGGTGACTCGATGACTATGCATTCCCTGGGACTAGGACATGAGCATACACAGTTGGACTGCGGCTGCCCTCAATGAGCGAGCTTCCAACCCCATAGGTGAGGCAGCCGATAAACAGAAAGTTTACACGGCAGCTCAGCATAAGCACCTACAGTAAATATATCAGGTGCGATTCCACACCCTGGGGAGGTGGGAAGATGAGTAAGACCAAGCCCTGCCCTCAACTCCTCAGAGACAAACAGGAAAAGAATGACAATATGTTGTCCAGCTGGGAGAGATGTGCTCCAGGGAGCTGGGGAAACTCTGAAGACAGGGATTGGATAGATAGGGCATATTGGCCACGAAGCCTGTGTAGCACTGAGAATATTCTGGGGAATCACCAATGGATTGGAGGTAGTAAAGTCCCAGTTAAAAAAAACTTTGCTCTCAGTTGGTAAAGCAGATTGCTGCAAATCATAGCCTTGGGCCAAGCTGGGAGAGCTTGGGGCGAGGAGGAGTACATTCAACGGGAAGGTTTTACCTTTTTACCTACCGTCTTTGTAACTTAACCCTGAGGGAACAGTCTGAGAAATGCACCTGGAGATTCTGTCACTGTGCAGATGTCAGAGAGGGTAGTTATGTACACTTAGATGGCTCCGCCCACAGGGACCACCACTGTGGCCAAGCTTCCTTGGGGCTTCACTGCAGGCGCAATTGTGATGCCCTGTTGGAGCTTCTTTCCCAGCTATGCTCCACTTCTGATTCCTCCTCATCTGAAAGGCCTTTCCCAGAAAGAATTCTCATCTAATTCATTCTAATATGTGAGTAACTAGAAATAATGTCTCCCAGACTTGCCTGAGAATAAGAATCACCTGATGCCATTCCAAATTGTACGCTTGACCTTATTTTTCTCCTGGCATGATATTATGATTCATAATGAATAGCTATTTGTTTTTTAAGGATTTATTTATTTACGCATACAAGAGCTGGGGTGTAGGCCAGAGGTGCCTATAGCTTCATAGTGTTGAGAATTGCGCCACCAGGGAGGCCCAGATATTTGCTCTTCCTCCCCATTTCTATCATAGAGCTCTTTAAGCCCTTGGAATTTCCTAGGTGATGAGCATGCTAAAAGCATCTTGAGGGCCTCCCTGGTGGCACAAGGGTTAAAGTCTCAGCACTATCAAGCTATCACTAACCCACAAGGCACAGCAGACTTCTCCTGTCTTGCCCACTGCTCCCCTCAGCAGTGTATTTCAGTTAATCTGCTTGTTCTGCTCCCCACTCTGTCTCTGTTGAATCCTTTCAACCCCCCCACACCTCTGGCCTGTACCCCAGTTCTTGTATGCATAAACAAATAAGAAAAAATCTTTAAAAAAGTGTCTTGAGAGACAAAAAACCCCTTCCAACCACACCTGAGTTTATGTTAATAAGAGCCTTTTGAAAAAGTTCCTAAGGGTGGGGGCTGGTTGCCACAGGAACCAAGCACTTGACCAGAGTTTGGAGGTGGGCCAATCATCAATGGCCAATGGTCTAATCGATCCTGCCTGTGTAATGAAGCCTTTTTCAAAACTCCACAAAGATGGGGTTCGGAGAACTTCTGGGCTGATGAACCAGGACATTCCCGTGCGCCATCATGCTGGGCCTCAAACTGCTCATGGAGAGGAGCTCCTTTGTTCGGAACCTCCTCCGATGTACTTCTTTTGACTATTGATTCCTACCCTTTAATATCTTTTGTAATAAACTGGTGCCCTAGTGAATGCACCAGTTTCCTAAGTCCTGTGAGACAGTCTAGCAAATCAATCAAACCCAAGGGGGTGGTGAGGGGAACAAGCACTTTTGTGGGACTGACCCCCCCAATGTGTGAGACCTGATGCTCTCTGTTGCTGGAATACCTGTGGGTCTCAGTTTCCCTTGGGCAATACAAGGGCACAGAGCTTCAGAAGTAGGTTACAAGGATGTAGGAGGAGGACTGGGCAAAGGTCAGTATGTCCATTCTTGCAACACAAGGGTCTGGAGACTGGTTGACACCAGCTTGTTTTCGCTATGACCTGGTGGTCAGAAATTCCAATGTTATCTTCTTAGTGATGTTCTTTTCCCCTGAAGGTAAAAAAACAAAATTTGTTAAGCCTAGAGGGCAAATAAATGGAATGGGAGAGCTTATCTGGTGGGACAGAGAGACATTCTTTGTTGTTGCTTCATCTCCGGGTAAGAAGTCAAGATTGGGTTGAACTGTAGGGCACCAGGCTAGTGTCAGAGAATTGTTTCATGGTGTGCAAGACCCCATGAATTATAACTGTTGCAGCAGAATCTTACCTGGACATTTTTATTCTAAGCCTGGGATAGGTTCTAGAATACTAGTTAAAATCTTGTTTTTAACAGGGCTCTAGGTGATCCTCATCTTCAGGTTCCATTGGGAAACCATGATCCCCAGCAATTTGCAATAAAAGCTTTGATTCATAATGTGGAATCTCAAACATGTACCTAGGTAGTAGAATGTAAATATTTGTTAAAATAGTAATAATAAAACAGAACTTATGATTGAAAAGCCTCCTCCCTATAGAGACATTATCACATACTATACATGTTACCATATTAGAACCTCTTAACATTGTCTGGTAAATTGGGTAGGTCAAGGATTCTTGTCCCCAATTTAAGGATGAAGACACCCTGTCAGAATGTAGCTTGCAATACAACTGGAGAAAAAGCCAAAATATGTATTAAATGATGCAAGATGTCCACTTTTGCAAGAGAATACCTTAGAACTCAGTACACAAGCTGGAAGGAATGTGGAGCCCAAGGGTAAGCCTGAAGCAAACAGGAGTCCACAGCTTCCCAAAGTAGGAGATAACCTGTGCATTAGAAACTCAGATATTTTCCGAAGCACTGTGAAATCATTCTAGACTGGATTCTCATGTGAACGGTACCAGTGACGTTTCCACAACCACATATTGTACCACAAACCAGTCTGACCTGCAAGGACAGTACAAGCTTTGCTCCTTTTGCAATGCGCTGCTGCCTAACCAGTTTGTGTTTGCAAAATGACATGTGGTTTGATAAAGATGGAGATGTCCTAGCGAAGGATGGGTAGTTGTTGGATGGGGCCTTGCCTAGAAACCTTCCTGGGCTTGTTGAGGGCTATAGACACTGTGGAGTTGAAGGATTTAATTTTATTACACCCAATGGTATTGATGTCTTTTCTGGATCAGGCATTGTGCTGGCAACTGTGGGTTGGCTTCAGGGAATTGTTAGTCTAGGTAGGAGAGAAGGGAAGGCAAATACATGACTAGTGATTAACTAAATCAGGAAGAATTGTAAAACAGAACAAGCAATGTTCATTGATGATGAAGCAGGAGTTGATAGTTCTCATGGATGGTCCTAGAAGTATTACTGGAGGAATACTGGGTCTTGAAAGATAGGGAGCCATTCCAGAGATGGGCATCTTAAACTAAGAGAATCTATTAGCAAAGGCATCAGAAGCCTGAACCCAAGGGAAGTCTAGTGGCGGCCCATTACTTGGGTGGGGCACCTGAGAATTCCTTTGGGCTTTAAACCTATGGAGAGGGCACCTGTCGGTACAGCACTTTCCTCTTCCTTTCTGAACATCGTTAACATTTAATCTTTTTTCTTTCAATATTCAATGATTTTTTTTATTGGGGGCTTATGTTCTGGATACAAAGAAGAAAATGCTTTAAAAAAAATGAAGAGAACATTGGCGAACTACTCTTTTGAAGGAAAACAATTAGAACTCACATGGTTTTTGAGAAGTAGCACATGTGTCTACCAAACCGTCTATACATGTGTCTTTTTTTTTAAGATTTATTTATTTATGCATATAAGAGCTGGGGTACAGGCCAGAGTCCAGGGAGGTGAGAAGATTCACCAGACGGAGTGGGAAGCAGAACAGGCAAACGGCTGAAACACACTGCTGAGGGCAGCAGCGGGCGAGGCAGGAGAGGTCTGCTGCTCCATGTGGTCACCTCCCTGGCCGGCAGCAGGGATCGAACTCGTGCTGCAGTGGCTGCGGTTTGCTTCATAGTGTGTTGCTTAACCCACTGCGCCACCAGGGAGGCCCTATACATGTGTCTTTTAACTGATGAGTTTAGTCTGTTTATATGTAGGGTTTTATTATTAAAATGTAATTATTAAATGTATTATTTAATACAATTTTATCGTTATTAAAATGTAATCTTGGGGGCCTCCGTGGTGGTGCAGTGGGTTAAGCAACGCACTATGAAGCAAACCGCAGCCACTACAGCACGAGTTCTACAGCACAAGTTCGATCCCTGCCTCTGGCCAGGGAGGCGACCACATGGAGCAGCAGACCTCTCCTGCCTCGCCCGCTGCTCTCCTCAGCAGTGTGTTTCAGTCAGTCTGCCTGTTCTGCTCCCCACTGTCTCTAGTGAATCCTCTCACCTCCCTGGACTCTGGCCTGTGCCCCAGGTCTTGTATGCATAAATAAATCTTTTAAAAAATGTAATCTTAAAATGCTATCTTTAATGATACTCCGGGAGGCTATGGTTAGTTATTGACAGCACAGCCTCCATCAAGGGGGAATATTTGGAGCAGTCAGCGCTGCTTGGGTTGTCCTGGGTCTTGAGCAGCTCGTTGGGTTAGAGTATTGGGTGCACCGAATAGGGAGTACCCCTACCAAGCTAAGGGGTTGTAGGTGTTTTAAGCAGAAGAGTCACACAGTCACATACCTCTACCATATAACCCTGTGGTTGCTGTTGGGGAGATGGTTTAGACAAAGGCAAGAGTTTAAGTTAGGGACAGTCCAGTTAGGAGGCTACTTACTGGAGAGCAAAATGTCATGGGGCCTAGACAGAGTCTGTAGCTGAGGATGGAGTAGGAACAGAGGTGGTTTGTAAGACGAGTCTCAGAGGTAGAATCGACTAGCCGTGGGTACACATTTGGTGTGTGTGCGTGTCCGTGCAGGAAAGAGAGACGGGGGAGGAGTCAAGGGGGCCGGCCCAAATAGCGAAAAGAAGGATGGCCTCTGCAAGGGGCAGCAGGAGGGGACCCGGGCGTGTTGAGGTGGAGGGCAGATCAGACACGGGGAATGAAGTTGGAAGCAGAGGAGAAACCCCAGAGGCCAGGTGGCAGTGAGGAAGACCCGCCCCCAGAATAGGCCCCGCCCCCGCCCCGCCTCTTCCACCCACTCGCAACCGCAGCTCATCCTCCAGGGCGGAGAGAGGTGGCATTTGAGTCCGCCGGTATCCCAGCAGGCAGTGCAGCTTAGAGACGCTGACAAAGGACCCGAGTTGCAGTCGCAGCTGCTTTCCAAGGAGCCGATGTGGCCGAGGTGAGAGTCCCCCACCGTCCCGTCACCCACTTCCTCCGACTTCGGGAAAACATGGAAGTTGCCGAAAGACCCCGCAGAAAGAACGAGCCGAACCCAATTCGCGAGCTTGGCTCGGTGACTGACAGCTGGGCTTGGCGGCGCCGGGAAGCGGGTGGGAGGTGGGGAGGAAGCGATCGGGTCCTTTCTGCCCCATCTCTGACTGTCACGGCCCCGCCGCCGGCCCGCCGAGCCCGGCCCCGGGGTCTGGCCCGCCCGAGCGTCTGGCGCTCCTGCCCGGGCGGAGGCGGCGGCTCGGGATCTTCCCGGTGCCTGCCCCGCGGAGTTCAGTTGCCTCGGGGATGCGACTCCAGGGACAACTCTTTGGTGGAGGTGGCCGAAGACTGGGGGAGGGAGCCTGACAGCCTGTTGGAGGTGACACCGTCCTCGCCCTTCCTTCAGCCTAGCGGGTGCCCCCGGCTAGCCCGGGGAAGGGAGTGCGCGCGACTGGAGCTAGGCGTCCCGGGATGGTGGAGGGAGATGAAAGTGGGGCGGGAAGGCGGGGGGGAGGGCACATCTTCTTGGAATAATGGGATGGGGTTGATAATGGCCTGTATCCTTCTCCCTTCCTGGACCTCCGCGCGGATCCTAATGGTTGCACCAGCTGCTCGCCTGTAAACAGGCTCACATGATCTCTTTCACATGGAACCGCCGATGTTGGGGACGAGGGTTGGAAAGCTGGGCCCCAATCAGGTGGAGCTGGAAGTCCGAGGACTTTTTCACCTATCCTCCTCTGCCTACTGGCCCTTAATCCTGAAGTGCAGCTTCCCGGTTGGGTCAGGTAATTGACATCTGTCCTCTCGTGGCTAAGGGAGCATTTCCACCTCAGTAGGTAGAATTGAAGAGACCTCATCACGTCCGGGAGCGAGGGGGCAAATGTTAAGTGAGAACAGTCCCGGATTTTTTACCTTTGAGGAGAATAAGAGAAGGACGCAAACCAGAAAAAAATCTGAGTCCTTTGGATCTTGCCTGAAAAGCAGTTCTGTTCTTTGGAATGTATGGCGTCCTTAATGTGAATTACAGACAGAAGGCGAAGTCTACTTTTTCAGGCAGGGCACATCTAGAATGAAATATACTCTTCATGATAAATCTTGCCCCCGTTTTCTCTAAGTGCTGGGAAGTCTCTCTGCCTATAAAATACTATATGCAGGATATTGAATGGGGAGTGGATATAAACTTTTAGATTACATGTATATTTGGTAGAAAGCAGTAGTACATTTGAAAAATGGGCATCGGGGCCAAATGCGCCTTCAAGTTTTTCATGTCCGCATACCCAAACAGCATTAGAAATTAATCTCATTTTTAAAGCATTTCTAGATTCTCAAAATAAGAGGCTTGCCCAAATACCAGGATATTTGAAAATTAGGGATTTTTTTCAAATCTGTGATGGTGGTTATGATAGATTCCCTAAGACATAGTTAATATAATGGACAATACTCAGAATAAATACCCCTATCGCTTATTAAAAATAATGCATGTGTTTTCCCTTCAATTGTTTGTGGAATTTTCTTTCCCCAAGTTTTTATTTAACTTTTTATTTTATGGAGCTCTTACATTTAATTTCAATTTCTGAAAACATAAAACAATTAAGAAACTACCAAAAAAAAAAAAAAGCTTCCCCCATCCATCCTCTAATAGTCCAATAGAGTCACTTGCTACTCTTATTTCTGTTTTTAAAAATGTTAAGATGGAAGAGCTATTTCAGAGCTTGTCTAAAACTTAACACAGGAGTAGATTATCAGTATTGCTGGTATCTTGTTTTACCATCTTGTAGCATGCTGAAAAATCTTGCTCTACAATAAATAGATCAAGTGATTTGCTTTTGAGGCCCTTCATGTCCTCATCTGTATTATGAAAAGTTTTGTTATAATCACCACGGTGTCTTATAGCACTCAAGTTCCATAAAATAGTGCAATTTTTGATTGGGAACTGTTGGACAAAGTGTTCAAATAAGCTGAGACACGAGCATCAACTAAAAGCACATGCAGTGAGTAACAAGAGGTATCCAGAGTCCTGATAGAAATAGAAATTGTACTCTGCAAAATTCTCATTAAATTATTGGGTAGGTTGAGCCCCTCTCTCCTCCCATCCGGAAATTGAAGACTGTCTCTGCTGAATCCTGTCTCCCAAATTAGAAATAACAGTTCCACCTGACTTTCTTGACCTTGAGGGCATAGTACAAAGTCTAATTCTTTCACTCATACCAGCTTCTTCCTGAGTCAAGTGGGCTCTGCGGTCTGTGATGAAGGTAGAAGAGGAGATTCTATCAGGGTCTCACCTTGGCAGTTTTTTGGTTAGATCCTCAGAACCAGTCTCTACCCAACCTCCCCCCACCCAGCTTTTCCAGGTTTGAAATGTAATTTTCCCAGCAAGTCCAAAATGATCAATCTCAGGGACTGATTTTTATGTTAATGTGAATGCCAGGTTACTAATTTACTGTAAGGGGAAGAACTGCCAAACAGACGGGAGGAGTCATGTACAAGCCAGGGGACTCTTTGCTCTTGACATTATGGGAATACACAGAAATTGCTCTTGATTTCCCCTTTTTTTAGGGTCTGTGTGGACCACTTTTTTTTTTCTTGAAACACTGGCAGTTGATACATTTGACAAGATGGCAGATTTCTTTTATAGAAATCATTTCAGCCATATCGTTGTATGACTATGAGCTGGTTACCTGATTGAACTTGGGCCACATAATAAAACATCTCTAAAATCTGTTTCTTCTCCATTCCTACCAAATCTAGACCTTCATTACCTCTCCATGTCACAATCATTTAAAAAAAAAAAAACTAATTGCAACCAGTTTCCCACCTCAGTTTCATTCACTCAGTTCCCTGCTTAAAATCCTTCAGAAATTTCCCATTGCCTACAGCCATAGTTCTCAAAGAAGAGCACATCAGAATTATCTGGAGAGTTTATTAAAATACAGATGGGGTAGGAGACCCCATCCCAGAATTTGATTCAGTAGCTCATGGGTGGGACCCAAGAATTTGCATTTCTAAGAAGTTCCCAGGTGAAGCTGCTGCTGGTAGGACACCAGAGTTTGAGAAACACTGGCACCCAGAAACAAGTCTAACCCCTCTGAAGTTGACTTATAGGATCTTTTCACCATCTGCCTCCTGCTTACCTTTCAAGCCTTATCTCTTGCCACTCCCCCAAACATGCTATTTTTTTTTAGCTACATGCAGTACCAAAGCTCATTTTATGAGGCCCTTTCACTGCTCTATACATATTCTTCCGGGAATTCATCCCCCAGTACTGCAAACTCCTATTTAAGGCAGACTAACGTTCTTCACACTCCCAGAGTACTTTGTATAAGCTTTTTAACACTGGTCACATTATATCGTAACTGTTAGGGGCATCTGGTTTTTTTTTTTGCTAGACTGACTTTTTAGAGGACTGAGAAACAATGTCTTAGCAATGTCTTGTATTCATATTCCCTAGCACTTGCTCAATGAATGTTTGTTGAATGAATTTTTGACTGTCAAACTGAGAGTGCTCTGCACCGCAACATATATTTCATATTTTGAATTAATAAGGATTTTGTTTTGAGAACTGTGTATCTTGAAATAATTGAAGACAATGGGATAGTAAAACAAGGCTTGGAAAAACACCAAAGAAATAATTTGAAAAAAGAGGTCACTGGAGGAGCACCCTTTGTTTTTAATCTTAAAATGTAAACTACTCAACTTTCACATCTTGGTTGTATAATAAACTATCACTACATATCATTGATAGCAGACATTCCCATTAGATATGGATTATACAAAAAACAGAAGATGTATAGAAACAAAATTCCTAATATTGAGCAATGAGCTATTTAAAAATACAGAGGTGAACATTATAAAACCACTTGTGAGTTGACTTGAGTAACATACTAGCCACTAAAAATCCTAATAGACAGTGTTAGTAATATAAATAGGAAGAGCACCAAGTTTATGAAATGGGAAGGAAAGAGAGGTTTCTGTGGTATGAGAATAAAGCAAAAGTAAATATTGCACTTAACTATTTAGTATTTATTTGGCCATTGGCAAGGACTGCCAAGTATGGAGGGAACAGATAGCCCTGTGCCAGATCAAAAGGGAACTGGAGGTGGAGCTGGGAGCCCTAATCAGAGTAAAACAGCCAGGAACAGGTAGCAAGAAACCATGCAGATGGGGCTCTAGTTTCTGGGGCAGTCTGTGTCTGTTGTCAATTTTTTAAAAGATTTATTTTATTTATGTATACAGGTGCTGAAGTGTAGACTAGAGGTGCTGGGGGTGGAGGTGAGAGGATTCACCAGAGACAGAGTGGGGAGCAGAACAGGCAGACCTACTGAAATACACTGCTGAAGGGAGCAGTGTGTGAGGCAGGAGAGGTCTGCTGTGCCATTTGGGTTAGTTTCAGAAATGTGGTACAGTGGCTGGTGATAGATAGCTTCATAGTGCTGAGACTTAACCCCTTGTGCCACCAGGGAGATCCTCTGTTTTCAAATTTTGAGCCACTTATTTCATTTGATTTTTTTTACAGTTCCCACCTCTAAAAAAAAGGGGTGGGGAGGGAAATGACAGTATACCTTTAAAGCTGTTTCTGTACTCTTAACAGTCTCCAAGTTTTGAATCTGTAGTGGTAAGAGATATGAAATTTCCCCTCCTTATCAGAGTCTTGTCTTTCCTCTGGTCAGCCCAAAGTGAGGAAAACAGAAAATAATCACAGTTTGGGATACTGGTCTTCCTGGACTGCTGGTGGAAAGCACATGGGAGGATCTCTGTTTATGCTTTTTGGTTGTTGTGGGAGAGTAGTTTGCAAACTGGTCACAAGGTGGTGTACACACATAAGGTTTTCTTTCAAATTTCATTTCCCCCCTGTGCCTTTGATACAGGAAAAAAGACAAGGCAGTTTCCTGTATACCAGCTCCCAGCTGTACTATCTCCCTGTAAGGTTGGTGTGTTTTGGTTGGGGTATATTGGAGCCTCGGATTTCTAAACACTGCTGGCCCAGCTGGGCACTGAGGAGCCAGGAAGGATGAGAGGGAAATGGGGGAAGGGAGAAGGAAGTAGGGGGAGGAGGGGGAGGAAAATACAGCCAAAGGGCTGCCTCTCTCCGCTCTCCTCTTACCCTAACCCATGGCCAGCAGCCAGTTAAGATTTGCTGTTCCTCTGATTGGTATCTTTGCCTATCTGTGTGGACAAGGTGTTCAGCTGTGGGGAAGGGGGAATGTTCCTCGACGGAGAACACAATTATCAGCAGACACCTGTAGGTTAACTAGTAAGCACAGTTTGCTAAGAGCCTAACACCGAACTTGGGTCTATGAAGGATTTTAAAAAAACTAAAACACCACACACCTTTAGAAAAAACAATATGGCATTATCCTGAAGTCTGGGGAGTCTTAGTCAACCCACACAAAACAAGTGTCAAAATACACAATCTGTACAGTAATATTATAAAACCAGTGACATCCATGTAGATCAGAGTAACAGAGGAAGCTGGGGTGGGGGTGGTGGTTTCAACTAGGCTTTGAAGAATGAGTCTATAGAGAAAGAATAAAATAAACCTTAGTTAGTAATGCCATAATGAAGAGTTGCTGACAGGCTCTTCATACTGAAAGGCTACTCTTTCATAATCAGGACAAGAAATGTGGGCAGCTTACTAAGTGAAATAGCTTGTTGATTTTCTGTATAAAACTGAGAAGGATATAGATGCATCAAGCCTTGAATTTTTGATCATGCTTTGAAAACTACAAGAAAGCAGGGAAACTTTCTAGAGATGAGGACAGAGAACATCAGGGAGGCAGACTTTTATACTGAGACAGGGATGATTCTCTAGGGAAGTATGAATGTAGAGACCAGATAAGATAAGTCCCTTCACCCCTGGGGCCAGCTTTCCTCATCAGTAAAATGAGAAGGGTTGGGTGCTAACATCCTTCAACTTTGTGCTTGACTTTTGGAGAGGAACCTCGTAAACTGATTTGCAGTAAGGTGTTACCGGCTTAATGTATATAATCTCTCCCCCAAATTTTTACACTTTATCATTTTGCAATATGGACTGGAGCAAAGAGAAAACATTAGTCTCTGGAAAACCATCAATTAAAGGCAGGCGTTACACTTACTATGTTTATTGACAGAGCCTCTAACCTTGCTCTGGTCACTTGTTGCCAGTTCTTCCCTAATTTCTATTGGTTGGAGTTTAGGAGGCAACTTACACCTTAGCCAAGATCAGTGGTAAATGGGAACAGGGATATGAAATGAAATAATAAACTACTCAAAAATGATTAAACACTTCTTTCAGAGTGACCAGGTGTAGATAACCTATTCACAATTCATGGGGAAATTTTTCATTCCAGGAAATGTACGCAACTCATAAAGAGAACACTGCAAAATGAAAAGAAAGAGTTTCTATTAAGCTATTAGTCAAAGCTAGTAAAATTTCTACTCTGACCTGTGTTGGCCAACTCTTAAAGTTAAAATCCAGAGCTTAGTATTTGTTCTATGTAGTTGTGACTTCACAGCTGTATTTAAACACCATTTCATTCCTTTCGAACAAAAAGTTTCGTATTTCCTAGGTTTGCATGTCTTGTTAAATAAACCTTCGTTTTTCTCATCCTCATGAGTTTGTTGCATGTAAAATTATTTGAAGTCATTGAAATCAGTCTATTTAACACAGTTTCAGAGTTTCAATGTTATTAAAGGATCTTAAGCTGGAAAAGGCAATTAGCAGATTTTTCACATATTGTTTCTAAATTCCTTCCTGTGTTTCAAAACTGACACCTTTTTCAAATGAGGCCCTAGTACAGTTGTGTAATTTGACTTTTTTTTTTACTTTTGAATAGTTATTCATAGGGTTCAAGATTCAAGATATGAAAGGGTATCCAAAGAAAACAACTTCCCACCCCTGTCCCCAGTCACTCAGGTTGTCTCATCAGGACTAGCCCTGCCTACCCTTCCAAAGATATTTTACCCACATCCAAGAAAATAGGCTGACATAGTCTATAATCTCCTTTTCCACACAAATGGTAGTTTGCATTCTTCATCCATTGCACCTTGCACTCGAAGCTCAGCCCCTCTCCTCACTGCATGAGGAGATGCCTCTTTCTTCTTGATAGATATCTGGTACCCCAGTGAATGGCTATATCATACTTCATTTAATAAATCCCTTATTAATGGATAGTCAGGCTGTTTTCCATCTTTTGCTTTTGATCACACCCACCAGCTTTTATCAGTGCCAAGCTCTAGTCCATGGGTTTCACAGAAATTATTTTATTTAATCCTCAGTGCTACAAAGGAAACTTTTCTCTTACATGATTTCACACGAGGGCAATAGTTATGCCAGATGAATTCCTAAAAGTAGAATCATTAGAGCGGAGGGTCTGTGTGTTTAATTTGAGCCGATCTAGTGGACATACCAATTCATGTCCCCACCAGCAATGTAAGGACATGAGTGATTGTGTGCCCACTGTGTGCTTGCAAATTTTTTGGGTTTGGCTAATCTGACAGGTCAAAAAATGTATTTCAGTATAGCTTTGGTTTGTATATCTCTTGTGAGCAGTATTATATAATCTTCTGTAAGTTTAAGGACAATTCATGTCCTTTTCTATAAATGATTATAGCATTTACTCATTTTTATATTGAGTTGTCTTTTTCTTAATGGTTTATAGAGTCTTTTTAATGGTTTGTAGAATCCTCTATAATACAGTAGGGAAATTGGACATGGCCCATGATATGAATTAAAGATGGTCTTTTGGCTTATAAAGTTGTGCTTTTTTGCCATGAAGAGCTAAAAAGTATATAGTTGAATTAACCAATATTGGGGGGTGGAGCTGGTTGTTAGAAATCCTAAGATTATAAAAAAATGTCCCATGGTTTCTAGTGCTTTTATGGTTTCATTTTTTTACATTTGAAGTTTTGAACCATTTGGGTTTTATAGAGTGAAGGATAATTTTGGATATAGAGTGAAGGATAATCTGGGGGGGGCAGGGAAACACAGATGGATACCCAGTTTTGCTAACATTTATTGACCGATCTATCTTCCACAAAACAGGGATGCCATCTTTGGTCAGAAGCTGAATTCTCATCCTCACAGAGCTTTAGAATGAGATGGTGGATATTGTTTAGTGATGTCAAAGTTTGGATATGCACTTCATAATAGTCGACTTTCCTGAGAAAGTAAGCATAAAGCTTATTTTCTTTTTTTTTAAAGATTTATTTATTTATGCATACAAGAGCTGGGGTACAGGCCAGAGTTGCGGGAGGTGAGAGGATTCACCAGACAAGAGTGGGGAGCAGAACAGGCAGAGCGATGGAAACACACTGCTGAGGGCAGCAGTGGGCGAGACAGGAGAGGTCTGMYRCGCCATGTGGGTCCCCTCCCTGGTTGGCAGCAGGGCTCGAACTCGTGCTGCAGTGGCTGTGGTTTGCTTCATAGTGCGTTGCTTAACCCGTTGCGCCACCAGGGAGGCCCAAAAGCTTATTTTCTATTGAAAAAAATAACATACCAAACTTCTAAGTGCACATTGTCCAAACAGAAATGTGGATGGCTCTTAGCAAAAGAAAGAAATTTAGAGCAAATAAAAACTCAGAGTTAGGATTTTATTTGATCAGATGTTTTTCAGTATAATCTTAGTTTTAGTTTATTGAAAAAGGCGGTTTGGTATAGAGGAAAGAATGCTGATCTAGGCGTCAAGAGGCCACTCACTTTTTTTGTCTGTTCTCTTCTTAATGTAATAACAGTGACAACAACAAATGCTTAGAACATTGCTGGTCTACAGTGAATGCTAAGAACTTTTCTTATATTAATGCATTCCATATATAATTAATGAAAAGTTTGCAAACTGTTATAAATTACACAAATGTTGAAAACTATTACTAATAGACCCTTTGAGCACAGTGAAAGAAGCAAACAAACCTGACGGTATAGGAGCTACATGCTTGCTACAAATAGAAAACATGAGGCTATGTTGTTGGGACCTTCTTGTGCCAGAGGCATGCTGATTATTTGAACTGAAAAAAGTTGAGAGACAAGATCCAAGAATGATGTTTTGCTTAATTATCTACCTCCCTAAAAATAGGAAGTAAATGTTCTCTGTAGAAGTCTTGGAGGTGAGAGACAGACTTATCACCCCTAAGGAACATTTACAAAGTCTGTTTTCGATGCATATGTAGATTATCTGCCAAATTCTCTTTTTTAATATTTCAGTTTCTTTTGATATGTCTTTTTCCCCAGAATTATAGCCCCTTAAAAAAATATAATCTTACTGGAGAAAGGAAATAATGGGTTCATAGCCTGTGGGCCTCTGTACATAATTAAAATTTGTCTTCTTTCTTGCTAATCTCTCATGTCAGCTTATTATTAGGCCAGACAAAAAAACCAAAGGGGCAAGAGGGAATTTCCCCCAAGTTTCCTATTCAGATACAAAGTAGAATGACGATCAGGGATAGCCTGTGGAGTGCTATCTCTCCCACCTTCACCTTACTTCCATGTTTTTGAGCCTTTGCTTATGCTGTTCCCTAGTTCTGAACCATGCCCTGCCCCCCTCCCCAGCAATAAGGACCACCTCAAATGTCATCTCCTGGCTTCTCTTCCAGGTAGAATTACTCATGTAGTCTTCTAATTCCATAGCATTCTATATATAGCAGCATGCATTGCAACGGAGGTAGCTCAAATATTTTGTCCCATCCATTACACTGGAGTTTGTGGAGGGCAGGATCTGTGCATTATTCATCTTTATATTTTGTGTAGCTCCTGACATAATTTCTGGCCTATAGGCGTTCAGCTAAAAGAAAATAATAAAAATTTGCATACATGACTGTACAGTATCCTATCTGATGAAAGTTGGAAAGGCCTCAATCAGAAGCAAAACACATAAGTCCTTTAGCTGGTAAAACCAAGCAGTTTAGTCAAATGTTACATATATTTCTCTTTGAAGGCATGAGAACCTGAATGCAAAGTATTACAACGGTTTATGGCCTATTTTAAAGGTGTGATCTACAGGGGTGAAAATCAGACATTTTCTCTGATGGTATGGTTTAGCTTTTGCATTTTATTTTTAAAAGCCACACTTAGGGTGCTAGCTAAATAAGAGTGGTGTTGATTAAAATTAGATTGGGAAGTAAACACAGAAACATCACACTTATCAGACAGTCAGACTTCTGCCAGCTACAACTATCTGGACCATATTCAAGAACCCCAGAAGGAATCCAGAAAGGTCTCTCAAGTTGGATGCCAAAGCCTACTTACTGCCTTTGAATTTTCACAGAAACCACCTAGGACCGCTTCATCAGTTTGGCTGTTCAACTGCTTTGCAAGATATTTTTACTTGTCTTGAGTTTCACTAGAAAAAAGATTAAAAGGACTCTCCCTCCCATGTTGCCAGAAGGCACTAACTCTTGTAACTCAGTGCTGAAAGAGTGTAAAAAGCATTCTCTTTTTTTTTCTCTCATAAATCATGGCAACTTACTTTGTTTTCTACTTTTTAGTCTTAAAGAATTCTGATTGGCTCACATAGAATCAGTTGTGAAATAGTTAATTCTACTTTAGAAAATTAGGTTTAAAAAGAGTGATGTCCCTCGGTTTTAAAAACTCTTGAAAGGGGATGAATAATTTGATATGGAAAAAGCCTTGTTTATGCCCTTATTCAAGTATTTATGTAACTTATCATGGGTTGGGGTCTTGAATGTGAAAAGAGCACGTGTAAGTTTTTTTGCATTGTGTGGTAAACCTGAAGAAAAAAAATCAACATGGAGTGTTGAAATGCTTTGGTGGGGACATGCTTTGGTGGAGGGATGAGAGTTTATCAAAACAGGTATTAGTTTTCTTTCTCTCTTCTTCTCTTTCTAGATTGCCAAAATGCTTTGGAGCTTCTAACTGACTTTAAGAAAAGTCCAAAGTAGACTTGAGACTGTAAAAAGAGAAGCCACAGCAAGGGGGATTCAGTGCCAATGCATCAACAAAAAAGACAGCCAGAGTTAGTGGAAGGAAATCTTCCTGTTTTTGTATTTCCCACGGAGCTCATATTTTATGCCGATGACCAGTCAACACACAAGCAAGTGTTGACTCTGTATAATCCCTATGAATTTGCCTTAAAGTTCAAAGGTGAGTTTCTTTGGTCTTTGTATAGATTTTAACTAGTCCCTACTAATTGTTTTACTTTTAGAAGTTAATTTTTGTAAAAAGACACTAATGGCCATTGTGACTTTTTCTTTCAGTTTTGTGTACTACTCCAAATAAGTATGTTGTCGTTGATGCTGCAGGTGCAGTAAAGCCTCAGTGTTGTGTGGATATGTAAGTCAAAACCACTTCCTGGTAACATGTTTTAAGTGTGTTAATATTTTTGTGTTTAACCTGAACCACATCTTTTCTTGAAGCTGTTCCCACATAGGCATTTATTATAGTTTGAATTTCTACTCAAAGTTTGTAAAAATTCTTTCTACAACATGTCTGAGAGATTCTAAACAGGTCCACCAGATACTTAATATTATTTCATTACACTCGAACTGCCATGTGTTAACTATTTTCATGAACATTTCTTCATTGCTTTTAGTAACAGCAGGGATATATGTGAAGGTAAAGTTCTAACTTACTCCTTTACATTTCTCTGGCTACCATAGGGAATTTAGTTTTCTTTGGAACATTCTGCTATTATAATGACATTTGTGAACAGTGGTAATATGAGTTTATTTGAAATGATTCAGCTACTAAACCTGGAAGTTAATCTATACAAACAGGAAGCAAATGTGTAACTACTCATCTGTAAAAGGTTATCTTAGCTCTTCCAGATAATTTCGTCTTAGAGTGTCAGATAAATGATTGTTCAATCTGTTCATATTTAATTTTCACTTTAGAACTAGTGGTGACCAGATGGATCTATTGGCCAGCCCTTAACTTAAGCTACAAAGTAAACTGTATTTGTTTCAATCTTCCCAGACAATGAGAACCAGAAGTCTTTTGTTTTGAGACTATCCATCATCTCAAAGCCATAAAATGATGTATCTTTGAGGATATGTTTTAACACATTTCTTTTGATTTTTTATTTAGTACACAATAAGCCAAGACTAGTCCAAAGACATATAGCCTCTTGCCAAACAAATGTGTTATGTTTGACCTAATTGTTTTTGTGTTTTCTACTAAAAACAGTATAAAATGGAATTGCAGATAACAAAAAAAGACAGTGCTTTATACTCTTCAGAGAAAGACAAAAGTGTATTGTTAATCTGCCATTGCATAGGTCAGACTGGATTATTTATTCAGTAGCTTATTTTTACCCATGTGTGTGGACTTCACTTTTAAGTCTTGGGTGAAGTTTGTTACTTGAGCAATAAAGAAGTGGCAACAGAAGTTTATGAGACCTTCCTGGGGAAGAAACAATTTCATGTATCTTAGTAAATCTTGCTGCAGGAAAAAAATTATCATTGCTAAAGCCAGTTTTCTTTATCCACCATTCTTTTATGTAAGACATTTATTCTGTTTTAGGGTATGTGTTTTCGACAAGTATTTCGGGATATTACTCACTCCTTCTGGGGATATACTGTAAGGTTTGCTTTTGTTTTGTTTTGTTTTGTTAGCAGTATTAGCAAACATCTGTATTTGAGTATTTGCTTACAGTCAGCTAATACTGTTTTCCTGTATGAAGTCTCTTGATGAATTCTGTTTGCCAGAGCCCCCTCAACTTCATCAGCATGTTTCTTGACGTTTCAGCGTGATTCGGCACAGAGATGTACGAGCCTGTCACTATGGTGTGATAGACAAATTCCGTCTCCAGGTTTCCGAGCAAAGCCAGCGGAAGGCTTTGGGAAGGAAAGAGGTTGTGGCTACCCTTCACCCATCTGCGAAAGAACAGCAAAAGGAAGAAGAGGAAAAAAGAATAAAGGAACATTTAACTGAAAGTGTATTCTTTGAGCAGTCTTTTCAACCAGGTAGTTTTGGCTTTTTGTTTTCTAAGTCTCTTTGCGATCTTACAAGTTTCCGACTTTATGAAAATACTCAGAATGCTAAGAACAATTACCATAGAACCATCTGCGGTTTTAAACCTAATCAACCACTTCCAAAGGGTCAGGTACCTAACACCTCTCACTATAGACAAGGCTGCAAGGAGAGGGCAGATGTTGCCATAACCTTTGAAGTCTCTAAAACCTGAGAATGTAAGTACCACACTTTCTAATGCTACCACAATTTGGCAATTATATACTTTTGTTTCTGTGACTTTCCTATATCCTTTCTCATTTAATTAGTTCGAAGGAGAGAGATTGTGTTTGGCAATAGGCCAAGCATGGTGCACTGTTCATATTATTTTGAAAAAAAATCTCATTAAAGTTGAAGTTAATTAAACTAAGTAGATTATAATATCCCCTGTGGGCTATTAATTGAATCCCTTTCCATTCCTCATTTCCTTCCAGCTTAGATATTCAGAAGTGTTATGATATATTCTTTCAACATTGACATTATCCTCATATTCAACTCTTTGGATGTCATTCCCCCTCCCTCTTAACTTCTCATTATCTCCCTGCAGCCCTATTATAAGAGGAAGAAGATAAAATTTTCCATAGGAAAACATGGAAACTTTCTGATAGTGATATATGAATGTGATAGTAGCTGTCCTTGAAATGACAACATTATATGAGTGATTAAAATAAATCTTCTTGTTGTGACATTAATTCATAGATCCCTATCAGTTTGTTCATCCTACAGTGTTTATTTTGATAAGACAGGGAGTCATGCTTCTTTGATTTATTGAGTGTCTTCTCCCACCATATAGACAGATTGTCCAGATTTTCTGCTGCTACCAAGACTAGGGGGCTAGGTAGTAGCTACTAGATGGTTGCTTGTCAGCAGTAACAGACCCAGCCTTTCATCTTTTGAAGTTGAACAAGAACCTCTGTCTAGTGTCACATTGATGTCTGATCAATAGTGTAAAGTTGACTTGTAAATATTTATGAAGTACAAGAGTCCCCTTTCATAATGCTTCCTCTAGAATGGGAAAGGCCATATGAGTATTTTTTATGTTGTATTCATAATTTAAAGTGGTCATTGAGAGTTCATCTTTGTCTTTCATAGCCAAGAATAATAAGGATTAAAAGTTTTAGTTATAACTATATTTATATCTATCCATCTATCTCTTTTTATTTTTAAATGATGTGAAAATCAAATATTAAATGGTTACAATGTGTATTGAGCATTTATTCTTATTTTTATATTGAACCTTTGGTATCTGGCGTATATTAGAGGATTTTTCTTTTTCTATTTTTTTTTAAGATTTACTTTATGCATACAAGAACTGGGGTATAGGCCAGAGGTGCAGGGGGCGGTGAGAGGATTCACCAGAGACAGAGTGGGGAGCAGAACAGGTAGACTGACTGAAATACACTGCTGAGGGGAGCAGCGGGCGAAGCAGGAGAGGTCTGCTGCACCATGTGGGTCACCTCCTGGCCAGGGGCAGGGATCCAACTGATGCTACAGTGGCTGCAGTTTGCTTCATAGTGCATTGCTCAACCCACTGCGCCACCGGGGAGGCCCTATTAGAGGATTTTTCTAATTGTGAAACTGCAATGGGTAGATGAGTGAAGATAGCATAATGTGGTAGTCTCTGTTATGAAAAAACAAAAACTTCTCTGAGGAGTCCATGGCAGGCAGCCCCATGAAGGCACCTCACTTGTCTTGCTTGCCCACCAGTGTCCTGGCACCTGCCAGCATCAGCAGAGGAGTAACACAGGAAGTGTGGTGGGTGGGGAGGTGCTGTACTAGGAAGACTAGACTTTTCATCTAGTAGGGTCTGTTGGATTGGTTTTTCTTGGCTCACAAGGTTCCCGGGGCTGTTGGCACTATCTAGAGCAAAGACGATACCACACTAGAGAGCCTGGTACCCAGGGCTGCCAGTGTGGCCTCCGTGTTTTGAGTATGGCTGGAATTCAAGGTTTTTTCTTGAATAGAATGTCATGGTGACTGATTTAGTCTAGGTTAACAAAGTGTCATTTTTAAGTTCCCCTTCTTAAGTAAATTATGTGTGCTTTCCAGTATGTAGAATTCTAAGGGTTATCATTGAGTTTCTTTGAATGAAAGTGTTAAATTGATAATGTTAAATGTAGAATTTTAAGGGTCATCATCAAGTTTATTTGATGAAAATGTTAAATCGAGATTGTTTCCTGGGAGGTTTTGAAAAGTCACTGTTTATGCACATCTTTAGAAAATGTTTATTAGACATATTATAAATGGGACATATTGGGAGGCTTTGTGAGCAAGATGGAAAATGGGTGAAGACTAGATCATGAGAAGTTCAGATTTTATTTTTTAAAGATTTATTTATTTATGCACACAAGAGCTGGGGTGCAGGCTAGAGGTGTGGGGGTGAGAGGATTCATCAGAGACAGAGGGGGGAGCAGAACAGGCAGATTGACTGAAATACACTGCTGAGGGAAGCAGTGGGCAAGGCAGGAGAGGTCTGCTGTGCCATGTGGGACAGCTCCTTCGCCAGGGATCGAACTTGTGCTGCAGTGGCTGCAGATAGCTTCATAGTGCTGTGACTTAACCCCTTGCACCACCTGGGAGGCCTGAGATTCAGATTTTAAAATGTATTGAAAGGCTTAAGTAAGAATAATAAATTTCTTCTCAATCTCATCGCATAAAAGACATATACATATATATCTATATATATCTATGTATGTATGTGTTTATATATATATATATATAGCTGTAACAAATCCAAAAGAGAAAAAAAGCACCTAAAATCGCATGTTCTGTTTCTATAAGTTACTTTCCAGACCTTGTTTTGTGTGCATAAATACAATTATATATATGTGTGTGTATATATATATATTTCTTAACAGAATTTAAAAGGAACCAGAAAAGCACACTTCCACAAAATGCCAAAGCCCAGGTTATTAAAAAGATGTTTTAAAAAGGTGCAGCTGAATCTTAATGGGTTTATCTTAATTACATTACTAATGAACTGCTATGTGTATGCAGTGTTTGAGTCAGTGCCCTCTGGCTTAAGAAAATTATGTTCCTTATTATTGTTTATAATAAAAAATTGAAAATGACCTAAAAGTCCATCAATTGGGGATTGATTAAATTATGAATATTCATCAGTTGGATTTCAGGCCGGCATTTACAAGGATCTGATAGAATGGTAGATTGTTATATATTGACATAGAAAGAGGTTCAAATATATTTCTAAATGAGAGGGAAAAGTTGTAGAACAGCATGTATAATATGGTCTCATTTATGTAAAAATTTTACCTGTTGAAATAGGTATTTATACAATTTGAAAGGATCTGTGTCAAGCTGTTAACAGTGTTATCTCTAGGAAGATGGAACTATATAGGCATCTTTGTTTTCTATATTTCCATAAAATTTTTACCTCATTCCTATAACATGAAAAAAAGCTATTTCCTTTTGAAAAATTTCAAACATTTAGCAGATGTTTTTAGAATTTTTAAATACTAAAAATTGATTGAAATTATTTTATTGTGGGTTTTCAGTGAGCATTGTAGTTATGTTTTACTTGAAACCTTATTTTTGCAACAAATATAAAGAAACTTTATATTTCTTCCTATCTAACAAATAACTCATTTGTTAACTAAAATAAGACTAATTTTAAGGTATTTATGCTGTTCCAGCTCAAGCAATAATTATAAAGTTTAAATTTGTTTTCACCTATCTGGCTTTGGGAGACTCAATTAAACTTCACACAACAGCTAAGGTATTAATAATTTAGAAAAGCTGTATTTAATAATAAAATGAACAGTGTTATTTCATTAATAAAACACAAAGATTGTGTTGCTGTTGGCTATTTCTGTTAATGAAAGGAAGGGTAGTGGGGAAAGCCATATATCAGAAAATGCTGTTACTGGACTTCTTAAAAATATGGGTCTGGATATTATACACTGGAGAACTGTAGACCAGCAGGCCTGACAGATGTTGGTAAGAACACTTAAGATGATTTCTACCTCTCAATTTCCAGTGTGCAATACAGTGGTGTTAACTGTAGATAGTGGTACAGCAGATTTCTAGAACTTACTCATCTTGCATTGGTGAGAATTTGTGCAAATCACTGATGAGCAGTCCCTGGCAACCACCATCCTCTCTGATTCTGAGGTTGGCTATTTCAAATACCTCATATAAGGGGTATCAGGCATTCTCCTGTGATTGATTTATTGCACTGAGTATAATATTTTCCAAGTATTGTTTCTTCTGCTCCTTTGCTATAAATCGGGGTAGGGCAGAGGGAAAGTTTCCATAGGCAGCTTTGTAAGACTCAAACAGTGCCTTTTGGATGGCTTGACATTTTCAAAAGTGGTAGCAGCATTCCGTCATTGTTCAGAACCAATCTGTCTGAAGACCTACCTGAGACTCCCAGAAGGTAGGGAGCACCAGTGATTGCCATTCACTGAGGTGCAGGAATAAAGGAGCATTTCTGTATAAGTTTTCCCATTTTTTAGAAATTCTGTTGCATGTTTTACGTTAAGTGCACTAGTGCAGTACTAGCACATATAATCTATAAATATACACATGGATGATACATGTTCGAGCATTTTCTACTGGTTCTGGGACAGGGGCAGGGGGCAGGCTCTACTGTTCTTTTCAGTAGGAACTGGACACCTCACAAAGCCTCTTCAATGTTCTGTCCTGTGATGACTCAGAGAGTGAAATTATGGGCTTCCAGACAAGTCCAGCAGGTAAGTCTCCACAGACTGGAAATGATGGGGAAGGCAGAAGTCACATAAAAACAGAATCCTGGTCAATGCTCAGTAGTATCTGTGAATGACCTTTTGTCTCAAATTGTTTTTAGAAGCCAACTCAGAGACTTTTGTCTCTTTACAGAAAGCAGAGCTGTCTCCTCAGGACCGAGTTTACTAACAGTCTTCCTTGGAGTGGTATGCATTGCAGCGCTGATGCTTCCTACATTGGGGGACGTGGAATCGCTGGTGCCTCTCTACCTCCATTTAAGTGTGAATCAGAAATTAGTGGCTGCTTATATCCTAGGTAAGCCTTTTCAAGATGCATTTTGGGCATATGTTAAAGTAATTTTTATGCCTTAGAGGTGGGAGTAGTGGTCTTATGTGTGTATAGGAGGAGTAGTTTGATATTTTTTGAAAGATATAAGGTTGCTTCAAAGGGCATGTTTGAGGTAAGGTACACTTTAAGATCTTGTTTTTAGATCAGATTTAGTTCTTTTCAGCTCCTTTATTTGTTACCTAATACTGTATTTATCCCATTGTATTCCCTTTGCTGACCTGCCATGGTATACATGGTGAAATACACTATGGCCATGGCCACGGCCCAGCATTTCTACCTGGAGAGGCTGCGCCTAGGGAAACACTTAGATGAAGTGCTTGCCATGAGAAGGTTGAACAAGGCCCCCTTGTTTCATATTGTGAACGGTTCTCTTTAAACCAGTTCCCTTGTTTCCTCTTCAGTCATTCTTGTAGTTATTCTGCTTGCAACCTTAGAGGCAATTAGTTCAACAGAACAAACATTTATTCAGTACCTACCATGTGTCAAGGGTTAGAGTTCTCACCACAGCAGACTTTCCTCATACCCTCCTTTTACCTCTTCTGAGATGCCAGCTCTTGTCAGTATTCTCTCTTTGGTTCTTGGCTTGCTCTTTTTTTTTTATTTCAAAATTGTCATCTAAATTGTTTCTCTGTCTTCTGTGTCCCATCTCTTCCTATTCCTCTCTTATTCCTTTCCCCTTAAAACCATCCATCACATGGTTATCAGATCAGTTTCCATTCTGTTTTTATTTGACAGTCAGCACTTCCTATTCAAAAACCTTCCACGACTCTCCATAGTCCATAGAATGAAGTTTAACTCTGTATTTTGGTGTTTGAGACTCTCCACACTCTGACGCCTCCCTGAGCTAATGTTATCTATCTGTTTTCCTACATAAAGTCTTTACAAGAGCTGCTTAGATTATTTATTGATCCCCAAAAAGCTCATTTGAGGTCTCTGTCCTCCCTTCGTGTCCATGCCCTTACCATCCCCTCTCTCACCTCAGATGCCCGCCCATCTCATTGTTCAGTGTTCTTGTGTATCTTTTGGGCTTATTTACCTTTTGGCACATCTTTTCTGACTTCTCTAGTCCTATGTGATTATTCTCCTTCTCTGCACTTGATCACTCGCTTTTTTCCCCTAACCATTCATTTAGGGTCGAGCCTAGCCTTAGATTATTACATTTTTATGGTTTTATGCATGGAGTCTCTACAGAAGAGACAAGCCAAGCAGGAATACTGTGTTTGTGTTTCTGTGTGGCCCTAGGGCCCAAATAGGCTTCCCATGTTTTTCTTGATGAAGTTGGCTGGCTTTACTGACACTTTCAAATGGCATGTCTGCTGTTATTATAGCTGATGTGACTGGTTCAAGTGGGAGGTATATTTGATGGGTAAAAAATTAGCTGTGGCCAGACATGAGTGATTTAATTAAATCTACCCAGTGACTGCCCATTGCTGTAAATTGGATTTCTTCTGTATAATATCAACTAAATTCAAATTGACTTTGAATTCTTGGTAGAATGTCTGCCTATGTGCTGTATTTATTTGCTCATCAAGGGCTAAACAATTGCCTGTTGAGTGGAAGATTTTGGAAAACACATGTTTTTGACCATTTTCTAATTTTTCCCTTTTAGGTCTTATCACAATGGCTATTCTTAGAACATGAGTAAGGCGTTCAGTTGACTTCTGAAGTAAATTTATCTTGAAAATATGAATGCGGACTGCCTTTTATCTCAATTTCACTCCATTAACATGCTACAAACTATTGAGTGACTAATAATAATTGCAAATGCATAATATATATTTTAAATTACTTTATATATAATTTTATTCAAAGGACTCCAGCATATTATGTTGCAGACAGCAAGGATTCTTCTGAATGACACCTATGAAATTATTGGAAGAAATTCTTTTTGTATCTAAACCTATCGTGCAAAAGACTTTAATTAAAACATGTGTTATTTTCTCATTGCTTTTCCTAATTCACTTTTATTGTTAAGGTCATGTGTCCTTCAAAGCTAAAGACCTAAAACAGCAAACTGATCAGCCTAAAAATAAAATTAAATTTATTTCCTAGCTACCATCAATGTTACTATGTAAGCCATACCTTGTCCTGTATCATTATAAACAGTTGCCATGGTGTTTCTAAAATAAGAGTTTTGCAGTTAATGTGTGGAGGGTATAAAGAGAGCCTAAAGTACTGAGTGATCATGTTTATCCTAGGGTTTCCTAGAAGACAGGACACATTTAATTCATCTGGTGAACTACAAAATAGGTTGTGGTCTAGACACCAAGGATATTTTTTTAATAAAGCTAATAAAAGTAGGTTGATCTCTCGACTGGTCTAAGAATTGTAAAGGAAGGGAGACATAGGTTCACCCTGACTTTACCTCTAGACAATATTTTGTGTTAATAAGAGGAAAATCACTTTATCCCTTCTCCCCAGCCCCTTGCCTAACTGTAAGCGACCAGCCCAGGTTGGGACTACCAGATGCTGGGTGGTTTATGTGGAGATGACTGTTCACCGTTATACTCGAAGCCAAGTATAGAAAATCAGTGATATCTGTGTCTATTTTATATCAGACACTGAGACATTTTTTAAGTTTATATTTATTATTAAAACAACTGAACCAAAAAAGTCCCCAAAGCACAACTATTTACATTTCTTTATAGCCTCTTCTGATCTCTAACATATATTGTCGTAACTGATCTTTTGATTTAGGATTTTTATCTGAGAGCACAATGTATTAAGAGTCTCTTGAAAATTATCTTTCAGATCTTTTTACAGAAAGAATTTAGTGCACTGCTACCGTTGTATTCTCAAAGAATATATGTCAACATAAAATGTATGCCTGAGGTTGTTTTCTGCAGGAAACGGTACTCTGCTTCTCAACTAAAAGCTTTTATGTAAACCCTTTCCTAGAAAATCCTCGTTGTTTAACCATTTGGGAGCATAAATCATCAAGTGGATTGTGTCTGTACATTGTGTAATGACTGAAAAGCACATACATGTAATCTGTTTTGAACTTTGTAAAAACAACTTCTATTTGGAGGCTATCCTTGTTTATCCATCTCAAAGCCTTGTGTGTATGTGTGTGTGTGCACATGTAAGTGCATGCACGTGTGTGTGAGAACACATTGTAAAGAACAGAAATAACAAAAAAAAATAAAAGAAAATGGAGAGCTGAATTTCACATTGATTTACACATTTTATTTGGGTTACCTCCGAGGAACTCAAAGTTTTAGTCTATTTCCTAACGCTCCTATTTTTTTTAAGTCTCTTATTCCTGTTAAATGGGAAAAATAAGGGAATTATGTGAGCTAAAAGGTCTTGAGTTTAATTGACCCAGGGAGTGAATATATTTTTTAATTTTTTTGCATAGGTAACAGTCATATGCTTCAAAAGTCAAAAACTGTAAAAGGTATACAGTGAAAATCACTCCTGAGTGTCCCTGTCCATCCCTGTCTGCTCAGCCCCTTACAAGTGACCACTTTTATTAATTTAAATATGCTTCCATTGTTTCTTCATCCAAACACACGTTTTATGCTTTTATGTGGAAGCAGCAACGTTCTATATAGTATGTTAATACTATACCTAGCTTTTTTTTTCACTTAACACTATGTCCTAGAGCATTTTATATACCAATAATTATAGCTGCATAGTAGTTTTTGTATGGCTTGCAGCTCATAATTCATTTTTACCAGTGCCTCCTAAGCAGCTCTACCAGCAATGCATGAGAGTGCCTGTTCTCCCAGTCTCATCAGCTATGTCTTCTGCCAATTTGATAGGCACTTCTTACAAGTGAGGTTGACCATCTTCTTGCAGAGCTATATATTCATAGTCTTTGTCCCCCACCCTCTGCTTTCTTGTGGGTGGGTATTTTATTTCCTTATTGGCTTGTAGGAGCTCTTTGTGATAAATTGCAAGTATCATTTTTGTTTTGACTTTGCTTATGGCATTTTTACCAAGTAAAATGTACTCTGGGGTAACTGAATTTACTAATCTTTCATGGTTCTGGATTTTGAATCAGAAACCCCTACCATGCTCCAAGATTACAAATCATAGCTATGAAAATGCCAGTTAGAAGATAATCATGAAGAGAATAATACATTTACAAAAGCAAGAAATTTTTAAAAATCCTAGGTTTAAACTTTCTAAAAAGTTCAAAGCCTTCTAATAAGGGAGACTGCACAGTACTCATGGAAACAGAAGCCAGGCTTGAGTAAATGGAAAGATCTGATATAGTCTTGGATCTATAGTCTTGACATAGCTTTTACTTCTTCCAAAATTATGTAAACTTAACATGATTCCAATAAAGAATACCAAGAGGTTTTGGGATAAATTGATCTCAGATTCTAGAGAACAAGGCATAGCCAAGAAACTTCAAAATGAATAAGGGGAAAATTTTTTTCAGCAATTAAAGCATAAGCCCAATAATTCCAACTGTGTGGCTCTGGCACATGAATAGATGGTGGAAAATAATTGGAAGTACAGAAGTAGACCTGCTTATATCTGGGAATTCAGTGTACTCAAAGTGTCATTGCAGATCAGTGGAGGGAAAAAGTGCACTGGTCCATAAATGGCATGAAAACAACTGGATAGTCATCTAGAAAAAAAAGTTGAATTGCTGCATCCACCAGGATAAACTCCAAATGAATCACAAATTTAAAACAAATGAAACCATCAGGGTGCTAGATGACAATCTGGAAGAATGAAATCCTTTATCATCTTGGGAGGAGTTTATTTTTGATGGCCCAGTAGGCATATTTCAAATCACAGGCTAAGTTTGTAACCAATGTCTCTCCTTGACTGTTATTTTCCCCTCTCCTCAGTGTGAAATTTACCAGCTTTGTAAAGGATCCCCCCAAAGGAAATCAGTTTCCAGAGTAGATTCCAGAATCATAAAGTTGCATCTTCCCTAGAAGATTACTTAATTCATGTCACTTAAATCCTCCTCTTTAATTCAAAACCTGCCACCTTTTGACAGGCTGTAATCAACAAGAATAAGGTACCTGACAAGCCATCACTGTGTTTGCCCTGCCAGGAGTAGGTGTATGTTGGCTCAGGGGAGGGTGGCAATGAACACACACCTTCTGACAGTGTGTGATCCAATTCCACTTGTATGGCCCACTCCACAAATGCCACAGCATCAGGGGGGACAGCTTTGTAAGTCACCAGAGACAAGGGACCTGAGCTGGCTCTTGAAAGGTGGCCTTGAATTATACACAGAGAGGGTTGCGTTCACAAGAAGAGGCCCGCAGAGTGTGTGGGAGGCGAGGGGAGCTGTTTTGAAATAATTTTCAGGGAAATATTTGAGACTGCGATGCATGTGCCATTATTTCCTGTGCACCACGAAGGAAAAAATGTTCCTGCCATGAATAAAGGGGCTGAGCAGAGACTAATGAGGAAAGAAGCCAACTTACACCAAGGGCACAGGTATGACAAAGTTGAATCAGGGACGCGGTAAAGAAGGAGCTGTCACCCTCCAGACAAATCTGAATCATCCCGAAAACAGCCAGCGAACAGGAAACGCTCGGCAAGGAGCACGGCAACAGTTGTAATTATCTGTCACCTTGAAATCGTTAGGCCTGCAGAATTCTGCCACGCGAGTTCGTTTCAAAAGGAGCTGGAAAAGCAAACATGAAGTTTCAGGTTTCTGGAGGGGATTCTGGAAACGAGCGTCTTCTTAGACATTTTCATTCACTGAACAATGTAGTGGGAAGACTGGGTAGCAGCAGCCCAGGAGACACCTGCAGGGTTTCCACATGTACACGGAAAGAGAGGATGGAAGATTTCAAGTAGCACCTAAGAATTGACATTTTGAGAGGTCGTGAATAAAAGGAACACTTTAAAATAGGCCTAAAGGAAACTTTTGTTGGGGGGGAGGGGAAAGATCATGTAGCTGCAGCAGAAGAATCAAATGGAAGCCCTCCCGGAGCCTAGCAGCGCCATCCCAGCAACAGGATGTCAAGTCGGTGATCATTTCATTAGGAAAATATCTGCGACACCTATAATCTGGAAGTGATAAACAACATACCAGGGCGGAACATTACTCTCCGGGATGAAATAAAAGAATTGACCCAGCTTGGGCCACTGGGGAGAGGCTTTGTCCAGTTGTCACATCAAAGACCCTTTAAATAAGCCATAGGCAGAAAAAAGAGGAATCTAGGACACTGATTTGGAGAGGCTGTATATGACCTAGAGAACAAAGAAATGCGAAGAGATTACGCTCCGGTGACTGTTTATTTTGTTCATTTAGTTTCTCTCTGCTCTGCCCCGTCACTTCATTATACAAAAGATGCCCCCAAAATTAAAGTGGCCCCCTACCCTGGGATGTCAGCTCAGTACCTAATAAAACCTGGGCTCATCAAGGAAGACGATAATGGGGAATGTTCAGCTTACTAGACGGGTTTTTCAATTACCTGGGTGAGTCCTGTGTGAATCACTGACTTAATAAACACAGAGGCTGGGCAGTTCAGGTAGGTGGGGAAAAGGCCTGAAAAGACAATAAACTGAGAGGACTAACATGGTATGATTTCATCTATATGTGGAAGAAAAAGAAACAAAACAAAAACACATTCTTAGACTCTTAAGTGGTTAGGAGGGATGGGGGTAGAGGTGTGGTTCAGGTAAATCAGGTTAAAGGGATTAGTTGTATGTGGATGCACAAACCAGACTCTTGGTGGTGATCATAATGTAGTATATGCAGATGTTGATTTACAAGGCTGTACACCTGAAACCTTTGTTAAAAACCAACATTACTTCAATAACAAAAAATATTTAAAAAGAATACATGAGGTGATTTCATGAGGCTGTAGACAGATTTTAGCCCACCAAGGTAGAGAAAAACAATTCAGAATTCATCCTGACAAATGGAAGTGTGAACCGTGCTAATGTTAAAGGGGAAACAACAAGGTAAAGTCTAGGGTGGATGGTAGAATGCAAGCGCAAACGCGAGCCTGCTACAGAAAAAGGCACAGATGAAATCCCACAGTATGTTCCTTTTGTACCGTCATATGTCACCGGAGGCAAGGCTAGGTAGGAATGGATTTATTTGGAGAATTGAAAGAAAAGCCATCTCTCTCCTAATGAGCATGTTTTTGGAAATAATCATTGTATTAGTTAACCTGTATTTTCTGCTGTTCTTGGGCTGTTGGGAAACAGATGTTTTTTTTCTGTTTGTTTGGGTTTTTAAAAATAGAATTCATTATTTAGAGCAGTTTTGAGTTCACAGTAAAGTTGAGCAGAAAGTACAGAGAGTTCCCATATCCTCCCCCCCACCACCACACACACACCTCCTCTATGCACATCCCATGTGGTACATTTGTTACAGTCGAACCTGCACTGATACAACATTATCAGCCGGAGTCCATACTTTGCATTTGGGTCACTTTTGGTGTTGTATGCTATGTGTTTGGACAAATATATAATGATATGTAGTGATCACCATAGCATGCATTTAAAAAAACTTTTTAAAGATTTATTTATTTATGCATACACGAGCTGGGGTGTAGGCCAGAGTTGTGTGGCGGGGGTGAGAGGATTCACCAGAGACAGACTGGGGAACAGAACAGGTGGATTGACTGAAATACACTACTGAGGGGAGTTGCAGGTGAGACAGGAGAGGTCTGCTGTGCCATGTGGTTAGCGCCCTGGCTGGGGACTGAACTCATGCTGCAGTGGCTGCTGATAGCTTCTTGGTGCTAAGACATCCCCTTGCACTACCAGGGAGGCCCCTGTTACAGTATGTATTGAGTCATTTTACTACCCTAAAAATCCTATGTCGAGGTGTTCCTTTTTATCTTAAAAAATATAGCAAATATTAAATGTACAAATGTAGAGAGTATAGTATAATGAATCCTTCCCATGTACCTATCACCTGCCTTCAGAAATGATCAACTGTGGCCAATATCAAGGAGAAACATTTTGTAAAAGCCTATAGGAATATAGCTATTGGCAGATGGTATGGCTTTTGTGGAAAAGGGGATTTTTTAATGCATGATTGAATTGTTCTGGGTTAACCATGGAGGAAGCACAAGTTATAACAGATTCTTTGCAAGTGAGACCTATATCTTTCCTACTCCAAGTGTGGTGTGTACACCAGCCACACGGGCATCACTTGGAAGCTTATTGGCAATGCCCATCCCCATTCCGAAGAAACCAGGGTTGGCTGCTTAATAAGATCCCCACATGCATCAAATGTTAAGATGCACCGACTGCCACTCCCTGGGTAGACACTTAAAATAGCCTTTTAACTACTCAATGACAACACTAAAGGCAGATAGTATCATGCCCACTTTACAGAAGAAATAGCTGAAGCTCAGAGTTATGACTTGGCCTTTCCAAGATCTCATAGCTAATAAACAGATCGTTGTGGCTTCAGAATCTATCATTTTACCACTCAGAGCCTGCTGTCTCCCAGGTAGGGAGCTCACTTTTGGGGCAACTCAGTCAAAAGAAATTGAGATGGCAAGTGTTTAAACAACACAAAAATAACCAGTCATCTCTGCAACAAGAGAAAACCGAACGGTTTGCTCTCTGTAATCACTGCTGCACGGACGGGCCTGTTCAGTTTTCCAGCAGTTATTATGGTATTGCAGAGTAGGCACTACTGTAGAGCGGTCAGGGAAAAAAAAAGAAAAACAATCCCAAAACTGGAGCAATTATCATAGTGACTTCCTCTTGACAGTGACCGTTGACCCAAATATGAAGCAAACTGCAAAGCACAAACTCTCCCAGAACAAATCAGTCAGAACAGTTTGACATCATGGCGAAAGGAAGGCCACGTAGTTGGCTGCGATTTCACTTTCCAACCAGCGGGGCGGTCTTGGCCTGTAGCTCTGTGGGAGCATGAAATGCTTACCCGGAGAAGCCTCAGGTGGCAGAGAGCCCTGCTGGGCGATGCAACAGACCCCTCTGTCTTCTGGTTAGCATTTTGAAAGGAATATTGGAGGAAAAGGTAGAAAGAGCTTAATTCTTAGATCACACCTCCAGTTTAGCAGGAACTCATTAGATGCCAGGAACTTTCCTCCTGTAATCCTAGCTGGAGATGAGGACATTTCCTTCTCTTTCTGCTGCCCTTACTGACTCTGGGGACCTGCATTAATGATCAGCATGGCTACTTGGTTTGCAACAAGCTGATGTGATGATTAATTAGCCTCTAGCAGGAATCTGATGAAGTTCTCAGCTCAAAGCCTCAGGCATCCAGTTCAGGGTAGTCTGTACACACACACACACACACACACACACACACACAGAGCGAAGAGGCACCAAAGTGGTCTGCTGCAGCCAAGGGGGTTATGATTGACTTTCTACTTTACAACCACATGACCTGGATACAACTTGCTGTTGTGAAATAGTACAGCTGCTGACTCAACAAAGCTAACTGTCTTTAGGCATGAAATCAATTTTTTAGTGTCTTGTAAATAACACTTTGGATCACTTTATCCCACATTTCTTTTAAAAAAATCTTACATTCTAACAGATTTCATAATATTTTATGGTCAACCTTGTCCTTGTGCTAAAAATTATAATGAATAATACTCAAAATGGAGTCAAAATAGGCCTAAGATAAAACAGGTAAGATTTTAAGAATGTTTTTCTAAATATTGGGGAACAATTTAAAACTTTTAATTTTATATTACTTCCACCCCTCACCCCAACCTGGTCACTTCCTAAAATTATTTTTAATACTCTATTGGATTAATCACTATGTTTTCCCTCTGGAAGATTCAGAAGGATCTTTCTAATCAATCTGTTTATCTAGATGACCACCTCTGTGAGATTAGGAAGGTACTTACTCTCTATCTCTCTTTTGCAGATGAGAAAACTGAGGCTGAGAGTAGAAATTGTCTGTCTTCCACAAGAAAGCCTCCCAGAGAGGAAGGAGCAGAGCCAAGGTCAACATCTGACCAGCAGCTGGCCCTGTGTTTTTTCCACTTACCCAAGGGGAAGTGATGAATGTTCTGGAAGGCAGGGGCCCCTTCTCAGAAAACAGGGAGCTGAGGCATGTCACCCCCACTTCAAGAAAGAAGAGTGCATTCACTGGATTCAGTGTCTCCTGACGCTCCCCATCCCCCCCCCAACTTCCCAATCTCTACCCTGGGGGATGGCTATGGTGGGAACCATTAGTTTCAAGTTATTTCTTCCAGGTACATCCTAATGGGTCTGAGTCTGAATAGAACATGGTGCTCTTTGTGAAAAGCAAGTTAAGTCCATGTAAGGTAGAAAGATCTCAGAAACAGTCCAGGAGAGAAGTAGTGGGGTATCCAAATGAATACTAGTCATGGAACTGTTCATGACATCACGTCTATCCTTTTCTGGACTTGGCATGAGTGAGTTATTATTTTTTGATGCTATGGTCTTAGAGGGTCCCTTTAAAGTTCTCTCACCCACAAGGGAATCCTGGGAATTGGGCTCCAGGGGAACTGAACTCTAGATGGGATTTTCTCACAGAATGACCCTTGCAGATATCAAATAGATAACATACAATCAGCCTAGGAAATAAACTCTACACATGAACTAACATTTGAAAGGTCCTAATTTACTGGAGATCAGATTATGTTTTTTAATTGAAGTACCGCTGCATTCTAACGTTACATAGTTTTCAGGAGTGCAACATTGAGGTTGTGTGTGTGTGTGTGTGTGTGTGTGTGTATATATATAAAGTTCACCACTAAACATCCACTTCTATCCTTTACCACACCAGGACTCCTTTTTCCTGATTCACCCACACCCACTTCCCTTCTGGTAACCACTAATTGGTCTTACATAGTCCAAGTGTGTTTATTTTTGTTTTTAACTCACTTGTTTATTTTCTCTATATACCACATAGGAATAAAATCATATGGTGTTTTGTCTTTTTCTATCTGGCTTATTTCACCAAGCATAATACCCTCTAAGACCATCCATGTTCTTGCAAAAGGCAGGATGTCATCTTTTTTTGGCTGACTAGTAAGCTATGGTGTATATGTACCACACTTTCTTTATCCATTCCTCCTCAGTTGATGGGCACTTAGGTTGTTTCTAGTTCTTGGCACTTGTAAATAGGTCTGCAGTAAACATGGGTGTGCACATATATATTTAAGTTTATGTTTTGTATTTTTCTGGTAAATACCAAAAGTGGGATTACTGGATCCATATGGTGGTTCTATTTTTAATTTTTTGAGGAATCACCATGCTGTATTTCATAATGGTTGCGTTCCCACCAACAGTGTTCAGGGGTCTCTTCTTTCCATACTTCTCCAATACTTGTTTCTTATCTTTCAGATAATACCATTCAGACAGTGTCAGCAGGCTAAACTATAATTAAGGGAGAGATTTCTGGAATTTTCTGTAAGTTTTCCAGATTTCCTATATCTCATTCCTCTCATGAGGTAAAAACAATGGGAAAAGGAGATTCTAGTTTGGAACAAAACAGTATGAGATGGAAAAATAAGCACATGAGAGGGCATTTTGTAATATTTAGTCTAAAGGCAAGAGTTTTTGCTAATTGTGGAATGAGATTATAGAAACTATCTTTACTGTAAACATTTATATAAAATATTTCAATACTTCCAAAACCCTGGTGAAAGTTCTGCTTCACATAATGCAGGGGCTAGATGAACACTAGGAAGAGATGTTCTAGAGGGAGCCTGGGCTTGGAATGGCAGCACGGCCCAGAAAGTCTTCCCTTTGAGCCTGAGCCTCTGAAAGTTCGAAGTGCCAATCCATTTTCTTAAGGAAACAATACTTTTTAAAGTACAAAATTATAGCGATGGAGAACAAATGAATGATCACCAGAGCTCAGAGGTGGTTGAGAGGGGTGTGGGGGTGTGTGACTATAAAGGAGTATACCAGGGAGAGCTCTGTGGCGATGGAATAATTTTGTATCCTGATTGAGGTGGCAGTTCCATGAATCCATACATGTAATAAGATGGCACAGAACTAGACACACGCTGTATATGCCAATTTTCTAGCCTTTATATGTACTATAACCATATACAATATAATCATTGGGGGAGACTGGGTGAAGGGCAACTTCCTGGGAATCTATAGCTATTTAAAACTAAAAAGTTAAAAAAACACCTCAAACACAATCCTGCATTTAAGTCCCCTGCAAAACCCTTCATTTATCCAATTTTTCTTTTGAGAGAACCCTACCCCTACCTCCCCACCCCTTGATTCTTGACTCCTTGACTGCTGAGAGAGCTTTTCCATTTTAATTTCTTCACCGGGGGCGAAAAAGTCAGAGAATGCTTTGCCCTTTCCTTTATTTTAAGCTGCAGAACTGATGTGTCAGATGGAGCTACTTGATCCTTTGAGCAGACTGGGAAGATTCTATATCTGACTAAGCCAGCTCTTCTCCCTGTCATGCAAAAATAACAGAAACATGTTAAACTCCTTTTATGCCTTCGACGTGACTAGAAGTCTATGGGCAGGAAGAAGGGAGGGAGGGCATGGGGTCTTGTGGTTCTGAAATGAGAGGCACCAGGCCACCACACAGAGCAGGGGAGCCCCTTTAGGGTTGAGAAACGTGGAGAAAATGCCCCGGGAGCTCAGGCACTTGGAAGAGTAACAGGTCAGCAAGCCTGGACGGGGCAGTTTGAGTCGAATGTGGAAATGTGAGCCAGCTTCCCCTCCTGACCTCCCGAGCACACCCAAGAGGAGATGGACAGAGCCTGAGCCTTCCAGTGGGAACAGGTGGTTGTGACCAGCAGGTTATAAAGGGATCTGGAATGGGAGCACCTGCCACAGGCTGTCAGCTTCCTGACACACTCACGTACCCAGAGGCCCCATCTTGACCTTAGTAGATTACATGCATCTTGCTGAAACTGCTTCATTACTTCCCATCTGCCTCATGCAACCAGGCATTTGACAAGTTGCCTCACATTATTCTGTTTATTTCCAGTCACAGAGGCCTAGGTTCAAATCCTACCTCAACCTACCCACTACTTGTGTGATTCTGGCAAACTTTTGCCCCTCAGTTTGCTCATCTGGTAAGTGGGGGTAGTGCTGCTTTATAGGATTTGTATGGTGTCTGACACCTAACAGGTGCTTAGCAAATTACAGCCTTCTCTCTGTTCTGTTCATTACTTCCCATGTGGATGCTTACTGGCTCACTACACCGGAAGTTCCTCAATAGAGCTGCATTTCGTTCTTTCTCCCCTGGCACCTAGCATAGGGTTGCCATATAGCATATTGTTAAGAGGTCCTTGTAGGTTAAGCTAAGCAGAGCTTTTCTGGAAGCCTCACTGATGAAGACCCACAAATAGATAAGGGAATATCAACAGTCCATTTCAAAAATATGAAGGTAACATGTTAAATTATTCTTCATTTCTTTGACATAGTTGGGGTGAAAACTGGGTGTAAAGACCCACCTTTAGCGCAAATGCAGTTTTAGACAAATCTTACGTACACAAGTAAACTTAAAGTCAGTGGCTTAGGTATCTAGACAAAATGGCTTTTTGATCAATTTATCAGGTGTGGCACAGGAAAACATCAATTACAGACTGATATTACTACAGAATTCAGAAGGCTGAGAAATAGAGCAACAGAATCTGAAACTGATGTAGTCACATCCACAGTTATTTTTGAGGAACAGTGGGAAAAGTAGTGGATCAGGAAATGAAAAGCAGAGTTATAGTCTCAGATTTAATCGTCCATTCATTTGTTCAGCCAACAAATACTCACTAAGTCTCCAGGGGACTAGGCTCTAGGCATCAGACATATCCTCCCCTGAATGGAATTTGCTGAGTCAGAAGCTGTGTGACCTGAGGGATGTCACTTCACCTCTCTGGGTCTCATACTTTTCATCTGTCAAATGGTAACAAATCTATTTATATCATAATATGATATAAATGTGAGAATTCCATGAGGGACTGCAGGGGTGAGAACCTTGCAGACTCGGCTTGTTCCCTATTATTGTCCTCCATGTAATGGTTACGTGAATAGCTTGTGATCACTTAGCTTGAAAATTATGTCCAAAGTCTATTTCAAGGAGGCTGAGCATGTTCGGCCTATCTCATTTTCCTTCCTTATATTTTGGTGAGCCAGTGAAGGCCACAGAAGCAGGAGGGGAAGAGAGCTCTGCTATACTGGGTGGAAGAGTTATAGGCAACAGCACTCCACTTTGTGTTCTTAAATGGGTTGGATTTCAGACATGGCTCCCATTATGGGTTGAACTAGGTCACCCAAAAAGATATGTTGAAGTTCTAACCCCCAGTTTCTGTGAATGTGCCCTTATTTGGAAATAGGACCTTTGCAGATGTAATCAAGTTAAAATAAAGTCATTAAGGCAAACTGTACTCTAATATGTCCTTGTAAAAAGTGTCCTTGTGTCCTTGTAAAAAGAAGGAAATTTAGACACAGACACATACATAAAGAGAACATGGTGTGAAGACAGACACAGAGTTCAGGTTAAGTGAAGATGGAGGTAGAGACAGGAGTTTCATAGCTGTAAACCAGGAATAACTTGGGCTACCAGAAGCTGGAAGAGGCAAGGAAGGGTCCTGCCCAAGAGGCACACCCGCCATACCTCAATTTCAAACGCCTACCTTCTGGATTTGGAGAGAATAAATTTCTGTTGTTTTAAGTCACCCAGTTTGGGTCAGCCCTAGGAAGTTAATACAGTTCCTAGACAGGAATAGCCCCACCACAGAGCTTTTCTCTGCCCTCCACATAGTCCTGTGCGTGAATCCTCGTGAAAATGATGCCTTGATCCCAAGTGACTAGAAATGTGGATCACTAGAAATGTGGCTCTCCAGAAAGGCAGAAGAGCTTGTATGGAATGCAAAATTCCACAATGGAAGGCAAGTATCTCCCTGCCCCCTGAACCTGTCTGGTCTCAAATATGATGGGAAATAGCAAGAGCAGGACGGCAGCAGACCCATACAGAGGGGCCTCGAACAGCTGCAACTGCTAGTTCTTAGCACAGAGATATTCTTGGGAAAACCAGGGAGTCCACTGTGGGCCCTGAGAAAGACCAGCAGGGCTGCCAGGAGATCTGACCTGGCCTAAGGTTTCCAGACACTGTGAGGTATCACTGTGTTTTTAGCCATGTGGCCATGCAGAGGCTGCTGTCCCAGCAAGGGAGGCAAATAAAGAATTCATTTAATTAGTAACTATTTTGAAATCATACAACTCAACAACAACAACAATATATAACCTGATTATAAAATGGGCAGAGCAATCTAAATAGAAATGTCTCCAAAGAAGGTATGTTCCGGTAGACAAAGGAAAAGATGCTCATCATCACTTATGATCAGGCAAATGCAAATCAAAACCACAATGAGAGGTCATCTCACACCCGGGAACATGTCTGTTTTCTGAGAGGCAGGAAACAACAAGTGTTAGGATGCAGAGAGAAGGGAACCCTCTTATACCATCAGTGGCAATGTAAACAGGTTCAGCCCCTATGGGGAAATAGTATGGAGGTTTCTCAAAATAATATAGATCTGCCAGGCAATCCAACAATCCAACAATTCCACTCCCAGGTTTCTACAAAACACTAACTTGAAGGGGTATCTGCATGCCTTGTTTATTGCGGCACTATTTACAATAGCCAAGTGATGGAAACAACTAGGTTCCCAGGATGGAGAAGTAGACTAGAAAAATATGGTGTAGATGCACGAAGGAATATCATATGATTTCACTCATATGTGAGAGAGACAAAGAAACAAAGCAGATAAACAACACAAAAGAAAAACAAACTCTTAGAATTTGAGAACAGAATGTGGGTGAACAGAGGGAAAGGGAGTTAAGAGGTGATGGAAATGGGTAAAGAGGGTCCATTGTATGATGGTGGATGGAAACTAGACTTTAGGTGGTAACACTAATACAGGTCCACCTGAAACTTAAATTTAACGGTAGAAGCCATTATTTCTTGGACAAAAGTTTTTAAAAAGAAAGGGAGGAACATCACTATTGGCAACTAACCTGGTAATAACAGGCAAGAGTCATCAATGGCTCCTAAAACTAGTGAGTTTGATGAGGAAGGTATTATTTATATAGTCTCAAAGTATCTCCCCATATATTAGCTATTAAGTATAAAAATAGTATTTTTACAATGGAAAAACCTGCAGACATCATTATAACTAAGAAATCACAGCTAATGTCCCCAAGAATCATCATAGGCTTTTTTATATTTCACTCCTGCCAAAAGTGCACAACCTCTCATCATGAGGACACAGCAGGCGAACCCAAATTGAGTGACATTCTATAACGTAACTGGCCTGTACTCTTCCAAAATGTTGATGCCATAAAAGGTTGAGAAAGCTTTTTGAGATTTAAGGAGACTGAAGAGAGAATTAAGAGACAGGACAAACTAAATACAATGCGTGATCTTAGACTGGATCATGGACCAGAAAAATATGGCTCTGGAGAACATTCTCAGCCTGTGAATAAAATTTGACTATGACCTATAGATTAAATAATAGTGTACTGTATCAGTGTTATATTTGACTTCTCTAACATGCCTGTGTTTATAACAGAATGTCTTTTTTCTTAGGAGATACACATTGAAGTGTTAGGGATCAAAGGGACAGGATGTCTGCAACTTACTTTCAAGAAAAAAAGAGTGTGTGTGTGCTTGTATGTGTGTGTGTGTAGGTTGAGAGAATATAATGGTAATAAGGTGTTAACAGAAATGAAACTTTACATTGTATATGTGAGTTCTTTTTACTATTTTGCATATACTTTCCTGTAAGTTGAAAGTATTTCATATTAAGTTTTTCAAAAATACGCATGGGAATTGAACCATGTGCCTGATGCTGGGTTAGGTGTGAGATATTTAAGGGAGAGCTTGGTCTGTCCTTAACCCAGCAGCTCACCATGGGGGCAGGGGGTGGGACACAAATGGAGGCGGGCACAATTCAGCATGATGCAGGGTGTGAGAACAGGAGGTAAGCTAAACATACTTACCTGGGGGAGTGGGGGGTCAGAGGAGGCTCTTTATAGAGGTGTGAAGGGGAGACTTAAAGTTGGGGGAACTGACTAAGTTTAGGGTGTCAGTGGGAAATGCAAGCAGAGGTGACTGACAGTGTGGAACACAGGGATGATGCCTGGGCCTGAAGGCAGCAAGAGGAAGCCACCTGCCTTGTGAGGACAGACAACAAGGCCTGAATAAAGCAGGTGTCAGGGGCTAGACCAAAGTCACCATGGCCTCTGAATAACATAAGCCAAACAGCTTGAGGCTGAAAGGTTGAACACAGTGGCTTGGGGAGAACCTGGTGATGCTGTATACTGAATGTGCAGGAGACGTCAGTCCCCAGATTGATAAATTTAAATAACCTGAATGAGCATGGCCCCCAATTAGTTAGGATTGTTAATAATAAACTGCAAGGCAGGACAAAGATGTCAAATGATGAGAAGAAAGTAAAGCAGTGATTTTTTGAGTACAGGATGAGCTTTACCAGCAATAGGATAAGATAGTACCCAATTAACACACAACAGGATGGGAAGAGATTGTTGTTAATAGGAAAAATCCTGAGAACAAAATTGGTCCCCCAATAAAGGGCCCTAATAAAGCCAGGCAGTACTGCTGCTTCAGAAGTGATGGAGGAATGGGAATTTCCACTCAATCACAAGAGCCAAGAGTCAAGATGAGAAGTATATGAATGTTCCTCTCAAGGACCTGGTAGGGGCTCATGTTTTCCTTTCCTTGAAAACTTCTGTATTATGGAAAATTTATAAAAATAGTGAGGGCAGCATTTGCTCAAATCATATCAAATTGCTGAAATGTGACTATTTTCGACCTACAAAAGTGGCAATTTCATGTTTCAAATGAAAACGAAGCCCTACATATATAGCCATCACCCAGTTTCAGCAATTATCAACACACGGTCAATTTCATTTCCTCCAAGTCCCCACCCATTAACCTGGCAAACTGATGGGTCTGAAGCCAATTTTTAGTGGGAGTTTTTGTTGTGATTTTGTATTAATGACTTCATATCTGTAGAAGAGATTCAAATTACATATACATGCATGTGTCATTAATTATTTTCTCCATAACATTCACGTGGCTCAAAATTTGAAAGGTACATCATGTAGCACACTTTTAATCTATGCAATTTTTGTCAATTATACTTCGATTTTCTAAAAAGGTATAAATAAAAGGGACAAGTCACCTTTCAGACCCTGCCCCTTGCCAATGAGAGCCCTCCCTTCCTGGAGGCAACCAACATTAATAGCTCTTCAGGTAGTTTTCTGAGATGGTTTTTGCTTATGTTAGCAAATAGGTTGCAAATGACCACACTTATCTACACCTTGCTTCTACTCTTGACAAGGTATTTTGGAGCTCATTCCCTATCAGCACATAAAGAGTGACTTCCTTTTTTCCCCATCTACCTACCGCTCCAGTCTATGAGCCGTCATTTATTTAACTAATCAAATCACTGTTGGTGGACAGTTTCTGGCCCCTGAACAATTGCAGACAGTGCTCAGTGACTCGCCTCCCACATTCATCTTGCACAAAACAGGTAGGTCCATCTATAGAAGAAACCCCTCACAGTCGAAATGCTGGATGAAAGGGAACCTGCACTGGGGATTTTGACAGACACTACCAAATTGCATCAGGTAGGAGTCCTCTTAATGCAGATTTTGCCCTTTGCCGCACATCGTTTCCTTGCTGCTCCTTTTCACTTACCCCTAAGGTCCCAGAGGACTCTGCTTCAGCAACTCAAACTCAAAAACACCTTTCTGATCTCAGGCTGCGGTCTGTCTCTCTCTACTACACTCTCTGGCCAACCATGGCCACCGACACCGTGTCCTGCCTCCTGTCTCCGTGCCCAGAGGTCTTCAGTAGCCTGGCGACTTCCTTCCCTACTTCCAAGGATCAGTCATTTCAGTCCCACTCGTGGTGGTGCGTGGATTCACTCCCCGTGGCCTTCTGCAGCACCGGCTCTGCCAGTCTCCAGCCCTGTGAAAACCCAGACCAGCCATCCTCCCCACCCCCAGTCCCTGGCTGCTGTCGTTGGAGAAGGTCATGGAATTGGCTCTGCTACAAAGCCAGGCCAGCCAGCCCCTGCAGGGCCCCAAGGGCTGGGAGGCAGTCCTTTCACATATCCGTATCCAATTTTTCTCAGTGATTGTTCTAAGTCCCTTCCTCTCCTCAAGTCCCCTAACCCACCTTACTTACCCTGATCCCTCAGGGAGGGTCTAGCTTTGGATTTCAATAAAAGGACGTCATTAAGCAGGAACTCTCTCAGTTAGCCCCTTCTTTCCTCTCCATTCACCCACACCAGTTCGCCACCCCCCCACCTTTGGCTTCCTGGCAACACGGGGGCCTCTTCCACCTGTGCCCTCCACCCTTAGTTCTCTTGCTTTCCCCTGCACTTGGCCACAAGAGCTGTCCTCTTCTCCTCTGGGCACCTCTCTCCATACCCCCTCCCTCATATCTGTATCACTTTCCCACCCCCCCCACCAAACTTAAAATGTAGTCATCTTTAAAATGACAAGTAATTCATGCATCCTGGCTTCGTTTCCTCCTTTCAAGTCAGCCCCCAAAATTAACAGAAAATAATAATCCAAAAGAAGAAAATAAAAACTACCCACAATTCCACCATCCAACAATTACTATTTTTATGTATCCCTTTCTAACACTTTATATGCACAGATATACATTTATCTATCTATTTAGAATTTTTTCTCATGAAAGTGGATCATAGCATACATACTGTTCTATCTTAATTTATTTCAGACACTTCAGCTTTGCTACTAATTAGTTGTGTGACTTGGTAAGAAAATTAACTTCCCTGAGTCCATTTCCTCCTGTGTAAAACGAGGACTATTATAGTAACTACCTCACAGGGATGTTATGAGGATTAAATGAGATAAAAATATATAAAAACACTTATCACAGTGCCTGACACATAGCAAGTTGAATTAATGTTAGCTATTATGATCTTCCCACATCAACAAATATAGCTCTACATAATAATTTAATGAGTTCTGTCACTGCTGTGTCTAATAGGAGTGACTAAAGCACTGCAGTGACTCACCAACACATATTCATTTGGCACACGAGCAAGTATATCTGTGGGATAAACTCCTAAAAACAGAGCTGCTGGTTCAAAGGCTGTGCGCATTTGTAATTCGGATGGATATTGCCAAGTCTCTCTACAGCAAATGGGAGTTATTATGATTTCTTTAACTTAGTCCTTATTGATGCATACTGGGGCTGTTTCCTTTTCTTTTCTTTTTTTTTAATACAATCCCAGACTTCAAAGAACATTCTTATAACTAAATCTTTGCATAGATCAATGATTATGTATTCAGGGCAGAGGAAGAAGAGTATGAGTAAATGCATGGAGAGAGGAGAGGAAATGGCACCCCCAGGAAGCTGCTGGTATCCGTGATGCACAGAGGGGAGTGTGACAAGAGATGAGGCTGGAAAATGGAGTGGGATCAGATTATGAAGGACTGAAGTGTCTGTCATTCATTCACTCAATCACCCAATATTTAGTGACCACCTACAACAGGCGAGGCACTGTTTTACGCACCTTGTTTACACGGTGAAAAAAACCCATACACATACACATGCACACACACAGATTCCTGCCCTGAAGAAACTTATATCCTAGCAAAGAGAGACAAACAATAAAAAGACTGTATCAAGAGTAGAGAATGTCAGAAGGTGATAAGTCCTATAGAAAGAAGAAAGAGTCCAGCAGGTCAGCTGGGATTGGGGATGCTGGGAGTGGGGCAGCAGGGCACAATGTTACACAGACTAGAGTTTGTATTGATTCTAGCAATGAAGAATCACTGAAGTAGGCATTCCTACACGTCTATCACCATCTTTGCCACATCCCATACCACCCGTTACTTGCTACCTAATGATTATCTCCATGTGATCAGCAGGAAACTTGGGCAATGATTAACCTCCCAAATCTTAGTTTCCCCCAAAATAAATGGGTGCAATCATGCGGCCATAGGAGATAAGGGTCTATGGTTTCTGTCCACTTCAAGGAGTTCTTGGTCAGGGGGGGTGGTGGGGACAGGCAAGGGACAGAAACTCTCAGCTATTCCCTGACAACTACCCCCCCAATTCCAACAATTGAAATCAGAACTAAATTACTGCTTTAAAATACAAACACCTTCCCCTTGGAGTTAAATTTATTGGTCACTTTAATTTTCCTGTGTAGGACTTTAATCAGAAAGTCCAGATTGATTTCAGACTTTCCAAGATGGGAGTTTTGATTAGAGAAGGGGAGATGAAGTCCCTTTTGGAAGAGGCAGCAGAAAGCAAGGTGGGAAGAAGCAAAAGACAAATGGCATCAACTTCATTCAGTTGCCTCTAATTTGAGTCCTTTGGGGAAAGAAGCAGAATATAAATAACACATCAGTAGAGATAATGCCTGGGTCTTATTAACCTGCCTAGTCGCTCCAAGCATACTGCTGAGAAGTGTGCTTCGTGTTTTTCTAAAAAGAAGCCATTTTCATTTGTAGGAAAGAAGATGGGACTTAGAGCCACTCGATTACATAATTGAATATGAGAGATGTCTTTTCCTGGTTTTATTACACTGAATAATGAGAATGCCACAGTCTCACAAATGAAGCCAGGTTCCCTGAAAGGCTTACAACCAAGAGTTCAGTATAATGTAGTAACCTCAAATGTGAACACTGGTGCTGTCCTTGAACATCTTATTTATAATGGAAAATTAATCTTTGTATAAAAAACAGTATTTTAAAATAGCTTAAAAGAAAATTAGAGGCTAAAGAAAAGCATCCCATGGAAACAAAAAGCCAGGAGCAGAAGAGGTTATATGTCTGGTGCAGAGTGGGCATTGCCTAATGACCCAAACAGCCCGGGAATGGGATGTGCTATGTGGGTCCTGTGTCACAGACAGAAGCCGTCATGGGACTTTTTGTTACAGACTTAACTGTGGTTGGGGTGAGAAGTCCCCAAAAGCAAGCACACTAGTCCTGATTTTACAATGTAGGAAAGGAGAAAATCAAAATCCTTTTTCTGATAGTCTGGTGGATGTGGCACCACAGCTTACCTCGTGGCTTCCTTCTGCCCAACTCTGAGGAGTCCCAGATAGGACTCAGTCAACCCTGACACTTCCGCTGGAGGCCCTATTTGTTTAAGTGAGATGAGCAAAGTTTGTTGCTTGGTAACATGTACTCTATAAACTCTTGATTCTTGGGTCTAATGAAATATACCAAGTAAATACACTGTTTTCTCTCTACCCCCCTTTTTTATGACTTTCATGTCACCAAGATCCAAAGGTCTTCAGATACCATGCTTCATAGCTTTCCAAGTACCCATAGCCCCTAACCAACAGGGCACTGGCAAATAACAATAAGTTAGAATCTGCTTCCATCAGTAGGGGACTTAGAGGCTACTTACATGCTTAGTATGTCACTGTGGCTTTAGCAAGTCATGGCATCTGATTATGACGTATCTATGAGTTTGTCTTGAAGGTGACCAAAAGAAGTTGGAAATCATAGGAAGCTATTCCTAAGAACTTAGAAGCCTCTGGAGAAAGGTCAGTTTATTTTCTAAATCAAATGAGATTATCTTTTGAAGAAAGCATGTTCTTTAGCTGATCATTTTAAATAGTGATGAATAATTATATTTGGTCAAATACCAAAACCTAAAACATACAAGTTAAATTGTCTAAAAACACTTACATTGATAAGTGTATTTAAACATTTTTCCTCACTCTCATTGATGGCTTTATCTCAAGCAACACTTAGTACAATTCCTTTTGAAAACTAGGATCTCAAAATAAAGACACTGTTTAAATCAGTCACATATATGAACTACATAAATGAATATGCATTGCTATTGGGAATATAAAATGGCAAAGTCACTTTAGAAAGTAGACTGGCAATTTCTTATAAAGTTAAATATACTCACTATAATAGAGCAATTCTATTGGGCATTTATCAATATTCAAGAGAAATTAAAACACACAAAAGCTTAAATACAAATGCTCATAGCAACTTTATTCATAATAGCCCACAGCTGAAAACAACCTAAATGTCCATCAAATGGTGAATAAATACCATGAAGTACAACTCAGCAATAAAGAAGTGAACATGTGACACAGGAAGCAACATGGAGGGATACCAAGGACATTCTAAGTCAAAGAATCAGACACAAAAAAGTACATAATGTATGATTACATATTCATGAAAGTCTGTAAGAGAGAAATTTAATCTATCAAGTGATGAAAAGGAAACCACCCGTGGAGGTAGAGGAGAATTAACTGCAGAGCATCCGTGTACATTTTTTGTGGCAATGGAAATGGATTCCATCTGAACTGCAAGTTTAAATGGGTGCAATCTCTAGTATGTAAGTGAAACCTCAATGAGGTTAAAAATAGCATGAAAGACTGTGTGTGCTTTGGTGGTGGCAGAGCTACGGTGGCCACACCTGAGAGGAGAAATCCTGAACTGTTAAAATAGTAACAAGAATGTAAAACATTGTTGCTTCATAAATAAATAGCTCATAAATGGAAAACTTCAAAAGCTGAAGATTCAAAACAATTTCTGCTTAGCAAATATTCAGCATTAAATGTCATATGTAAACTGTATACCAAAATGCAGTCCCTACAATTATGTAACTAATCTCTTGAAAAAATGAACACACAGGCATGTACGCATGGTGGAAGGACTGAACTTGGTGCTATTTGGAGCTGGTGGATCGTTTATCAGGCTCTTTTAAACTATGCCTACCAGGTGGGAGGAATGGCAAAAGTAATAAAAGGCAAATAATACATTCAGCCGGAAAAAAATACCAATGTATACACCAGGTTGGTCGGGAGAACTGGAAACAGATCAAGGACAAGAAATTATATTCTACATCACCACAAACTCTTGTTCCTCACTGTCATCTCATAAGATGCTTCTCCCATAAAATGGGTATCAGTCTGACGTAGTCTAACTCAGCTCTAACGTTGGCAAAATGTCAGCAAAAGTGGTACTAAACACTGGAACAAAGAGGAGAAAATGGTACACCTGTACCATTATTGTTCTTTGTAGATATTGTATTTTTTTTTCAACAAACTGAAGATTTGCAGCAACCCTGTAAATTATTCTGGTGTCATTTTTCCAACAGTTTGTGTTCCCTTCAGATCTGTGTGTCACATTTTGGAGATTCTTGCAGCATTTCACATTTTTTCATTGTTGTTATTTCTGTTCAGTGATCTGTGATTAGTGATCTTTGATGCATACTTGTCATTGTTTTGGGGTGCCATAAACCACACCCACATAAGATGGTAAACTCAGTCAATGAATGTTGCGTGTGTACTGACTGTTCTACCCACCAGCAGTTGCCTCATCTCTCTTGCTCTCCTCAGGCTTCCCCATTCCTGGAGCTAGAACAGTATCAGGCCAACTAATAACCCTACAATGACTGTTAAGTGTTCAAGGAAAGGAAGACTTACATATCTTTTACTTTAAATCAAAAGTCTGAAATGACTAAGCTTAGTAAGGAAGAGGCATCAAAAGTGGAGATGAGATGATAGCTAGGCCTATGAAGCCCAAGAGTTAGTCAGGTTGTGAATACAAAGGAAAAGTGTAGAAGGAAATTAAAAGTGTTGCTCTAGAGAGCACATGAATGATAAGAAAACAAAATAGTCTTATTGTTGGTAAGGAGAATTTTATTGGTCTGAATAGATCAAACTAGCTACATTCTCTTAAGTCAAAGCCTAATTCAGAGCAAGGTCCTAACCATCTACAATTTTATAAGGGTTCAGAGAGGTGAGGAAGTTGCAGAAGAAAAGTCTGAAGCCAGCAGAGGTTGGTTCATGAGGTTTTAGGAAAGACAGCATCTCCATAACATCAAAATTCAAGGTGAAACAGCAAGTGCTGATGTAGAAGCTAATCCAGCTAAGATGACTAGTGAAGGTGCATACACTAAACAACAGATTTTCAATGTAGAAAAAAAAACCCAGTCATATTGGAACAAGATGCCATCTAGGGCTTTCATAGCTAGACAGGAGTCAATGCCTTGATTCAAAGCTTCAAAGCACAGGCTGACTCTCTTGTTAGGGGTTAATGCAGCTGGTGACTTTAAGCTGAAGCCAATGTCATCTTGAAAATCCTAGTGCCCTTAAGAATGATGCTAAATCTGGTCTGTCCATGCTCTATTAATGCAACACCAAAGCTGGGATGACAGCACATCTATTTACAACACGGTTTACTGAATAGTTTAAGCCCACTATTGAGAACTACTGTTCAGAAAGAAAGATTCCTCTCAAAATATTACTGCTCACTGACAATGCAGAGGGACACCCAAGAGCTCTGGTGTTGAAGTACAGGGAGATCCATGTTGTTTGCCAGACCCGCTAACACAGTATCCATTTTGCAGTCCATGGATCAAGGAGTAGTTTTAATTTTCAAGTCTTATTATTTAAGAAAGACATGCCATAAGGTTATAGCAGCCATAGATAGTGAATGCACTGATGGATCTGTGCACAGTCAATTAAAAACCTTCTGGAAAGGATTCATCATTCCAGATGTCATTAAGAACCTTAGTGATTCATGGGAGGTCAAAATATTGACAATAACAGGAGTTTGAAAGACACTGATTCCAACCCTCATAGATGACTTTAAGGGATTCAAGACTTCAGTGTAGGAAATAACTGCAGATGAGGCAGTAATAGTGAGAGAATTAGAATCTGAAGTGGTGCTTAGAGATGTAACTGAATTGCTGCAATCTCATGATAAAACTTGAATAGATGAGTAGTTGCTTCTTACAAACTAACAAAGAGTGATTTCTTGCCATGGAATCAATCCTGGTGAAGTTGCTGTGAACATTGTCAAATTGACAGTGAAGTATTAAGAATATTACATAAACTTAGCTGATTGAAAGGACTGACTCCAACTTTGAATGAATTTCTACCATGGGTAAAATGCTATCAAACAGCATTGCATGCTACAGAGAAATCTTCCACAAGAGGAAGATGCGATCAATGCAGTAAGCTTTGTTCTTGTCTTATATTAAGAAATTGCCGCAGGTACCCCAACACTCAGCAACCACCACCCTGATCAGTCAGCAGTGATCAACACTGAGAGAAAACCCTCCAGCAACAAAATGATCGTGAAACCCCAAAGGCTTAGATGGTGTACCATTTTATAGCAATATTTTTAAATTAAGGAAAGTACATTTTTTAGACATAAAGCTGTTTCACACTTAAGAGACAACAGTATGATTCAAACATAATTGTTATATGTACTGGGAAAGCAAAAAATTACAGTGACATATCCTTTATTGTGGTGGTCTGGAACTGAAGAAACTGCAATATCCCCAAGGAGTTGAATTTGCTATTTTCTGGTATTCTTTATGACAAATTAGGACCAAAGGATAGAAAGTAGGTTTCAGTTGACTAGAAAGAAGGATTTTTGAGTGTGTAGAACTTTCCAACCATTGAAAGGCCCTTTGACTCTTCCTCAATGAAAAGTTCAGAGAAGTGAAGAATCCAATACTGATAAGGGAGCCCTGATTCCCTAATTCACTCCCTCACATAATTAACAATTGCATATGCATTTCTAAAACAATTTTGTTATAGTATTTCTTGATTATACAATTAAAAGATATTCCATGTGGAAAAATCTGAAAACACAGACAAGCAGAGAAGAAAGTAAATGAAAACAAAATCATCTATCTTCTCATCTCCCAGAAGTTTAAACATTTTGGCATATAGCCTTACAGACTTTTTCTGTTTTATCTCCATATAAAATATATACATATACTTTAAAAAAACAAAAATGAGAACCCATTAATCACACTGCTTTTTTTTACTTTACAATATAGTGTAAACATCTTTCCATGTCAAGTGTCCTCATTCTTAATGGGTGCAGAAATTTCCATGGAATGAACATACTGTAATTTGTTTAACCCAGTGTTTCCCAATGGGTATTCTACATAACATCAATCCCACAAGATGTCCCTCAAAAAAAGGAACCTAGGTCAAACAATTAAAAAATACCTCACACCATATTCCCTCTTAGACTTTCACAAACAAGTTTAACTGAGTTTCTCAAACTTACTTGACTCCCTGTGGCCCCCTTTTTAAGTTTTTCAGGACACTTACTAATTAACATTTTATGAAACACCCTGTGAAATGCTGCTTTAACCGATCCTTTATGTTAAGTATGAAGCATTTTTGTTTCATTTATGTATTTATTTTATCGAGGTGACATTGATTTACAATGTTGTTTATGTTTCAAGGGGTACAGGGTCTCCCCCTTCCGGTGTCATTACTACACCACAGCCACCACCATAACACCCGTAGTTGCCCACCATTTATTTTTACATAAAAATTGCCATTTAAACCATTTTTAAGAAAGCAGAATGAGGTTGCTGGGGTATCCATCATTAAAACTTGAGACTAGCCAAAAAAAAAAAAAATTAAGTATCCAAGCCAGTTGCATTAATTCTCAATGTTATGCAACCATTCCCACCTTATTTCAAAAACTTTTTCATCATCCCAAATTGGAACTCTGTATGCATGAAGAATAATTCACTATTCTCCCTCCTACCTGGTAACCTGTAATCTATCTTCTGTCTCCATGAATTTGTCTATTCTAAATACTTCATATAGATAGAGCCATTCAATGTCATTTTGCGTCTGGCTTATTTTACTTTGTATAATGTTCTCAAGGTTCATTCATACTGTAGGATGCATCAACTTCATTCCTTTTTCATAACTGAGCAATAAATGTACTACTATATGAATATATCATATTTTTAACTATTCATCTGGTGATGGGCACTTCAGTTGTTTCCTCCTTTTGATTACTATGAATAATGCTGCAAGGAACACTGGTGTATAAGTATCTGTTTAAGTCCTTGTTTTCAAGGACTAGAATTGTTAGATCATATAATTCTAAGTTTCATATTTTGTGGAATTGGCACAGTTTCTCACTGTTTTCCACACTGGCTACATCATTTTACATTCTATCTAGCAAAGTATAAAGGTCTATTTTTCTATAACCTCACCCACAATTGTTAATATCTGTCTTCTTGATTATAGCCCTTCTAGTGGATATGAAGTGGAACCCCTTGTGGTTTTGAGCTGCATTTCCATAATGACTAATGACACTGAATATCTTTCATGTGCTTATTGGTCACCTGTATATCTTCTTTAGAAAAATGTCTATTCATTAATGACCTTTGTCCGTATATTTTGGGGTTGTTTGTCTCTTTGTTGCTGAGGTATAGGATTTTTTCTTTAATATATTCTGGATTAAGCCCTTAGCAGATGTGCTTTACAAATACATTTTTCTCACTCCATAGGCTATCATTTTACTCTTTTGCTAATGTCCTTTGATGCATGAAAGTTCTTATTTTAGTCCAATTTATTTTTTTCTTTTGTTATCATGCTTTTAGTGTATCTCTAAGAATTCATTACCAAATCCAATGCCATAAAAGTTTACCTGTTTTTTTCCCCAGGAGTATCATGGTTTTTGCTCTTAATATTTAGGTAAGTTGACCCATTATGACCTAATTTTTTTTATATGGTGTGAGGTAGGAGTCCAACTTTACTAATTTGCATGTGGATATTGAGTTTCCCCAGTGCCAGTTGTTGAAAGCATTAAGCTTTCACAATTACAAATAGCATTACAATAAACAGCTTTTCCAACATGTCCCACAGTTTTCCCTAGAAAAATTTCTAGTAGGTTTACTACATCAAAAGATGTATGTATTTCAAAAGCTTGTGACACATAATACCAAACTTATTCCAGAAAGGACACTGGGAATCCACCACAGTGAATCCAAATACTATACTTTCCCCAAACTGTCAACAATTTTGTATATTATTAAAAAATTAAGCTTTCTATGAGTCAATGTGGAGTGTGAATATATTCCAAATCTAGGTTAAAGGAGTTTTAGCTGAATTTCCCTTGACAGCCCCAACATGCTAGCTTCAGCATGTTCCTTTTCAAAGACCTCAACTTAAGAAAAGATCATCCAAGAATAGGACTCATTGTAAACCACTGCAGTTTAATATTAGCCTGGTTATGGGAACAAACTAAACTCTTCCTCTCAGAAGATCAAGACTAGAAATGGAAAGTATAATTAGGTTCTTCTGCTGGATAACGTAATTTCAGTATTTCTTTCCTCAGCACAAAGTCACAAACAGCTAGTTTGTGACTTTCAAGTGTGTCCTTTATCATTTGTGTTCAATGGAGAGTCACCCAGTACAAAAGCCATACCAGGAAATAAACCAAACTGAACACGGAGGGGTTTTCTTACAGCCACGTAGTACTTACTAAGGAAAAAGGAAAAACTACGTGGCTGGTAGTCTGCTTTTGAATACTAATTGAGCACTTCCAAGTGTGTTGGGATGATTTTATAGTTAAGGTAGCTTTTCTCCTCTGCTTCTCTGAAACAGACACACCAAGTATATCTTTATTTTGTTTTGTCTCAAGCTGTAGTTACAGTAGAGAGAAAATTTTATGGTGAGTGCTTTGTGAGTGGGAGCTTGTTATTAATATGGAAATCCTGAGAGGATCATTTATCCACACAAAACAAGAAACCAGGGGGAAATTAGCTTTCCACATTTCATCATAAATCATGCATAATTCATAGAAGAGAGGAAACTATTGATGAGACTGAACAAAATGAGCTTCTTGTTGCCAGAAAGAATCAAAATATTAGGTATAAAGCTTTGTAATTTCCTAAATATTTTCTTAAAGCCCTCTGAAGTTTATGTCATCATGACTTTTACTGTCACGCAAGCAAAGATGAAGGTAGATGTTTTTACAGAATCAATAAAATTTTAAAAGGCAGAAGGGACCTTAAAATTCATAGTCCACATCTATTTTACAGATTGGAAATTGGAAAGCCAAAGAGGTGAAGTGACCTGCCCAAAGTCACACAGAGATAGGGGCAGACTTGGAGCTACTATGGGTCAGGTCTCCTGACTTCTGTGCTCACTGATAATGTAGTCTGGTCACTCGCTTAAAAGGCTGACATGAACTATTATGTTACCAATTTACTTTGCCCCCTAGTAATGCCACAGAGGTTTCCAATTTCAACATATAGCTTATTGGTCAATTAGCTGCAATTACAGTTAATAACTGCATTCAGTTAATGCATTTCTTCTGAGAGACAAGTCTCCCATTATTAAGAAAGTTGAACAAGTTTTCAAGATTTCTATATAATGTGTGACTCTCCAGTTATACGTTATAGACACTTAAAAAAACCAATCTTATTTAGTTTCGTGTTGAAAACAATGTTTTAAGAAGTCCTTGAGATACGGAATTTAAAGAGGAAAAAGGTACCTTTCCCCCAGAGTACTTATTATTCTCTGGGTTTTTTCTAAAAGCACAGTTTCAACTATCTGACAGTGAAGGCTACCTATATGATAGATTTTTCAAGCTCAACTTTTAAGATCTAAAATATTTAAAAACACTTCAGGCAAACTGTAATTAGTTTTCTCCATAGATATCCAAAGTACCATACATGCATTTTCATCATGGATATTTATATATAGTTGCTTCTAGGTGAATTTTAAAAATTCATTTAGGAGATGAGATTAAATATATCCTGTAGTGGGAGTACTAATAATTCAAGGAGCAGGGACAAAGATTGATGCAGAATTAGAATCTTAACTCATGCTCTTTTAATAGCTCATTTGATATGCCAATGAAACAGGCCACCTAGACACAAACTCTAAACCCATCCTTCCTTTTCAACTCTTTCTAACAGAGAGAGTTGTTCAACAACGAATAAACTGTTGTGTGAGGGAGTCAGTTTATTACTACAAGATTTCAAACTAAGGCTAAAAGATAAACTATCTGGAATTCTTAAACAGATTCTTATATTGAGAGGTAGATTAAAAGACTTTGAAACCCTTTAAGTTCTAAGATACTGTTAGTACAATATTGTCTTTCCATCTACTTCCATGCCGCAGGGGCCCTTTCATAAGTAGATGCACAATCAGAATTAGATTGCCTTATGTCGTTATTTCTGTACTTATGGTGTCCTGCTTGAAGACAGGGATGGTGCTTTACCCATCTTTATATTTCCTACAACTTAAATATAGTTTCCTGTACACAGACTCATTAGATCCTTATTGAATATGCTTGAAATTTTAAGCTTGATTGGTTGATTACATCATTATAAATTTTAAGAACCATATTTTCTGCCCTGACCTGAGAATCTAACTTATTACTGCTGCGAAGTTTCATGTTAGGATGAAATTACTGCTGTCTTATAAGGTTATAAGTGAAATAGGAATATGAAAACATTAACACAAATTTGTCTTTAAACTATTTGAAAAATGCATTTCCTCGTGCATTTGTCCTTTTATTGAGAGTGTGAATTCTAGCATCTATGTATACATACATAAATATATATCTGTAAGTGAGTGGACTTATATACATATAGTATGTGAGGAAGACATACTAACACTTATATATAATATGGTCACCTCTTGTCCTCACATTTTAGAAGTTATAAGATAGAAGTTTTAAAAAACAAATTTATGGAAAATGAAGCAAGCAAAATAAAAATTCCAAAATTATCTTGCTGTGGGCTGAGCTGTGTCCCCAAAAAGATAATGTTTAAGTCTTGCCTCCTAGAACCTGCAATTATATCCTTATCTAGAAATAGGGTTATCATAGATGTAATCAAGTTAACATGAGATGATACTAGTTTAGGGTGGTGCCTAAATTCAATAACTGGTATCTTTATAAGACGGACATATAAAAACACAGGATCATATTCCATGTGATGACAGAGAAAGAGATCACAGTGATATGTCTATAAGCCAAGGATTTCTGGCAACCACCGGAAGCTAGGAAAGAGACATGAAACAAATTCTTGTTCAGAACCTGCAGAAGAAACCAACACTGCTGACACCTTGATCCTGGACTTTAGTTTCCAGAACTGTGAGATAATCCATATCAAAGTTATGATCTACCCAGTTTCTATTCTGTTTTGTTATGGCAGCCATTGGAAACTAATACATATCTTTCACTATGGAATGATCATTTTTTGTTATGTTTAGGATGACAAAATAGAGTCTTATTACAAAAAAAAAACCAACCACAAAATACCATGTAAAAATTAGAATTGCTTTGACCTGAAAATCAAAAATTGAAAATCATGGAACCTTCTAATACACAAGTTAAAAAGGCAACAGAATGAAAAATCAACTATAAGTTCCTTAATTCTGAGCATATTATTGTGAGTTGTGGCATCCTAAGGTGCAACTAAAACAATAAAAACTAACTGAATATAGTGAAATTAATTATTTGAATTGAGAAAGTTATACTGAGATTATCAAGATTACCACAATTTACTGTTCCTTATATAACTGAGAAGTATTCTTACCTCTATTCTTCACTTTCACCATTCTTAGTGTTTGTACTTGAACATTCTGTAGAACTTTTCTTTTCTTTTTTTCTTTTTTTGCTAAAAGGTACATGTGGACTTTTTATCTATCAATGATCTACAATTTCAGCAAGGATCATCACTGCAATCACATCTCATTCCATGAGGGGCCCCTTATACATTCACAATTAGTTTATTAAAGGTATGGCAAGTAAAAAAATTGAGTAATAAAGGCAATATTTATAGCTTACTTGTCCTTAGCTAATTTATAGAATAATCTTGTTCTAGTTTCAAGAGCCCATCCTGATCCCAGTCATCTCATAAATATTCAATTTTTTTATTCATAGGTAAACAGAATCTCTCCCCACATAAATATCCATTCTAATCAATTCCCTTGGGACCACTGTCAAAAATTCTTGATGTGATATTCTTTCCCATATTGGGGCATAATGTATCAGATTTTCATCATTATGATAATTTAATAACTATTTTAGATAACCACTCCTATTTCATTAGCTTGAGAAAATTTAAACCAATTCTCAACTTCATTTCACAAAGACATGTATTTCTTTTTTCAAAAGATGAATTTTTATTTATTTATGCATACAGGAACTGGGGTATAGGCCAGAGGTGCAGGGAGGGCAGTGGTGAGAGGATTCACCAGAGACAGAGCTGGGAGCAGAACAGGCAGTTTTACTGAATGTATTTCTATTTTTCAAAATGCTAACACTACCTACAACTACTTAAAGCAATTACTTTAGATTTAAAATTTTTAACACATGGATTTCTTATTAAAAATCCCTTAAGACTTTTGAATAGAAAATTGGGGTTTAAACAAACATTTATAGCCCTTAGGGAACAACTGAAAGCATATGATTCTCACAGAAAAGCCCTAACATATTAAGCCTGTATTTAATCAAATCAGTAGTCATGATGATGGATAAAAGGTAATTCATAGAAATGTAGAAGACCACAATTTATCGACATTGTCTTTTCCACACTTAATTAGAATATAAAATTGATCAGAGATAATTAGATTAAGTACAAATTGAGTGAAGCCTCAATTACATATTATTTTCTTGCTATTCAATTAGCTTTTATTCATCTTGCCTCCCAACAAATTGAACATTCAAGAACTTATGGGCAAAACAGAGCCTTAGATCATTATGGTATAACTAGCTTAGTTTTAAAAACTGCTTTTGATAGGTGACTTTTACTTATCAAGTGGAAACTAACAATTTACTAAAAATACAATTAAAGACCAGCACGAAAATTAAATAGACAATGTAAAAAATCATTTTACCTATTGATTAATTGAGCAATCACATTTCATCAGGTCTAATTTTATTTATTCACAGAAATCAATTGTTTTTTTAAAGAATCACGATAAAGCATGTATCTATATGAATGAATGTATGAATGGATTCTTAACAAAGCTCTTATTTGGAAAACATCCTTAAAAATATTACAAAATTGATTTCAAGGTTATATCCACAGGAGTTGGACAAGCAGAATTTTAGGAAAGAGAGAAATAGGGAATGGTAGAAATTAAAATACACCATTTTGTTATTACTCCAAAGTGTGTGTGTGTGTGTGTGTGCATGCGTGTGTGTATCTCCATTAGTGAGAAAGCCTGGGATGGGTGAATGTTAGTTGAAAATCTGTCTACTAGAATAAATGGAAAACTAGAATCAAGTGACAAAGAGAGCTCATGACAGTGTTGATTTTAGTTGGTGAGTTACAAGAAGATCCAGCATTGTTGTTTTCACCAAAAGTATCTGAAGATAGACTAGAAGAAAATGTCTCTCATGGATATGAGAATTCAAGGGATCTCCATGTGCACCCTGCTTTGTCTACAAATGAATTAGAAATATGTGAAGCAAAGAACTGAAACTAGTTACAAGAGCAGTAAAACAAAACCAGCAATAACAATAAATAAAAATTCATTCACTGTATTTCCCATTTTGATTATTAAAACATGCCTTCTTGGCACACTTTTCAGTAACAAGTTCAGCCTAACAAAGCACACAGAAGTCCAGAGTAGAAAAGATGAGTAGAACATGACTTTTTTCCAAGCTTGTATGTTTATAATAACTTTTAATCTAATGCCAAAACCTTATTTCTAAAAGTGTATTTGCCATATATGTGTCACAAAAAAATGCTACTGAAAGCAACACTAATCATATCTACTTGCAATGTTAGTTTTACAATTTCTAAAAAATATTTAACAATATAGCCTACTTATGAACATATATAATAGCCAAAGTAGACTTAAAAACAAATGAAAAATGACCAATGAATATTTAAAAGCTCATGTTAATACTCACTACACATTCCTATCTGGTTGTTGGGTAGTCTCAGAAGACATGTCGTTCATGCCTGGGGAAGATCTCTTCGGCTGATTCTCAAATATCATTTCACCTATGACAAAAAAGCAGATCAAGGTAGATATGTTTGATCTAACATAATTATTAGGTTTTTAACTGCAAAAGCAAAACTTGCTCATTGCAACTACTTTATAAAATAGAGACAAACATAAAGGAACATTTTTTACATTACTTTTATCCAGCGATAATGACTTTACAGTAATCCCTAACTCTGTGTGTTTATATCTGATTGTTTTTTTTTTTAAGATTTATTTATCCATGCATACAAGCACTGGGGTACAGGCCAGAGGTGTGGAGGGGAGGTGAGAGGATTCACCACAGAAAGCAGGGAGCAGAACAGGCAGATCAACGGAAGCACACTGCTGAGGGGAGCAGCGGGCAAGGCAGGAGAGGTCTGCCGCGCCATGTGGGCGCCCCCCCTGTCTGGCAGCAGGGATCGAACTCGTGGTGCAGTGGCTGCGGTTTTGCCTCACGGTGCGTCGCTCAACCCACTGCGCCACCAGGGAGGCCCTATACCTGATTGTTTTTAAAACAAAGTTGAATGTGTGCTATAATATGAATATATACTCTTCTTTCTGTTTTTCTAATATTATTAACTAAATTCTATAGCATGATTTTATGTAGCCACATAATAAGGCTGTACCATAATTTTATCTCATTCTTTATTTTTTTAAAGATTTATTTATACATACAAGAACTGGGGTACACGGCAGAGATGCGGAGGTGAGAGGATTCACCAGAGACAGAGTGGGGAGCAGAACAGGCAAATTGACTGAAGTACACTGCTGAGGGGAGCAGTGGGCGGGGGAGGCAGGAGAGGTCTGGTGCACCATGTAGGTCACCTCCCTCACCAGGGGCAGGGATCGAACATGTACTGCAGTGTCTGTGGTTTGCTTCATAGTCCTTTGCTTAACCCACTGCACCACCAGGGAGGCCCCCTCGTTCTTTATTTTAAATTTATCGTAAACTTCTTAAGGTTGCTATCTTTATCTTGGTAAATGTACACCATGAATTGGCAAAATAGATCAATTCTTCCATAGCACACAATGATGAAAACAAATCTATTTTTAAAGATGGAGAAACACCTAATTTAAAAAACTGCATTGCAATAATCTCCAACTTGAAATAAATGTTAAGATGTACAATGTTATATGTAGATATGATAACTATATCTGGATGTGAGGAAAACGGATGTTCAAGCCTATAACTTCTAGGGTGGAATATATTTAAATAATAAAACACTAAGGCCACCTCCTCATTAAAAAATATGCCTGGGGATAGAGATTCCACAGACCTTTTTAAGGAGCATAATCATAGCTCATAGAGTCCAAAGAAGTATAGGTCTGGGTATCCTGTGCCAAGTCAGATTACACTTACACTATCATGGAAAAACTACTCATCTACCATTTTTCATTTAAATCAAAAGCAGGAGAAATCAAACAACTTCATCATAGAATAAAGTAAAATTTTTCTTTGCTAGAACCATTATTAATTGCAGAACAATATTTACAACAGCCCAATTTCTACAGATTTCTCCAAATTCCCATTTGAGGCCTTATTTGCTCTTGCTTATTTCTAATGGAACTGTTACTCAGCACCACAAAATATGCTTCATAAGCTCAGAGACTCAAATCTTTATCTCAAATTCTTCCCCTTTACAATTCTTGTTCTTTTTCATCCCTCCTCTCAGGGCCTCTTTTTGATCCTCCTACCTTCTTTCCCACATTTTGTTTCTATTAATAGGCTACAAATAGGACATAATTTGTTGTTTGCCTCGTGAATATTCATATTCCAAAATAAATAAAATTAGTCTAATCTATTATTGCATATGGCCAAAAATGGCCAGAAGAATTTTGTTCAAATTTTATAGGGTATGTTTGGTAGAGTTTGACTTGGAGTATAATTGACCCTTGAACAATGAGGGGTTCATGACATTGATATCCCACCCCACCTATATTGTTCAAAGTTTGAATTAAATTTGTTTACTGGAAAGAACTATTCACATGGAAATGATTAGCATCACACGGATAAGCAGATACTGGCAACTGCTTGAGCTCACTGCAGTAGTAACAGGAGGTGGCCTTGAAATATCACAGTAGTGCAGTCCACACTACAATTAATTTCATGCAGTTCATTTTTAATACTGCATCTTTACATTTCTCTCGCTTGCAAGGGGGCCATATATGTTTATATGTGTAAATTTTGATAAATTCCAAATGTTTTCAATAGTTTTGCATGCATTTGTGGTAGTAAATCATTAAAATAGGCTATTATATAAATATATTATATGCATTCATGACATACCTAGCCCTTTTTCTTAATTTTCTGTGTGGTTCATTTGCCAATTTTTTCTATTCTCCAAAACAATTTTCCAAAATATTTATTGAAAAAAAATCCATGTATAACTAGACTGAATGTTTTTTCAACACTTGCCAAACTTCATGAAATAGGCAAAGAACCCCCTGACCTAGTTATTGATCATCATAAAACAATGTGCTTGTTTGGAAAAGAATATCTTCTAGAAGAAATCTAGTCTTAAGTCTTGAAATATAATAAGTACATGGTGAGTTAGACATGTTGTTAGGAACATTGCCATGAATGCATCTAAAATACATGGAACATTTATGCATATTTCATTCTTTCCCTGAAATTTTGCACTTCTTTCTCTTTTTTTCCTTTTCACCATTTTAATGGATTTTTCCATAAATGTACATTTTAAAGTTAATATCCTTTCCTATTTATCCATTTCTCTTCCCTATTATAGTTAAACTTTGTCGTAAGTCTGTGATTCAGTGGTGGTATTAACTAAAAGAAAAAATAGATAATCACATAGATTAGTGAAGCAGGGTTGAGAAATGGGACCCCAGATTATGAGAGTTAAAAAAAAAACCTTTCTGTTCTTTTCCACTGCCCTTTTATAACTGAGGAGGTGGGTCATTTTCCATATATTTTACTAAAAATAACCTCCATAAAAAAAGTGAAACATCAAAGAACATTCCCATTAGCATATATATTCAGTATTGTAAGTGGATCTAATTTGTGCCAATTTATTCATATGATATCAGTGTGTATTGTGGAGGCAGGGCAGGCCAGGGGTTGAGATACAGCAAAACACTTGATGACTGACTCAGCCTATTTGTTAACTTGTTCATCTCCCACCCTGTTTCAGAAACTATTTAAGGCAGAGTTAGCTTGGTGGATTATACTTACATAAAGAAAAAATCCCAATAGCTGATTAAACTGGAATTAAATTTCTCAATTCATATTTATATGCCTTTTATAATTTTCAAAATGTCTTTATATAGTTCTGTTTGAGTAATATGAAAGATCTCTAGTAACTTATCAAATATATTTTAAATAAGCAAATCCTTTAAAATTGATTTCTGAAAAACAAACACAAACCAACCCATGATGCATCTTATATAATCTTTTTGTCCTCTTTTGCCACACACTTGTTGACTTTTTTTAATAAACAAGTCTCCAAAGTTATATGACATTGTGCTGCCCTCTGGGAATTTTCTGTAAAGCAGTGAAAATTTCCCCTTTTTGTGTAGATTTAATGCTGTTCACTTGAAGAAAATAGTGGGGAGAAAGGAGGAAAACCCATAAATCCTTGAAAAGATGTAGATGAGTTTTTAGAGAAACTTGGACAGAGAGTATGATATCAAATTAAAATGTAACTTGAATAAGTTACTTAAGACTGCATCACTCTATTCCTTCATCAAAATAAATAAATAAAATGGATTTCTACATAGCACTTGATTTTATATGACACTATCTAAAATAATAATTTAAAGTAATATTTATTCCACTGGCAGATAAAAGTACCTTTTCTTTTTAATGGTCCAAGGGTGCTTGGCCTGAGAATGTTGGTGGGAATTTTACTTCTTTTTCTAAAATAAAATCATCACAATCATCACAAGGAAAATGAACAAAAATATCAGCTATGACAATTTCATTACAAGATATCTAAAGTAAGAGCATACACTAAAAGGAGACTGTAGTGTTCAACGTCATTTTATTGCTTTTCTCTAAATCTGGGTACAAACAAGAAAGCCTCAGGACCATAAAATGTTGTAATTCACAAAGATTCAGGACTTTCCCAAGTTGTGGGGAAGAAAGCCAGAAAGACCTAGATATCACACGCAATGAATCAAAGTGAGAATCACAGGTGAATGAGTAGGTACCATAGCTTAAAGTGCTAGAGTTATCTCTGATCCTTATCAACAATTAGTCAACAACTAGTTGAATACTATGTTCAAACAGAGTTAATGAATTACTGATTCTTCCTTAACTCATGTTCTTATAAGCTCTTAATGGCTTGATTTTTTCTTTAGTATACAAAAGTGATAAATCAAATGATGATATTTTAATTTAGCTAAAAAGACATTACTTTTTTGGCTGTCACAGAACCTGGAGCTATAATTTCTTTTAGGTTTCCCAAATTCTTATTTTATAAGCATTTTGGCATTTTCACACAACATAAACTTACATTGTAAACTGTCGCATAGGACTGGGAATAGGACTTGAAGGCAAACCGATGCAACTCACACAACTTTGTGTTGATGGAGAAAAACACTGTTAAAACCAAAATGCAACAGAGGTTTTTAAAGGTTTTAAAACTGCCACTTCTACTTATCACACAGATCCACAAAGAACTAACCAGACTAAACAGAAAAAAAGAAAACAACCCAGTCAAAAAATGGGCAAAAAATGGGCAATTCTCCAAAGAGGAAATGCAAATGGCCAACAGGCATATGAAAAAATGCTCAACTTCTCTTGTCATTAGAGAAATGCAAATCAAAACCACTATGAGATACCA